>JAPQVW010000011.1:46828293-47158293 GCA_028535905.1 Quercus berberidifolia | reverse complement strand
ATTTAAAGTTGATATTTTATCCACTTGAGCTTAGCTCTATTAGGCTTCCGTAAACCACCTCTCCATATTTGTCATTAAAAACACATTTTAATATAAAAACATAACATAAAATGAATCAAAAGGCTAGGGTTATGAACATTATGAAATTTCAAAGGTATAGAACGTATGAATCCAGAGTACCTACGGTAAGAGAATTCCAATGTTAGATATAGGTTGGAAATTTTTCAAAGAACAGGAATGTTTAACACCAATGAGCCCATATCTATCTTTTGCATAAAAAAAGCCCCAAAAATTCCAAGACTTCTAGCAGATCAGGCCCATAAGAGCAATTGCATTAGTAAGTGCAAAATTTTCTGTTTATTTTAGCATAAGAACACACTTTCTTTATTTTACACAGCCATTTATCCAAAACTCTCACATCAGTTTATCTATTATATACCATTTTTTTTTTTAAATAATCATTTTATATTCTTTTTTTATTATTATTTCAACAACCCAGTCAAACAATCAACACGATATTAAAAAAAAAAAAACCAATTTTATTATTTCTCTCTCTCTCTCTCTCGGTGAATTTTCTTTCTTTTTCTTCTTCTTCTCATCTTTCTTCACCGGTCAAGTTTTCTTCTTTCTCCCCTTTCTTCACTGGAAAACCCCATAATGCAATTTAAAAAAAAAAAAAAAATCTAACTTGAAAAGAAAAGAAAAAATCACACATCTATTAGCATCATTGAAGCTTTAATTACTCACCTAGCATTGTGATTGAAGTTTATTATATCATTCAAGGTCACAACTATATTATATAGGTATTAGACACATCATATAGAAGTTTGATTGAAAGGGCTCCAACTCTCCACTCCTAATGTTTTTAAAGAATTGTAGGTCTATCCATAATTCCTCTTGTGCATAGATACTCTTGCATTGTTTTCGTGGTGTGAGTGGACAGATTTGTATGATTATATCTTGTAGAAAAATATGTGTAGTATAGTAATTAAAAACTAAATACGAAGAATTATATTACACTACATTGCTGCAATTTAAGATGCATTATACTTTTATTTTTAAAGAAATATTTTCTTTTTAAAACATATATATTATAGGGGAAGAAAAATTATATATATTTTTAAAATCTAAAAGTCTATTTTTTTTTTTTGTGCAATATGATGAAGTCACTTGGTGTAGCCACATCATCTAAGACCAACTTTTATTATATAGTATATGATGATATCATGTTAGCTTCCTTTAATATATTGATATCTATTTCATGGCAATTTATATCACAAAAGATTGTCAATGTTAATCCTTCCATCTAAAAACTACAGTTAACCATAACATTATATACACATACTCTTTAATACTATGGCTCTCTCCCTATTTTGTGATTTATATTCTTTTCATTATTAATATTATGTATAAATTTTATAGGCAGCCATTAAAAACTATGTTTCTTCTTTCCATATGCTCTCTTTTTTAGAATGGTTCTCAAACTGCTCTTTTTTGATATTTTTTATGTTCTCAGATTACTCATAATATTGAGAGGCATTTTTCAGCAACTGAAAATTGTTACACCCCTTCATTGGTAGGCAAGGAAGCAAATCTCTTTCTTTAGCTCATCACACTAAGAATAACATTATGTTCATGTTCATTGCCTCAAAAGGGACTGTTCAGGTTATTATGGAATTTAATGCTGAAAAATAATTTTACCATTAGCTTTGTTTAGTTCAACAACTTTTTTTTAATTGTCAAGATATTTGAATTGTTTATTATTTTCAACTGAAGCTTTTACTTAACTATGTTTTAAATTGTTTTATGGATTTGTTTTATATATTCAATCCAGTACTTTTTCATGCGGGTTTGTATATGGTGGCGTTTTCTATTTTTAATTTTAATTATTTTTTAATATATGTAAATTTGGAGCTACAATATGATTATTAGAATTTGAAATTGTGTAATTAACAACCGAATATATATTTGTATATGATAATTTTGATCCAATATATATGTATATGTATACTATAGCTTTGATCTAATAAATTAATCTTACTTTTTGTTATTTTTTTTTTTAGAATTTGCATGCATGGGTCTTACATCAAAGGAAATTTATTATAAAAAAGAAAAACAAAGACACCCATTTAAGTTCTTAGTTCTACTTTAGGTAAGTTTGTGATTTTTTTTTTTTTTAATTCTCAAATTTTGAAATCTTTTCTGTGTAATTTAATTTTGGATTTTGGTTATTTTATGTATTTAATTTGTGAGTGTTTTGATTTTTTTTTTTCAATTGGACTCTCACTAGAAATAATCCCTTTAGTAATTGATTTTTTTTTTTTTTTCAATTGGTTCCTTATACTAATTGATTGTTTAAACTTTATCCATGTTTATATATTTTATATTTTGAAATACTATTTGAGCTTTGGGTTTATCTATTTCATAATGGTTTTTAAATATGAATTTACATGGGTATGAAAGTGCATAAAATAGATTTCCATTTCATGTATTCATGTAGTTTAAAATGCTCCTTGTGGATTAAAGCAATATTTTTAATTACAAATATATAGAATTAAGAATGTAGAAATATAAAACTAGATGAAATTTTGAAATGTGTGCAATAATAATTCATTTAGCTAATTGTTTCTCAATCAAATTATATGTTTTATGTGTTTATGATAAAAACCGTGTGTACTTTAACTAATATATATATATATATATATATATATATATATATATATATAAGAGTTTTAAAATATGGTAGTTGTTCTTTATCATCAGACTAAGATACCCATTAATTTTTAGTAGGATGATATCTTAAATTCTACCATTTTTGCATTCTAAAAAAAATAATTTTGTTGGAATATTATGCACTAGAACGTATTTTGCTAGAATTGGTTACAAACACAACATAAAAGGATCCTCACAATTGCATGTGCAGATAGTTTTAAACAAACCACCGAAAGCTCATAGTAGGGTGGTATGAGCTTGGATTCTTCATCATAAATGCTTGAGTTTGAGGGCCAAAATGGCCCATTAGCATTAATTTTTGAAATATTTAGCAACAGAGCACTGTTTCGGAAATAATTAGAGAAGTACCACTTTTTCCGAAAACGCCCCTATAGGGCCCGAAAACGTCACTATAGGGCTTAAAAAACGCCACTATAGGGCCCCTTGAACCTGTTATGGAGACTTATAAAAAAAATTTGCAGGAAAACGCCGCTATAGGGCCCAAAAACGTCACTATAGGGCTTAAAAACGCCACTATAGGGCCCCTTGAACCTGTTATGGGACTTATAAAAAAAATTTGCAGGAAAACGCCGCTATAGGACCCAAAAAGGTCACTATAGGGCTTAAAAACGCCACTATAGGGCCCCTTGAACCTGTTATGGGACTTATAAAAAAATTTTGCAGGAAAACGCCGCTATAGGGCCCGAAAAAGTGGTATTTCCCTAATTATTTCCGAAACAGTGCTCTGTTGCTAAATATTTCAAAAATTAATGCTAATGGGTCATTTTGGCCTGAGTTTGAGTCTCATTAATAAATGGGGCAGGTAGGCCTAAATTCAAAAATGCTTGAGTTTGAGTCTCATTAATAAATGGGGCAGCTAGGCCTAAATTCAAAGTTTAAAATACTCTTGTGTCTGGCCCAGGCCACATGTGGGAAAGCCCATAGTTATAGTAAATACCACACTCTCTCCTTCTGCGTTCAACGTTGTTGTATTTTTTTTTAACAGCAAAAATAACATGGAATTGATTGAATGGTCATAAATTAACGTATACTTTTCACTCTCATTATTATTATTATTATTTTGAGAAAAATGTCAATGCATATATTATTAAGGACACTCTCATTAGTAATATAACTTCTACCAAGAATGCACACAAATTTTTTTTTTTTAAAAGACTCTCTCACATGTTTTTATTTTTATTTTTATTTTTTAATCTGGAAACTCTCTCATGTTTAACCTTCTTCATGACACAACAAAATTCCACTAAATGGGTGCAAATGCGCATTACCATCCAATGGTTGAGAAAAAGAAAATCTAAACTTTTTAATTTTACCTAGTAGACTTGATCCAATGGCGGTGGGAAATTGTCCTCAATCATTGAATGGTTAAGTAATCACTCTCTAATTCTCTTATCATATCAGATTAACTGGATTATAGAGAAAATTATCAATGATAGTAGAACTTTCCTATTTTAGTGTTTCCTATGGAATGCCAAATTTGTCAAATTGCGTGTAGAGAGGCTAATGTTGAGCCCAAAAGGCAAAGGCTGGAAGTTTTGGCTACCTCTTGAAATGCAAATGCATTGAGTATCTTTTATCTCCATGGTCCCATTCAATATATTTTGAAGTTTAAGACTGACGAAATTAAGAGAATTTTTATTAATATTTAAATATTGTTTATTTAACTTTTGGTATGTCAGGTAAATTTTATTAATATATTCTAAGATTTGGACTAATATTAACTAAGTTAAAGACACTTCAAAATTGACCATCATTGAAGCTCAAACCAGCAACATTTATCTTAAACAGCTTGCATCAGGAGGTAATCACTTCACTGGATCCTGATAGAAGTGAATATCCTGCTATGTCTGCTCAATGAATCATTTTGTCATTTAAACATTTGACATACTTTCAAAAGCCACAATAGGGAAGGAAACTGAAAAAACCTTAAACCGGAACCCACATTATTGCCACATTGAGAAACACAGGGACTCAAAATTCGGCAAAACTGGGAGGTTCTGACCTCGACATTTTGGTACGGAAGGTCAACTGCCGAATGGCACTTTAAGGCTTCCAATGCCGATTTATCCTGCCTTCTCCTCTTACTTCTGTCATCCTACAGCAGCTTCTTGATGGTTAAATGCACGTGTTGGGAACTTGTAACTCAAATGGGAAACTCAGATTTGGGTTAATTCATGTATCATGGTCAATTAGTCAATGTTAGTTACAAGTAGTGCATGCAAATTTCACTTCATCAATATTGGCACCTGAACTCGTTGTTTTGCATCTGTGATATGTGAGATTTTTTCGTTTTTCATGCTATTCAACTTGCAATTCAGGGTTTGGCACCTGTGCTTGTATTTTCGTTTCAAAGGATCTTCCACAAACACATCTCATGGACCAATGCTTTTCTGGTACATTCATAAGTACCTTGTTTTCAGCTCATTTGGCATGTTAATTGTAGTCAGTTGGTTCCCTACAAACATTTATGCTTTCAGCCCTATATGTGAAGCGGCAGCCTTTTCTGTACAGTATTAAAAACGGCTGTTAAATTTCTTTAGCTGAATTTTGTTAAACCTTTTTATGCTTGTGCAGATGAGCTTGGAGGAGGAGTATACAAAGGCCTTTCTTATGCTCGATGAGAATTATACTCACATTAAAGGAGGTAAGAGCTATTATTTGTAGAAGTATGATGTTGTAACCGTCCTATGCAACTTTTGTTTGCTCTGTTGATTCTCTCTCAAACCTATTAGTTTCTTAAGAGTACATCTTTAAAGCTCTGCCTGAATTTTAGGCCTGATCTTGTGTAAATGTGAATAATGAGATCTTTATCCCATACACAGTTCTATCCTATAATTTTTTTTTTTTTTTTTTTTTGCCAAAAACCTTGGAGCTTAAAACTCTTAATTAGATAATCGCTGTTCACTGCCATTACCCTACTATTGGTGGATTGTGATTTGGCCCACATACTGATAGTAGAAGCCTAGCTGCCACTAAAGTAGCATTTGAAGTAGATTTATCTATCCACGTGAAGTCTTCTTCCGCTAAATTGAATATTCATCTGAAGTCAATTATGATCTCCAGTTAGGAAGTCAATGCACTCAAATAATATTTTCCCTGAATAATGAGGATGCATGACAGTATGTATAGTAAGCAAATCATCTGAAATTATGGAGAGGTCCTTAAGAGCTTTACTATCTTGCAACATGGGAAACTAGATTATATGATTTGTAGTTTCTGTATGCCAATATTTCCTCCTCCCTTTTTATGCTTTCATGATTTTCTTCTGGGCGTATGTTGTGGTGGGGGGCTGTGGTCCAACTCGGTCTTTCTTCTTGATGTATTACTTTGCATTTCCGTTGTCAACCTTTTGAAGTAAGCTTACTACTTGAGTAATCTGAAGCTTCTTGTGTCATTATTACTTTAGTTAAATTGTTACTAGATGCATTTTATAATTTTTATTTGGTATTAAACTGAAGCGAAACAACGGGTGTTTTGAGGATTTTGAAAGGACAGTAATCAATCTAAAATATTTATTTTTTAAAACTCTATTAGATTGGATGCCTATTGTAGAAGGCCATTCTATCTCTTCGATTTATGGTTTGTTGGATGCTTGTAATTTGTGTTCTTGATTGTATTGATCCCCCAGTTGTATTCGTCGTGTATACTTGGGTGACTCTCTTTTTTAATATTCGAATAACATTTTTATTGCTTATATAAAAAAAAAAAAAAATCGGGATTCAAGTGATAACCTAGTGGTAATGGCATCCTTTGTGGTGCCCCATTTTGTGATTTGAGCCGCACCTCCTCCTCCCCCTCTATCTACCTATCAAAAAAAGTACTAATTCCATGATAAGAAAGATTGCTGCATTAGTAATGTGTTTTTTTATATGTACGGCAATGAAGAATTCAGGAAAGCTTCTTATGATATACTCCTTAAGATAAGTGCCAGCTTGAAAGACTCATCAGCTATTTCTGATGCACCTTATCACAAACTGATTTAGCATGGTAAGTATCTAAATGATTTTACTTCAACATCTGATTTGATACTAATGGTACCTTTAATTACTTGATCCTTTGATGTATCACCAGTTCCAAAGCTGCTTTCATCATTGATATCTAATGATTTTACAATAATCAGACAATGGGCTATCTTTCTGTCTCATCTTCTCAGTTAAAGAGTGGAACAGTGTCTGCTTTGTCAGTATTGGTTTATCAGGATGTAGATATCTGTCTGTCAATGCCTAATCTTGTCCCCTCACTTTTATCTTTGCTGCATACCAAAGTGGTGGAACTGATAAAAGTGAGTGTTCTCTTAATTGCTCCTGATTCAGAGTGTTGGTATGATTTTGCTTTTGATGCTAGTAGATTGCATATTTAATGGCTGTTTTGGGCTTTTTGAAAGTACTAGTGTCATGCTTACAAGACAAAGACCTGCAGTCTTTTGTCTGATGTCGTGTATGAAGTTCTACCATGGTCATTATCCCCAGAAATCATTTTAGATCAAAGGCACATGCAAATTTGACATTAAGCACTTATTTGCCTTATATACATAATAATGAAAATGTTTTGGTGTTGGAAATTTTCAACACATGCAAGTACATCTTTATTTATAGGTCATTGTAATAATGGAGATTTTGATACAAAAGTGAGGTTCTGCAATAATTGAGTCAGTTACTCCAGAGAACTATAAGGGTTTTCTGAAGGCCATTTTGGAAGTGTTTTTTCATTTCCTGTTTATGCTCTCTGTTAAATATAATTTATTTTAATTTTAGAGAGGGACTTGATCAATTAATTGGTTGAGAACACCTTTGAGCTCTGTCTAGGCCCCCAAGTTTGAAATTTATTGACCAGAATAAAATATTTTTGAACTGTGTAATCTCTTCTGAAAATTGTTGGTGATGCAAATATAGATAGATCATAGGTTCATTGCCATGGAGGCATTGTTTTAAATGGTAAATTACTGACACATGGCATTAATAACCCACATGCTTATTTTGCTTTCCAAATATTTTATAATCTTGAGAAAAACATCAGCAATGTAATGTTGCAGCATGTCTTATGATAGCCCTCTGAAGATTTGCTGTGTAACATGCACAATTAGCATGGCAGAAATGCGTCCTGTGAGTTCGACTAGGTGGATGACGAAGATGGAGGTGGGGGATAGTTAAGTGGGATTAGAAGTCTGGAGGAGGTTAAATCATGCCAGAGACATTGTGCATGAAATGAACCCAAGCTAGTGTTCGAAGCTTGGTATCTGGCTTTAAGCCTTTTTTTTATTTTTTTATTATAAGAAATACGTCAAAGCTTTATTAAAATGAAGAGAAAAGTGATACATCTTGGGCCGAAGCAGCCTTAATAATGTTTGGAGTTTCCTCCATCTAAGTTACAAACGAATCTAAATTTTTGGCATATTGAGCCAAAATGTGTGCTGGCCTATTCCCCTGGCGTCTAACAAGTGAAAACTGTACTGCTCTGAAGTCTTGTTGCCGTGTGAGACATGCTGAGATGATGTTTGAGATAGCAAGCAGAGGAGTAGATGTACCATTAAGAGCTCGAAAAACCAGTTCTGAATCACATTAAAAAATGACCTTCTGGAGCCCTATGTCAATTGCAAATATATTGCCTTCCTCCATAGCTTTGGCTTCCACTTCCAACGGACTGAGTGGCACCCAGAGCTTCTCACTCATTGCAGCAAGAATGTGGCCCTCATGATCTTGAGTGACAACCCTGATTCCTGTAGCCTGCAGCTGATTAAAGACAGCACCATCTGTGTTAATTTTGTGCCAAGAATTGCTCAGTGGAGACCAAGTGACATGGTGTAGGGTAGCTTGATCTTGTGGTTTGCAATCTGGAATTCTTCAAGGAGGAGCGTTGCTTCTAAATAATAGCAGTGCAGGTTTGTCGAGCTCTGCCTGTATGAGCTGCATTCCTATTGTGCCAAATGCTCCAAGCCAAAGTAATAATGTTGCCCAAGAGTTCATCTCCAACGTGCTGGACTAGCATCCTTATGTGTTTGTAAGAAGTGTCATAAACCAGAATTCATCCCCAATGCTGAAAACTATTTCTTTTGGGGGTGGGACATAGACCAGCTATAGGCTGTTGTGTTATTTGATTGTTATCCTTGCATTCTTCTCTTATTTTACCCTTTTCCTCTGTTCTCTACCATCAATTTGGTCTCAGTGTCCCCATCCATTTATTAGATGAAGTCCTCTAGTTGAAGACACATAATGACTTTCTTTTCTCCCATAATGAATAAGCATTATTAGTTTAAACATGGGGAAACTGATGTCCCTCCTACAGTGGTTTTTCTTTTGGTGGGAGTTCATTTGAAGTGGGTTTGATGAAGAATCATATTAAATATATGTTGGAAGATTATGCTATCTTTGTATATCTTACTATAGAACCGCCATGGGAAAACAAGTCCAAAGAATCTGGTGCTGGTGATACAGAAATGATGCTTGCAGATTCATTTACAAAGGCTTCTGGATCCATGTACGACTGATCACATTTTATATGCTGATCTGTTCTTTCTTTAGATCTTGCTCTATCCTTTCTTTAGATCTCCATCTCATTACTGTTGGACTTGCTTATTTTGCTTTGTTGTTTTTAGGCCGGAGAAAACACAAAGCAATGGGTTCTATAACTGAGAAGAATGGTTCAGTAGAACAAAGGAAAAGAAAGAGTGAGAAGAAAATCAATGCCCTTATCCCTAGCTCAAATGAGCATTAGTTGTCATCTGGTATTGTTGGTGGTTTAAGAGCAGTTTAAAGTGCTAAGCACTCTAATAATGCAAAATCACTGAAGAGTCAGTAGAAGGAAAGACAAAAGAAGAGCAATAGGAATCACAACAGAATTATGACAAGTCAGGACCGGAGAAAGATGGAGCTGACTAACACTAGTGAGAAAGATGAAGCAATCCGTATACCTAGTGCTTCCAAATTAGTCAAACACAAGGTAGGGATGAAAAGACAGAAGATTCATAAAGAAGCCATGATGTGCACAAAGCCTGAATAGCAATTGCTTCCTTGAAGCATGAGAATAATTTGGCACAGTGCTTATACTACTGTCCATTTAACACGTTAAATTGTCTGAATAGCAATTGCTTCATTTTTTTTTTTTTTTTTTTTTTTTTAATATACAAGATAGAAATTCTACTCTAACCTAATCTAAGTATATATATGTGTGAATCTCCCTTTTGAAGACTTGAATCCTGACCCTTGCCTCTTACCTCCCACACCTCACAAGCACTTATACTTGTGAAGTGACTATCACACTAAGGGTGTGTGGTGGTAAATAGCAATTGCTTCCTAGTCTAGCTTCTTCTTCAATTTAGAGCTCATTTAACGCATGTTAAATATGAGAATAACCATATATAACATATTCATATTTAGAAAATGAACAACCAATAGGATTGGAGCAAGTCCTTTTATAAATACTCAACTTGTAACTCTAATCTCTTTAGTGAACTGTGATGCATTTGCTTGGATCTTTCTCCCATAGAATTCTCTATAATTCTCTCGTAGAATTCTCTCCCTAAATCCCTCTCAATTCAATTATCTCTCTATCTATCTCTGTCTTTCACTTCTTCAACAATTTCTTATTCTATCTCATTCTTCTATTATCTCACAACTAAACCCTACTCTAGGATTTTCATCAAGTTTATTTCTCTAATCTTTAAACAATGAAACACCTAAACCACAAGTTTGATCTTAACAATAACCCTCTTGTACTTAACAGATGCTCTAGATACAACTATCTATATATGCGCCATTGCCACCCTTCTTTCCTCAACAAATTGTAAATGGAATTGTAGATTTATAGGGAAAGTGCTGACTGTTCTGGATTGAATAATATCTTGACTGTGGCCTTATCACAAAAAATGGTCTTAAAAGTTCATCTTATAGGTTCCTTTCTTTTTTATTATTTCAGGGGAGAAAGTTGTTCGAAAGAGTGGAAACCTCTTCATTACAATGGTAGCACATTCCACAGGATTATTCCCTACTTCATGATCCAGGGAAGTAGTTTTGCACTTGGTAATGGAAGAGGTGGAGAATCAGTCTATGGCTAGAAGCTTGCTGACAAGAACATCAGGATGAAGCATACTGGACAAGGTAGGACTGGTTTCTCCTCGACCCAATTATTTCAGTAATCCTAGTAGTAACATTGTTTATATATAAATATATATATATATATATATATATATATATATATCTCTTTTACACAGGGCTTTTGTCAATGGAAAATGCTTGCCCTGAAACAAATGATTCACAGATGTCATTTCTTAGAAAATGTTTCTAAAGGGACGACACATTTTTTTTGGTTTTTGCTTATTGTCATTGATTATTTTCATTGTTGCTGTAGGGTTGGTTGGAGTTTTGTTCAAGATTATTGAGAGATATCACTTTCTTTTTTGTTGGTGATGATTCATTGTAGCTTTCACTTAATTTTCTTGAAGTTCCTTATTATTACATACTAAATTTGCATATTATGTACTCATTTTACCCAAAATTTTTTTTTCCCATATGGCTGTCATTGCAGTTTTACACTCCCAAATTTTTAGTTGCTACAAATGTCAGATCTTGTAACAGATCTTCCAATTGTTTCTACTTTCTGGGCATGTGATCCTAATGTTAGAGGAACACCTCCCATCTCTTCCATTCCTCTCTTTGCATTGGGAGTTTTGGATGGAGATGGACTATATGTTCCTCTTCTGTGAAATAAAGTTTTCGTATTCAATAATAATAATAATAATAAAAGAATATAAAACAATCAGTGAATTTTCGCAAAAGAAGTCCAATTATTTCTAAGCGATAATTTTTCTTACTTTTCAATTGAAACGAAAGTGTGGAATAGAAATTTGATTATATTGTAATACTCGTTTTTGTTTTGTTTTGTTTTGGTTTTTTTTGGTAAACAATACTTGTTAGTACTATGGTAATGTTGGCATTTTATATAATTTCTCCTATGTTGAGTCACTGGATTCAATGAAAAGCTAAACTTTTACTTAACTACTGTATTTGGTCATTCTACTTCATTTAATTTTCTGATCCTCTTGTACATTCAACAATTATCAACTATCAATGAATCTCTCTTACGGAAATTATCAATTGTCAATATTTTTTTTCATTGTTGTCCATGCAAAAAACGTAACTATTTGTGGGTGTCCTAGGTCACTCCTGACACCCTATATGCTTTTCCATGGAAAAGTGTGGCTTGTAGAGCTCTTGAGGGCATTTTAACAAGAATGACCCTCAAATGCCCCACTCTTTGTTGGTCTCCACAAAACTTGATTTTCACTATTAGAGAAGGGGAAAGATGATCCTTTTCCAACTTTAGATCTCCAAAGTCACATCCCTTAAGTGGACTTGATTGAAAAAACTATAATTCCAGCCACCCAATTCACCCTTTTTCAGCGGAGAGCAAACCACTCTCTAATCCACCAAGTGTAATTTTTTGATGTCCCAATTCCTCCCGTACGTAGAAAGTGCTTTTGAAGTATCTCCAGCTTCTTGGTTTCATGAGTATGCATCATAAACGAAGACATAAAATAAATAGCAATAGAAGATGAAGTGTTTTCTTGTCAAAGTTATCCTCCCTCTTTTGGACATTTATAGCTTCTTCCATCATGCAAACCTTCTCTCCACATTTTCTATAATTGTTTGTACTATGCTTGTAATATGGATTATAATTTTCATTCTCCTATGTATTTTTTAGAATTGTGCGTTGTATAAAGTTTCAAAAAGTTTGTTATGATTAATTCTATTGCACCTTTTTATGCTTTATTCTGTTAATTGTTAAACAAGGAAGTGTCAATGATTTTTAGGTCAATTTTCTTTTTTTAGGGTCCGTTTGGATACAACTTATTTTTGCTAAAACTGAAAACTAAAAACTAAAAACACTGTAGTAAAATAATTTTTAAATGAGTGAATAGTGCTGTGGGACCTGTAAACAGAGCATGAACAATGCTTTTGTTCCTTACACAGTGCTCATATGTGATGTTACTGTTCATGCGCAGGAAAAAAAAAATCGACACTTAGTGTTATCAACATATACCTTTATTTTGAATCTCCCATTTCCCATTTATAAAATATTTATAAAAAAATTGTTGAACAATGAATAATTTCTGAATGATTAACGTGTGAAATCTCATATGATTCTTTTGGATAGAGTATTAAAAAGGAAGGATTTGGATTTCACTTTTTAATTTAAATGATAGGGTAAAATTTTTTCTGTTGATGAAATTTTATTTGAAATAATTATAAAAGTAAAATGTTAAATTTGTAACTTTACAAGTTTTTTTTTTTTTTTTTTTTGGAACAAAATTTTGAATCAACTTAAATAATCTTGTGTTGTTATATTCATATCAACCAATGTATAGTATCAATTATTCTTTAAATAGTTTACCAAAAAAAAATTATTCTTTAAATCCCCTGATTTTAAATCTTTATATCCAAACTCAACCTTTATTTGTCCGATGTTTTAAAATAATTTGGTTGTTAAAAGTTAGAAGAAATAAAGAATGTGTGTGGGGGAACCCATCATAAAGTTTGTGGGACACGCTAAGCCTAAAAGGTGCATGTGTTCTCTGTGGAACATATTATAATGTATTTTGCTTTATTTTATTTATTTATTACAATGTATTAAAAAATTTGTCTCTTTCCACACGTACCTTGCTAGCACGTGCAACCGATCAATTCTAGTCGCATTCAAACATTAAAGACAAGCCGGCATGAATTTGCTTTTAAAGGCGTAATGACAAGTCAGTGCGTAACTTTCCAGACCCTGCCTATATGATTATATTCTTATATTCTATCACCAAACTCCTTGACTTACTTTGTCACACTCAGATACCAACATGGATGTTTCTCAAAAAAAAAAAAAAAAAAAAAAAAAAAAAAAAAAAAGAGATACCAACATGGATCTTCCTCAAAAGTTGTAATAATGATAAGACTTTTTGTGGTTGCAATTATTTGGAACATCACAAGTTATTCTATATATATATATATATATATATAAATTTAACCATTAGACGATTGTGATTGGTTAATCTTAACTTTTATAAGGTGTTGTTATTTTTTATTTGTCAATTATACCATCACGTCACGATTATAATAAAAGTTATGAAAAATTTTGTAATTCTAAACTTTTTCATAGAATTAAAAAAGATATCTTTTAAAAATATTTTTAAGAAATATTGGTCGCAAATTATTAGTCAATTGTTAACTATAAGTAAAAAAGTGTCAGTAATAGTTGGGGGCGAAAAAATGATAATAATGGTAAACTTAGAAATTATAAGACTTTTGTAAACCTGTTCTACCTAACTATATTTATTCATTATTTTTTGGTTGGTGTTGTTATTAGATTTCGATTTGCTGATGGATTTTATCATAAAACTTTTATGCGGTAAATGGTTTGATAGTTTGTGGCGTTTATTCTACTGAGGGACGGTGCTTTAATGGTTTTGGGATTTAATGGTAAGTCTGAGGCTTGGTGGGTTAACTTTTTGGTACTATGTGCTCTTCATCAGCTTGGCCATTAGAGACATAAGATTCTCGAACCGCCTGGAAAGTAAAAATTAAAGACCCCCAAAGAAAGTTTGCCTAAGAAAAAACCACACATACAACATAGTCTCAAAGCACATACGTATATATCCATCATTAGAGATTCAGAGAATCAAAGATAAACATACACACATACATATATAGAGTCTCAGAAGCACATGCATCATCTGAGAATCAAAGATAAACTCAAACACACACATACATAGAGTCTCAGAAGCACATGCATAATCTGAGAATCAAAGATAAACCCAAACAAACATACATACATAATCCATACTCAACAAAATTCATCTTGGTGCTAGGGGATGGAGGTGCCTTTGTAGGGCATAAGGGGAAGAGGAGGGCTCTTCTGCAGTGAGCCTAGCATTGGTGCAGGGTTGTTACTCTCCAAAGTGCTTGCTGAAGATGGGATATGGGTGCCCGGATTTGGAGACGATGGCGTGACAGGACCCTTAAGTAGCTGTCGGCGTAGCAAAGGATCATTGGCAAAGGCCTTATAGCTGATCCATGAAGGAGGTGTGTCGCCAGTAGTGCTGGGAGGATTGGACATGAGCACAGATATTTGAGGGACTTGGCCTTGCACCAACAATGACCCTAGCAACTGGTTTTTCTTCATTAGATTTGGCTCTTCTCCATGGGGTGTCCTCCTAGCTTCATATGAAGCAGGCATGTTCATAAGACAAAGTGCCAGTATGGCTAGGAGGGGAAGCATTTTTGGAGAAAGAGATGGAACCATATTGAATCAAAGAGGGTTAAGAAATGGTTGATGAAGAATTATGAAGGACCATATGGTGTATTTATAATGAGAATCGGGTAACAACATTCAAACTTTGTTTTCAAACAAGAGACGAAAAAAATAAAAAATAAAAATGCAAGTTTTAAAGAATGATGCTGACTGGAACTAGAATAGTGGAGAATGAAGTATTAAAAATAATGACTTTTTTTTTTTTTGCTAAACTTAAAAAATATGACTATTAAAAGAAAAGTAGTCAGTTTAAAAGTCTGACTATTATTCTTCAAAAAAGAAGGTCTGACTTTATTGCCATATTGGGGTCTAACCTACTCTACTGGTAACCGGTCCAAAAGGGCAAATCCTAAGATTATCAAAGAGCCGCTGAAACGTGACTGATTGAACCCATGATGGAGACCGTGGGACGAGGAAATCTGAAAAGCATCTGCAATCGAAAAGTCCAAAATAAATTATTTTAAAAATAAACTTTTATCCATAAGACAAATGCTAATAAAACCCTTCTAAAAATAATATTATATTTACAATAATTTCATTATAAGTCTTAGCAGCAGAAAGGAATTAGTTTAAAAAAAAAAAAAAAAAAAAAAGGGTAAAGTTAATAAAGAGTTTATATAAGAATCAATAAAAATTTATTATATATAATTTATTTTGAAATGTTGTAGATACATATTTTATGAAAAATGTTAACAAGGTGCAAAAAAGATAAAAAAAATTGTCAAACAAAATCAAACGATGCTTATAAAATTAGAAATAATGAGATAAAATTGTAAAAAAGACAAAAAAATTGTCAAAATTTTTTTTTTTTCAAAAAAAGTTGTTAAGGGGCACATTAACGCAACCCTTATTTGATAATTTCTAGGTGGGCCCTCATCCATTCTGTCCGTTAGTCTTTTTCAGATCCATGTGTAAGTCCAATTACTGCAATTGGCATCTTTTTCTGGTCCATGTGAACCACAAAGATTATCATAGTATATCTTGAAAAAGAAACATCACCAACTTTAAAAAAGATAGTGATATGGTGCTCTTTTTTGTTAATCCTTCCGTGAATGGTAGATTCAATGATAAAAATTGAGTTATTAATATCAAAGATTCAAAATACACTAATGTTATACCCGCTTCTTTCAAAGGATATTTGCTCTTATTAATTAAAATTAGATGAAATTAATCATTCACATGAGATAAAAGATTACCACGTCATTATATTTTAAAAGTACATAATAATTTTCTCTAAAAATTATCATTGCTTATATGTATACCCAAACTAAATAAATTAGTCACCTTAAATAAAGTACACTAATACATTACTAACTTTCATTCACTATGTCTCAATAATAATCTATAATCTGTAAAAGATAGTATTTGATTTTTGATTGACCACATAATATTTTCTCACATAAGTTTTGGGGTCACACAAATTTACATGTCATAATACACACACCACAATTTGGAAATTTCATATTTAGGCAAAAAAATTAAAAATAAATAAAAATAAAAAATCACATTTTGTTAAACTTTCTTGCATTGCACAGGTAACCAACTAGATATTTTGTATTCCAAGAATCAAGTGAGGTGGTACTCTCTCCTCACACATGATAATAGATCATTTTAATTAAATTTATTGGTGAAATTTGTATCATTTAATGAAAGAAATGAGTACCATATCACTTTACTCCATAAATTCCTAATAATTAGTCACACATGTCAATGTTGTTCATGTGTCAAGCTTGGACCCTTATACTCTTTCATTAAATATTTTAATTTTTGATGTTCTCCAAAATTTTATAGTAAAAAAAAAAAGGAAAAGGGGTGATTATTTGTTAAGTTACTTAGTAGGCATTGTATTGTTTAGGTAACAAATATATTGGGATAATAGAAAATAAATAAATAAATAAAAGTAAAAGATGGCTTGCTCATGCTCTAATTTAATTCTCCTTATCTTCTACTACTCATGGTGATGCACTTGTATTGGTGTGCATAAATACAATAAAAAGATATTCAGTATTGATAAATAATCAAAAATGATTTCTTCTTCTTATCTATTAAATTGAGAAGACCGGTAGTTACTAACGTGAAGAGAAAGAAAAAGACTGGTAGTTATTTACTTGGAGATAAAGAAGAAAAGAACAAAAGAGAAAATATAATAATATAAAACCAAAGACTGGTAATTATTTACAGGGAGAAAAAAAAAAAAAAAAGATAAAATAAGATACAATTAATAGAAAGGATCTCGGGGCAAAATAAATAAATAAAGTAAAACTTTTATTTTTTCTGCCGAAATACCCCTCGCACACTCACTGTCATAGTTCACTGTGCACAATATAATGTTCTTGCTTCTTAGCAATTCCTTCAAGTAATATAATGGCTTTATTAAAAAAAAAGAAAAAAAAAAAAAAAAAAAAAAGAAAAGAAGAAGAAGAAGAAGATAAAAAAGTAATATAATGACTAGAAGTAGAGTTCTATCTGTTTCAGATCCTAGTAATATTCCCTTCTACTTATTCGAGGTTTTCCTTGTAGTAAAAACATGTTTCACACAACTGCTCAAAATAATTAAAAACATGAATTTAAGTCACAGTTTTAAGTTGAAAATCGGGACTTAAAGTCACGTTTTTGGGCAGTGTCAAGTGTGTATTTGCAGCAATAAACATAGTTCTTCCTTGTAATATTGTGTTCTTTGTGTCATTGCTTTCCATTAATACTTTTTTTTTTTTTTTTGGTTGAGAAAGGCTTTCTATGAGGGAAAATTCTTAGGTATTCCCAGAGTACGGAGAAATGGTACTCCCTCCTCTCACATTCATGGTGGATTTCACCATGAATTTAATGAGTGGACCCTACCATGAATATGAGAGGAGGGAGTATCATTCTCCGTACTCTAAGAATACCAAAGAATTACTCTTCCATTAGTACTTAACTATCCTAACAGTTTCTAATTACAGAAAAGTTTTCCTTGTAAGATCATAGGCTACCATAAAAAAATCATACAAATAAAAGTTTTCCTTGTAAGATCATTAAAAAATAACAAAAAGAAAAAAGTTTGACATTCAATGTCTATAACTTATGCTACCAACCATCATGGTACGTGAACTATACAAAAAAATGTCATTATCTAAAGTTCTTTATCACGTAAATAACTAGATAAGATTGACTGGACAATCTATCTAGACTATTAAGAGTATTATACCATTATAAAAGGATATTTGAATTTTCTAATCTTACTGTCTTGGATGGTATGTCAAATTTGTCTAGTCGTCTATGGTGAGGTATGTTTTATTCTTTTTAATTATTAATAAGACAAAATTTTAACTTATGATATTTGTTTCATAATAATTATACTTTATCATCATATCAAGGCACTAATTAATTTTTGGTATAAAAAAATATTTATCCACCAAATTTCTTTTATCCATACTTAAGTGTTTATAAACCATATAGTAGTTTTTTTTTTTAGTACTCTTTTAAGTGTTTATAGACCATGCAGTAGTTTTTTAGTGCTCTTTTATGTTGATTTCTATCTTATTATAAAAATAGAAGGATGCCACTATCCCAATGGGATAAGAATATTTTAAGGGTTGGTAGAGCCACATGAGGTCAGAGGCCATGAAACCCAAATAATTAAAATAAAAAATTAAAGATTAGTTAAACCCAAATATATGGAAGACTTGGAAGTTCTATATAAGCATATATCAAATTGCTTATATATAAGCATATATAAGCATTATCTTTCAAAAAAAAAAAAATTTGCTTTGGAACAAATAAAATGGCCCTCTACTTTACAAAGGAAAAAAACGTCAAATTCAAACACTCCTGAAGTGACTTCATTCACTATAAAAACAAAAGTTTTAAAAGATTCTTCCAATTTTTCATTCATTAGAGAGAAAAGTTATTGACTTTTGCAAATACAACTTTATTTAAAATACAAGTTTTAAGGCTACCCACAAAGTTGGATGTGATTGTGGACAAAATATATGTCTAGAATCTGAGTAATTAACCGGTCTACTATTGCGTCTTTTAATAATAATAATAATAATAATAATAATGCTTGACTCAGTGGTATAAACTGACAGATGCAGATGCCACCCAATTGCTTCTTGTTCTTGGATCTGCACGTGTTCACTTGATTCTTTCTCTTTAGCGATTCTTCATGTAAAGTCCAACTCATTTTTTGCCAAAATTTGCCGGCCGCAAGCTTCTAGGAGTTTTTTTTGAGTAATTTATAGCAATATTCTGAAGTGAAATAAGAGTCCCTGGGGGATGTAATAGTGGTTAGTTCTTGCATGTACATAACTCCATTGAGATACTTCACTTGATTTCAAACACCTTACACTTCCAAATTCCAATAGACACTTACTTTGCTACCTTCTTTTCTTCTTCTTCACAAGTTATGCTTGGTACTTCTTTTTTTTTTTACGTCACCAATTTGTTTACTTATTGATTGAACTAACAGTCTTTACAAGCCTAATCGTTTGTCCAACTATCAGCTTGTGTGCGTGTGTATTGTCCCATATCAGATGAAGCCTAATATATGTGATGATGATATAGCCTTTTAATTGAATATTCCGTCCAAATTTCAATTGAGAAAATTTTTAAGATTTTAAATATTAATTACATAATTTTTATTTAGATTTTTCAGACAAGTTTTTGACTCTGTCATTGATTCTTAGACACCATTTGCGCGAATAATAGAATTTGAAAGATTTTGATTAGAGAAATGATATTTGAAGACTATATATATATATATATATATATATATATATATATATATTAAATATCATTTGACATTATATGTTTTTTAAATGATAAAATCTACAAACATAAAATCTTATTATATCTTATATGATTATGCGAAGCATACAAAATGAGTAGAGACAAAGAAATAGCGATCAAAAGAGACTGATTTTCTATTATGTTTTTCTCTTAAATGATTATGTGAAGTATACTGATTTTCTACATGTTCACAATTCACAAGATCTTAACCCATGTTGAAGAGATGTTTCAAATTTGTTTTACTTATTTTCTTCTTGCGAACATCATCAAAAAAAACCTAATTCATCATTTGTCTCTAAATTAATTTTTTTTTACTAACTAAGTAATTATTATTTTTTGTGTGTGGAGAAACTTCTAATTAAGTAATTATAATACTTCAAACATATAGGTTTCTATTTGTCTCTTAAATTTCATGACAACATCAATTATAATTAATTATTACAACTACATTAACTAAACAGATGTTATGCCAATGAACTTTGGGTGAAGGGGCGTGTTCGAAATTTCAAATCCCCTCACCCTCAGGGGCATGAATTTTCACTTTTCACCTACCCAAAATACAAGTAAAAAACACCAACAACAAAAAAAAAAAAAAAAAATTTAACAACCACTATCATTGTCAATACTCCACACATTTCAACTAAGAATTAAAGAGAAATCTGGGCCGATTAAAAAAAAAAAAAAACAGTTCATAAAATGTTAAACCAAAGGGCCCAAAAATACAAAAAACAAAAACCCTTATGTGTTGAGGTGCACGGCACCTAGAAGTCCAGCCCACATGGAATCCTATTACATATAGGAATAGGTGTACCAATTGCACAACAAGTCAAAGACTTCTATTCCTAATTGAATTAGGAGTTTCAGGCGGAAAAGCTATTATATAAAGCTTGTGTGGGTGGGTTTCATGAATAGTGAGAGAGATTCAGAGAGACTGAAGAGTGAAACACAGATTTGAAGCCGACTGAAGGAAAAAGAATAGTGCTTTGTGCGGCATTGAGGGAAAAAAGAAAGGGTGATTTTTCTTTTGTTCAAGACACACAAGGAAGATAAATTGAAGTTTTTCCTAGGACGATTATTTGGGTGCTACAATCACAAAGAATTGAAGCATTCAGTGTGGAAGATCTTGCTACCAGCTTTTGTGGTGAGGTTGTATTTGTTCCTAGAGGTATTATTGTATTTTTCCAATTTATTGTGAACTCAGGTTTTGGGTATAACTTGAGTGTTGTAATCTCTATTTTATTATAGTGAATTAATCGAATTTGCCCGGTGATTTTTCCCTCTACATTAAAGGGTTTTCCACGTAAATTCTTAGTGTTCTTGTTGGTTGATTTTTTTATCGCTTCCGTAAATTTCTATTTTCTTTATTGTTTGGGTTATATTTAATTTAATTCACACATAGACAGGGATTTATTCCAACAAGTAGTATCAAAGCTTTGGTTGTTGGACGTGATTGTCTTGTGTTGAATTAAATGGAAAATATGAATATAAATATGAGCACTATGATTAAACTCTCAGCATCAAATTATTCAATTTGGAAGCCAATGATGGAGGATGTCCTTTACTGTAAGGATTTGCATGACCCTATTGAGGGTGATAGTGCTAAGCCAAGCGAGATGTCTGATAAAGACTAAGAGAAGTTAAATAGAAAAACCATTGGATGTAGTAGACAATGCATTAATGTGAGTGTGTTTCATCATGTATCTCAAGAGACTAATGCAGAAACTCTTTGGGAAAAATTGAAGGGTTTCTATGAAAGAAAAGCAACTCAAAATAAAGCTTTTGTGGCTAGAAAGCTTGTGAATTTGAAGCTTAAGGAAGGGAGATTTGTTGCCGAGCATTTTAGTGAGTTCCAAGACTTGGTGGATTAGATGGTTACAATGAAGCTAATAACTGATGATGAGCTTCAAGCTTTATTACTTCTAAGTTCTTTACCTGACAGTTGGGAGACTTTAGTGGTGTCACTTAGTAACTCTGCTTCAAATGGTGTGCTACAATTTGCAATGGTTAAGGATAGCTTGTTCAAAGAAACAAGAAGAAAAGACATGGGCAAGGATAATGCATAGGCTCTTGTCATAGAGAATAGGGGGAGGAGTAAGACTAGAAATTCTAAGGGTCGTGGTAAATCCAGAAGTCAGTTAGAATCGAAAGGAAAATTCAAGTGTTTCTATTGTGACAAAGAAGGTCACATAAGAAGAAATTGCAAGGCTTGGAAGAATAAACAGAAAGATGAGAAAAATCAAAATAAAGCAGAAGAACAAAATACCATTGCTGTCTCGATAAAATTGAAGAGGTGGTGCTCTTTATAGGAGAAGATGAATGTTGCAATGTTTCACATCCTTATGTTGAATGGGTGATTGACTTAACCTCTTCCTACCATGTCACTCCAAAAAAGGAGCCCTTTACTTCATACAAAGCAAGAGACTTTGGGAGAGTGAAGATGGGCAATAACATTTATGCTGACATTGTGGGAATTGGAGATATTTTTGTTGAGACTAACATTGGATACACCTTGGCGCGACATGTGCCTGATATGCGCTTGAATATGATTTTTACTCATATTCTAAATAAAGAAGGCTATGGCATCTATTTTGGAGATGGTAAATGGAGACTCTTTAAAGGATCATTGGTGCTTGCTGGATGGAAGATTTGTTGTACACTTTACAAGACACAAGTGAAGGTGTGCAAAGATATTGTTAGTGCAACTTAGGAAGATTCTATGCCTAAGTTGTGGCATAGGAGGCTGGCTCATATGAGTGAAAAGGGGTTGTAGATTTTGGCAAAGAAGTCTCTCATTCCTTTTGCCAAAAGTATGTCACTTAAACCTTGTGATTATTGTTTATTTGGAAAACAACATAGAGTATCTTTAATTTTGCATTCCCTCTACAAGAAAGCCCAATGTGTTAAATCTTGTTTATTCTGATGTATGTGGTCCTATTGATGTGGAGTCCTTAGGTGACAATAAGTATGTTGTTACTTTTATTGATGATGCTTCACAAAAGGTGTGGGTGTATTTTTTGAAAACTAAAGACCAAGTATTTGAGCACATCAAGAAATTCCATGCCATGGCAGAAAGAGAGAAAGGGAAGCTTTTGAAGTGCCTCCGTACTAACGGAGGTGAATATACGTTTAATGAGTTCAAGAGTTACTACTCCGAGAAAGGTATTAGACATGAGAAGATAGTTTCTAGTACCCAACAAAAATATGGTATGGCAAAGAGGTTGAACCGCACTATTGTTGAGAAGGTCAAATATATGTTGAGAATGGCTAATTTGCCTAAGTCATTCTGATGTGAAGCTATTCGAACCACGTGCTACCTAATTAATCAGTCTCCATTAGTTCCATTGGAGTTTGATATTCCAGAGAGAGTTTGGACTGGGAAAGATGTTTCTTATTCTCACTTGAAGGTATTTGGGTGCAATGCATTTGCACATGTACTTAAGGAACAAAGATTGAAGTTTGATAGCAAAGCCACTTCTTGTATATTTGTTGGATATGGAGATGCAGAATTTGTCTACAAGTTATGGGATCTTGAAAAAAAGAAGATGATCAAAAGTCAAGATGTGGTTTTTCATGAGAATGAAAATTTGGTAGACCTTGAGAAAACTAAAAAGACAAAGGATGCTATTGTAGATGTTCCCGACCTTACACCTACCTCTTCTTCCTCCAATCATGCCATAAATAGGGAAGAGGTGCAAGATGAAAATCTTGGTGATGAACCAATAGCAGTTGATGGTGTTGAGCTAGTAGGAGTTGATGGTGATGATGCTTAAGATATTGAAGATGTTGAATAGGGGGAGCAGCCTGTTCCACCAAAGATTGAAGAACTCAAGTGAGGAGGTCTACTAGGGAGCGTCATTCATTGACTAGATATCCCTCATATGAGTATATTTTGCTTATTGATGAGGGATAGTCAGAATGCTTTCAAGAAGTAGAGTATCTTAAGGACAAGCAGAGGTGGATGAAGGCTATGCAAGAAGAGATGAATTCTTTGCACAAGAATAAGACTTATGAGTTAATTGTGACCAAAGAGAAGCTTGAGCTTTATGCTGGAACAACCGGCATGAATTCTAACTGAAGAGTTGGGATGAAGATCTCTTTCCTCGATGGGCTAGAGGGGGAGATTGTTGAGGTGCACGACACTAAGAAGTCCAGCCCACATGGAATCCTATTACATATAGAAATAGGTGTACCAATTGCACAACAAGTCAAAGACTTCTATTCCTAATTGAATTAGGAGTGTCTAGCGGCAAAGCTTTTATATAAAGCTTGTGCATGTGGGTTTCATGAATAGTGAGAGAGATTCAGAGTGAAACATAGATTTGAAGTCGACTGAAGGAAAAAGAATAGTGCTTTGTGCGGCATTTAGGGAAAAAAGAAAATGTGATTTTTCTTTTGCTCGAGACACACAAGGAAGATAAATTGGAGTTTTTTCTAGGACAATTATTTGTGTGCTACAATCACAGAGAATTGAAATATTCAATGTGGAAGATCTTGCTACCGGCTTTTGTAGTGAGGTTGTATTTGTTCCTAGAGGTATTATTGTATTTTCTCAATTTATTGTGAACTCAGGTTTTGGATATAACTTGAGTATTGTAATCTCTATTTTATTATAGTGAATTAATTGGGTTTGCCCCGCGGTTTTTCCCTTTACACTCTTGGTGTTCTTGTTGGTTGATTTTTTATCGATTCTGTAGATTTCTATTTTCTTTATTGCTTGGGTTATATTTAATTTAATTCACACATAGACGGGGATTTATCCCAACATTATATACATTGAATTTTTGGGACTTAGTATATAGACGGTGGGCAGTTCAACTAGCTAAGTAAGAAGTAACTCAGCAAGCTTTATCGTGTTTAGAGAGACTGCTAGCCCAAACAAGTTGGTGTTTGCAATAAACAAAGATTTTTCATATAACTTGGGCTGGGACTAGATATATATGGTGATGATGAGTTTGGGAATTGGGCTTTCAGGTCTACTTTTGTGGTCTGTGTGGGTTGAATAGAGCCCTAAGAACATTATCATCAAGTGTGCCAAATGCCAAATATTTGGTATTTGGCACACCAAACACCAAAAAACATCTTTTATGAGATGTTCCAAATGTTATAATTTTTACCACACATGAACAGTACCATTCCATCTTTGGAACAGTACCGTTCCATCTTTGGAATGGTATAGATGAAAATGCTAATTTTTTTATATTCATTTCCTCTCTCTTCCTTTTTGACTTTCTTTCTACTCTCTTTTCCTTTATCACTTTCTTTCTCTCTCTCTCTCTTTTTCTTCTTTCTTTCTCCACCACTCCCTTCTTCTCGGTCAACTCTCTTCCTTTTTTATTCTTCTTTCTTCTCCAATCTCTAGAATCTTCACCTCTCCCTTTTTTTTTTCTTTTCTCTTTTTTTCCTTTTTTCTGTCACTTAGTGCCTTTGTGTCTTTTTTGTTTTTTGTTTACTGTTTTTTTTTTTTTTTTTTTTTTTTTTTTTTTTTTTTTTTTTTTTTTTTTTTTTTTTCTTTCTTGTCACACTCTCTCCTTCTTCTTTTTTCTCCACCTAGACCGTTGCCATTGAGATTGGTTGTCGCTGTGGAGTTCGGCCTCACTGATAAGGTCGATTGGTGGAGATCGCATGTAAGGTTTTTTTTTTTTTTTTTTTTCGTTTGTGGATTCCATGTGATTGTGGGTGGTGGTGGAGTTGGGTTGATTCCATGTGATTTGGGTTGTATAAATGGAGTTGATTCATCTCTTCATTTTTTTAAAGAGTTTTGTGGGTTTGTTTGATTTGGGATGGGTTTTGAGGTTTGTGAATGTGGTCGGTTGTTGTGGATTTTTTTTTAATATTATATTTTAAGGTGGTGTTGTTGGATTGGGTTTGTGCCGGTGGTGGCTATCGATGTTGTTGCACTAATGGTTGTTGGTGGCCATTGTTGCGGCAGTGGTGGTTGTGCCACTATATGTACCCGAACCTTTTCGTCACTACATGTACCCAAAAATAGTTTTAATGACAAAATTATTCGTCACTAAATATGATTTAATAAACTAAAGTGTTTTTAGTGACGAAATATTTTTCTCACTGAATGGTGTTTTTAGCGAGGAAAACATTTAGCGACGAAATGTTTTCATCACTAAAAGTTTTTTTTTTTTTTTTTTTTTTTTTTTTTTTTTTAAATCAAATCGGACTTTTAGTGATAGGGTTTCAGCGACGAAATGAGTTTCGTCGCTAAAAGTCCGATTTCGTCACTATAGGTCCTTAGTAACGAAAAACTGGACTTTTAGTGACGAATTTTTTCGTTATTGAAAATAAATTTTGTTGTAGTGGTTGTTGTTGTTGTTGATGATGATGGGGAGGAGTTAATATATTATTTTAATGTGTTGTAAATATTATTTTAATGTATAGAATTGAAATATAAAACATGTGATGAATGGGATATTGTAAAATGGTGTGTCAAAATGACATTTTTTATAGAAGCGCTGATGTTAATGCTCTAGGATATTAGAATTTTAGTATCCTGTTGTCTTCTTCTCCTATGCTATATCAAATTCTCCATAGAGAGGCTAATATTTTACCCAATAATTTGCCAATGAACTGGTTTTTTTAGTGCTCTTTTTTGTTTATTTCTATCATAGTTATTCGAAAAGGATGCCATTATCTCTATGGTATCAGAAATATTCTTAGACATCATTTGCGTCAGTAATAAAATTTGTAAAGATTTTGATTAGAAATGATATTTGAACACTACTTTTATATCATTTCACATCATAGGTTTTTAACATAATAAATTTTACCATAAATCTTATTATGTGCCCGTTTGATATAATTTTATTTTCTTTTGACTTTTTCAGTTTTTTTTTTTTTTGGTTTTTGTTTTTTTTGTTTTTGTTTTTTGTTTTTTGTTTTTTGTTTTTTTTTTCCTTTGAAAACTATTAGCTATTTGAAAAAATTGTACCTTTAAAAAAAAAGAAGTTAAAAAAAATTATGCTTTGATAATGTACGTGAAAGTGAAAGGCACAGTACTGAAAGCATTCAAAATGAGTGGAGACATAGAATTACCTCTTTTTTTTTTTTTTTTTTTTTTTTTTTTTTTTTGGGGACGTAGAACTACCTTTTTGGCGGTCAGAAGATACTAATTTTTTTCTGTGTTAATCTCTTTGAACATTGTTGGGCACAGGGCCGGGATGTTGTGGGATATATCATATGGGTCCCTAAGTCCCACCTATGTGTAGCAGTGGCACTAAAGAGTTAAATGTCACAAGATCTTAAACGGTTAAACCACATTCAAAGAGATAACCAAGAAAAGATATAAAAATAGTTGAGAACAATTAGGTTGATTTTCTACATAAATTACTTTATCAATAAATATGACTCACTAAAACTTAAAAAAATTTGGAAAATCAAACTTGTTTTGTTTTTTGTTTTTTTTATTGATTATGTAAATACTAAAATTCTAATCATGCATTACCATGATAATCAACAAATTAGATTGTGAGGTTTCAATTCTAATCATGCTCATAACATGTTATAAAATAAAAGAAATAGTAAGACAATGTAAAGATACGTGAAGATGAGAAAATTTATCAATTTCTTTCTAAGCGGTCATCCACACAATACTATGAATCCTTGAATGCATGTGTATCCATTTATAATTAGATCACATATTTATAGGGCTTAAAAGTCGAATGGATGGAATTTTAATTTAAGAATTCAATGGCATGTATGAAATAATATAATTCTGTCTTTTTATGAAAGTAACACTACCACCGCATATTCTTGGTGCGATAGTCACTTCACAAGTATAAGTGCTTGTTGGGTGTAGGGGTAAGGGTCGGAGTTCAAGTCTCTAAGAGGGAGCTTCACACATATATACACTTAGATTAGGCTAGAGTAGAAATTCTATCTTATATAAAAAAAGAAAAAGAAAAAAAAAAGAAAAAGTAACACTATCCATTTGTGTAACTTCATGCATTCGTAATAGGGTAAAACTTAGATATAATACCTTGAATATTGCTCCTTAGGTGCTAATAGAATGTATATAATATATTCAGGATAGCGCTACATCATAGGGAGGACTCTTCGTGGACTCTTCGGAATATTGTAATATTGTAACTTCGTGGATATTCAAAATATTGTAAACATGATTGTAATATTGTGTCCAATGGATTTTACACTTTTTCCCTCCATTTAGTTGCTGTATTGAATGACATATTCTATAAAGATTGATCAATTTCCTGTATTCTTTAGAGATATTGATTGTTGACAGGTTTGAGAAAATTTGTGCTTGATATTTTGTTGAAAACTCTTGCTTGAGAAAATTTTTGTTGCATGCAGCAAGCTGTAAGAATACAGGAAAACTCATCTGCCCAGAAAAAGGGGGGGAAAAAAAATACTATAGCCACGTTTTAAAAACGCGGCCATAGAGAAATTCTGAATAGGAATTTGGGGGTCTTAGGCCGCATTTAAAACGCGGCCTAAGGGTGCAGTCTTGGGCTGCGTTTAAAACGCGGCCTAAGGTTGTGTCGGGGACTTCTCCCATGGAAGGTATGGCCACACTTCTTAAACGCGGCCCATTCTTTTGTCCTTAGGCCGCGTTTAAAACGCGGCCTAAAGTCCAACCTTGGGCTGCGTTTAAAACGCGGCCCAAGACTGCACTCTTAGGCCCCGTTTAAAACGCGGCCTAAGAGTGGACCCTTAGGCTGCGTTTTAAACAGGGCTATAGGACCTGAGCTGGAGCCGCGGTTAAAAAGTGCGGCCGTAGGACCATCAGTCCTATAGTCATAGGTTTTAGGCCGCATTCTTAACCGCAGCCTAAAAAAACGCGGCTATAAGATATAGCCACGTTTTTTTGGCATATAGCCGCGTTTTTAAAATGCGGCCACATGACCTTTTTTTTGTAGTGTTTCTACCACCTATCTAGTCTAACAACTCAGACAAAATGCGTGTTAAGATACTTTTCTTTTGTTGGACTTCGGGACTTGATCTTTTCCTTCTGTTGGAAAATAAATTTATGCATCATTATCAAAGGCCAACAAAATCAATGACCTCAAATTATTATTGCGAAAATTACCAAGACAAGATATCAATTACACACAAGATGACAATAACATACAGATTTATGTGAAAAACTATTTCTTCTTGAAGAGAAAAATCATAGAACAAACTTTGAATAAATCCACTGTTATAAAATTAATTACAATATTTTCTCAACTTTATGCCTAACTTCAGATCTGAAGCACCTAAAAACTTCTAATTAAAAACCCCCCAAATTTATATTAGGGTTGTGTAAAAAATCGACACAATGAATAGAAAGACCGGAACCAACCAAAAAAGATGGTCACATTCATCATTGCTCATCTCTTCGATATATGTCTCCCACCTCCTTGATCTCTAGGTTTTTTCACTTTCGTGTCCCCCTCTTCAAAGCATGTAAGATTTAGATTTGTCTCTCTTTTATTTTTTAAATTTGTTTTCCAGGTTCTGATTCTCTGATAAAGCATTGTTATTATTGTTGAATTTGAGTTGTAACAATTCATTGATACCAATTTTTTTTAGTTTTATTTATTTTTGACATTCCATTGTGATCAACGTAATGATATGGTTTTCCCCCACACAAAAAAAAAAAAAAAAAAAAAAAAAAAAAAAAAAAAAAAAAAACCGTAATGAAATGGTGTGATTATTGAAAGTATTTTATTTTTGTTTGTGACTATAGTTGAACCTTTTCTTTCATATATATAAAAGTTTGAGTTTCTGATCTATTTCTCATCAAATAAAAGTTTGATGCATAGATAAAAAAAAAAAAAAAAAAAAAAAAAAAAAAAAAAAAATGTCGCAAAAATATCCTTGATTTTTTTTCTATATATTTTAATAAAAAAAAATCTTTTTAATAAATTATTATAATTCACATTATATTATTTAGTTTTACTGATCAACCCAAACCGAACCTACCACCCCAAATCTCAGGTTTGGTGGGTTCACAGATTTGGTCAGTTCAGTTTGGATACCGGTGTGCCTGAAATCAATGTTATATTTCTTAATTTATATTTCCTTATTTATGTCTTAGAAATATGATGACTTCAATGTAATACACATATTTTACCTTATTTTTGTTCTCACTGTGCTCACTCGATCGACGACACCATCTTTTTCTTTTTGTTCCCCAACACTATTTTTTTCACTCTCTTCTATAAAACACGAACACAACTTCTTTTTGATAATCACGAACACGAACACAACTTTATAAACATAGAAGCACGAACTCTCATACTCCTCCTAGTCGCACACGACTCCCAAAGTTGAATTAGAAGGATTTACCAGAGGCTTGTTGGCCAAGATCAGACTCTTTTTCAAGCTCGTTAGAGAGCTTTGAATTCCAGTGGGCTCGACTTTGGTTCCATGCACGTGCATGAAAGCAAACAAAAGGAATCAGCTTTAAAAGGCGCAGCTTATACGTACTTTCTATCTGACGATTCTGACACAACGTATCCATGTAAATATACGTGTATGATTATATATTTTAATCCCGATCCCTTGTCTTTGGACACTCTCAATACCTAAAAAACACATTTGATAATAAATTTCACATTCGGATGATGTGCTAGATTATTTGTAGTGAGTAAAAGAGTGATGTTAATGATAAATACAAATTATAATTGGTAAAAGTTTAATTATATATTAACTCAACAAACTGTTGTTAAAAATATTGTGAAACATTTTGAATCTATATCATTACTCTTTTAATAATTATACTTGTTCCTTGCCTAACTAAATCTGAGTTGCATATGGGTTTTATGGTTTTGCTGAGGATATGTATCCTTTAAAAGTTCCACTTTCTATTTTAATTAAAATTGTTTGGTTAATTGATCATGCTGATTGATTTATTGATGGAAAGGATTTCAAGGTGTCAGAATGGGATGGAAATTCTAAGGCTCAGTGGTTGGATTTGGGTAGTATTTGTTACGTATACCTCATTACATATACATTGTTACGCACTTGTTTTTGAACTAAAATCGAGAGTTGAAGATACAATTTCAATTCAAAAAATGTGTAATAGTTTTTATCCGTAGGATTTTGGTTGGCGAACTTTTTGGGATTCTGTGTCACAGCTCGTCTCTTTAGGAACAGAAAAAGAAGATTCTTAGATCACTTGACTATAAGTCTAATATTACAACTTTTTCTACAACTTTGTCACAACTTGTTAACGTATCGACTCGTGAGTCATGAAATTATGAACTCACATGGGCTCATTATTTTTTTCCACAACTCGCCATGTAGGTGGTAGCTAGACTTACTCCATGGAGAATTAAAAGACCCAAAAAAAAAAAAAAAAAAGTTATCTATCGTTTATGTATATCTTTCTGTGAGTTGTTTCTTAAATTCTTAGGTGATCGAGCTTTGGGTGTTTTTTCACTTACACTGTCAGTGAAAAAACACCAAAAGCTAAAAATTGTGATCGGTGATGCGGCACATACAATTTCAAAGCACATAGACCCATCAGCTAAAAATTCAAGTTAAACGCAAACTCACATTATCAATGACGTAAATATGTAATCCATACAACATATTAATTCAATTACTTAACAGAATTCTTTATATATATATATATATATATATATATATAGCTTTGACTCGTTGATCACTAGCGAAGGTCTTTGGGCTGAAAGTTGAAGGAGGGTGTCGCCGACAGTTGGAGGATTGGGCACAGATATTTGTAGGGACTTGGCCATGCACTTGCCGTGACCCTAACAACAACTTGTTTTTCGTCATCAGATTTTGTTCTTCTCCATGGAGGATTCTCCTAGCCTCATATGCATTAGGCATATATGCTCATAAGAAAAAGCGCCACTGTGGATAGGAGAAGCATTTTTAGAGAAATAGATGGTAGCATATTTGGAAGCAAAGAGGGTTCAGATATTTTGATGATGAACAATATGAGAGAGCATCTGGTTTATTTAATAATGAGAATTGTGTAACCATTTGCAGCGTGCCTGTTAGAACACCATTTTGTGTGTTTGACTTGTTGGCCACGGCTTGTCTCTTTAGAAACAGAGAGAAGATTGTTGAACCGCTGGGCGTTTCTTTCACTGACATGTGATGGGTTATGCGGCTAACCATACATATGTAATGCACTTTCTTGAACTTTGTCGAATCTAAGCCTATTCTATGTCTAGATGCAGTTTAAGTGTCTGATCAGTTATCTAGAATGACTCTATAATTGTCTAAAGGAGCCTATAAATATGTGATTTGTATTGCTTCCTGTGTAATTAAGCAAAACTGAACAATATTCTCATGGTGAATTATCACTCATCAGCATTTCAAATTATTGTGCACTGCAGCAGCAACACAACCAAAAATTAATATATTAACATATTTTTCCTAAAGCTTATCTAAACCAACTCCAAAGAATAACCATTTCTCTAAACCAATAATACAAACATATAATTTCAAAGCATATAAATATTCATTAGCTGAGAATCAGTGAAAAACTCAAATTCACATTATCAAAGGAATACATATATAATCCATACAACATATTTGTTGAGCCAACAAAATTCTTATTGATAAAGATAAGAAGGAAAACAGACACATACACACACACGCATATATATATATATATATATATATATATATATATATTTATTTATTTATTCATTGGGACTAGGGGATGGAGTTTCCTTCTTGGGGCATGGGGATAGGAAGAAGACTGTTCTTCAGTGCAGCGTTTTCACTCGCCAAAGTGCTTGTTGGAGATGGGATATAGGTGCCCGGATTTGGAGCAGATGGCGTGATAGGACCCTTAAAAAGCTGTTGGTGTAGCAAAGGAAGGGCTTCAACGTGATCATTGGTGAAGGCCTTTTGGCTGGTCTTCGAAGGAGGAGGGTCTCTGGGGGTGGTGGGAGGATTGGACATGATCACAGATATTGGAGTTACTTGGAAGCCTTGCATTTGCAGTGGCCCTAATAACTTATTTTTCTCTGGAAGCCTCCTAGCCTCATATGCAGTAGGCATGTTCATAAGTACCGCTATGGCTAGGAGGAGAAGCGTTTTTAGAAAAAGAGATGGTAGCATATTTAGAAGCAAAGATGGTTCTGAGATTTTTGATGAAGAATATGGCGAGCATTTGTTTGCTTATATAGGAAATTTTTACTGCTCAAATTTACAATAGACAAGAGACACCTTTTTAATCAAACCAAGTATCTAGAAGCTGCTAGGTTAGGACTTAAGATATTCATGAGATTTTGGGTTGAAAACCTCTCATCAACATTTTAGAGCCACCCCCATGGGCCATGAGATTCTTCCTTATAATAATTTGGTGTGTATAAAACAATGAGACTGTATACACTTTAGAGAGTAATAAATACTCAAAAAGGTCTGAATAACATTGTTTGTCAAAAAAAAAAAAAGGTATGGAGAAGCTACATACAACACTAACACAGAGTTTAATTAACATAAGAAGAGGAATTCACTCCAACTTTGCCCAGAGGAACTATTGAGTCCACCGGTTTTTATGCCAGACTTTGCCAACTCTTATGGCATATTATATTCAGCCATACCAAACGAGAAACTAGTCTATCAATAGGTCATGTTTGGTTCAATATTAATTTTTATGAAAACCATTTTCTATGCTGAGAATTTAGAAAATCGAAAACATTCTAATGTTAACTATTTTCTACCATTCGTCTACTCAGCACCGGTTATACTCACAATCTGATCTACATAAGGTATCGAGGGTACTGAAAAAAGTGCAGAAATCAGAATTATTATCTTTACGAATTAAAGTATTTGGAGACAAAATTGCTTTTCATTTTAAACAGCAATCCCTCCTTTATACAATAAATAAAATGCAGATTGAGATATTGCAATATTAGGTCTAAGAGGGATAATTTTGTACCTAATGACCTAATTTCCATATAATTTGATGTCATGTATCTTTAGATTTTAAACGCATGCACTTCACTTTTCATACCAAGTGTCATTTAAATTATAGTCTAATTTTGTATCAATTATATTTATATGAAATTTATTATACTTCTATTAGATAAAAATATCATATTTATATATGTGTGTAATTTTTTTTGAGAAAAATGTAATATTTTTTTAATTGTAATTGTTCTTAATTGAACATATGTATAAGCAAGGGCTATAAGCTAGTTTTTTAATTTTTTTTAATTAAATTTAAGTTCTATTATATATTTAAACCTTACATTATACTCTTGGCTTATTAGATTTTCTTTAAATGATAGAATAACTAGTTTTTTTATTTTTATTTTTATTTTTATTTTTTTTACTAGTTTATATACAAATACAATTATAGTAAATACCTATTAAATATGAATAACTACCATAATTATCAATTTTCATATTTATACCAAAAAAAGACAAAATATGGTCAAATTACAGATTACTCACATGTGGTTTGACCCGAATTTATATAAGTTGCTTACATGTGATTTAAAACTTGACACTTTACCCACTTGAATTTAGTTCCATTAGACTTTTGTAGCCCACATTTCTATTTTCAGTTTAAAAAAACATTTTAATTTGAAAACATAACAACATATGGATAAAAAAACTAGGGTTATGAACATTGTGAAATTGCATACCAATCCCAGCCCACTTCCAAACCCAAACTGAAGTAGTATCCCTCTTTCCCTTTTTCTGTAAAAGAATTAAAAATCACTTTAATAATAAAAATAGAAGTATAAAAAATGAAAGATAAAGTTTATATTAAGTTTATTTCTTTCTTTCTTCCAAGCAATCCATCGCCCCTCTCCCAATGTATATCTCTTTCTCGTTCTCTGTACATTACTAAAGGCAATATATATGAGGAGCCTCTTTATTAGTCCCCACTTTTCTCAACTCTCACTCTAACTTAAGTACTTAATTACCAATTACACCAACGGCAATACAGACAATACAAAGACAACATAGCGAATTTAGAACAAATTTTCATTGAGATAGTTACCGCAGCACACACAAGAAGCGGTTGTTGTTTCTCTCTCTATCACTCGTTCTTTTGACTAATTCTATATGGCCTTATCTGCTAGAAGTCTTGGAATTTCTGGGTTTTTTTTTTAGATAAAAGATAGTTTTGGGCTCATTGATGTTAATCCTTCTTGCTCTTTGAAAAATTTCCAACCTATATCTAACATTGGAATTCTCTTACCATAGGTACTTTGGGTTCATATGTGCTATTATACCTTTGAAATTTCATAATGTTCATAACCCTATCCTTTTAATTTATTTTATGCTATGTTGAATTAAAATGTGTTTTTAACGATAAATGGAGAAGTGGTTTACGGAAGTCTAATAGAACAAAACTCAAGTAGATAAAGTGTCAACTTTTAAACCACAGATAAACAACTTAAATTCAAGACAAATCAGCAGTGGATATTTTGTAATTAATCCAAAAAATAATATTTATTAAATTTTATTGGTCCACTGCATAGATTACTGACTACTTGACTATTTAAACAAATAAGCAGCTTCTCTCCCCAAGAACGTAGGTGCTTCTCTCGACAAAGTGTACCATAAGTGAATGATGTGAATCTGTGTCCCCATGTGTAACCTTGATACCATAATATTACTACAACTATTTTTCGAATAAAACAGGGTGTGAAATTAAGAAAACCAATGGAAATTTTTTAAAAGATCTAATGCGTTTTATCATTTTAATTTTCCTTTTTTGATGAAATCAGTGATCATTCTTTGAAATATGTATTACAAACTAGGTCCAATATCTTCGACCCCAAGACCAATGAACTTCTACAAACAAAATTTACTAATTGTCTATAACAAAATGCAAGTCACTATGACGATGCTGGAAGCCAATTTTTGGTATTGTGGGCTGTGGCCACATTATTCAACACTAATAAATTTCAATAGTATGATAGCAGGACCTAGATTGTGCATTATGTTTATTACTATTTCTTTAATATTTCGACAGTTGGGAGGAAGAATTTAAACCTTGAATGTTTATGTTAGAAACACTAGGAGGTGTTAATTAGTTGAACTACAATCCTCTTTACGTGCATTATTTTTATTTGTTTTGAAGAAAAAGGTTCTAATATTTGTAAATTTGTATTAACGATAAAGTTATGGATACAACAAACATTCACAAAATTTTTATAATATTTCTAAATTAACTTACCACCTCATGTACGGGCTTATGACAGATTCACAATATAAAATTTAAGATTTTTTTTTTTTGGGATTATGTATGAGCTAGTATAATAATTTTAAAATGTGTAAAATTATAGTTTTTTTTTTTTTTTTTTTTAAAATTAAAAGGAAACGATATAAAAGACAAACAACCAAATCTAATGCAGTCCTCCCCTCCCTTGTGAAATTGTTGCGTTTATAAAAAGACTATTGTATACTTGTATACTAAAGAGAAAAAATATAAAAGACAATTAGGCAAACGACCAAATCTAATGCCGCTTTTTAATTTTTTTTGAGAATATTAAGAGTATGTTTAGTAACTGTTTTTTTTCCTTTATTTTCTGTTTCCATAAACAATTTTCTATTTTTGAAACTAAAAAACTTGTTTGGCAACTCAAAAGGCTGTTTTCAGTTTTTAGTTTTCAAAAATTAATGAAAACACACATCTGATTTAATGAATATGTTCCATTTAAGGATTCAAATCCTTTAGATTTCCTAGAATACTCTACCAAATAGATTTCTTTAAATCTTAATCATTCTTTAATGATTTAATGTTCTAAATTCTACTAGCAATAATCTTAATTGTTTTGTTTGCAACATTACTTTAATATTTTAAGAATATTGTTAGTGGAATGCTAATATGACAAAATCTAAACTATTAAATCATTAAAGTGTGGTTAGGAGTTAAGTAAATCTATTGATAGCGTACCCTAGGAAATCTAGAAGATTTGAATCCTTCATTTAATGAGTTAGCACTAGAGTTCAAAACCTAGTAACAACATATTTTAGTATTTTTTTTATTTTTTTCTTCAAAAAACTATATATATATTTTTAATTTCAACTAATCAAACATGTTTTTTATTTCAAAAATACAAGAAAATTGTTTTTGTTTTCTTTATATTCCCAAAAATAAGTTTTTGAAAATAGAAAACAAAAATTGTTACCAAACATAACCTAAGTATTTTTAACACACACACGGGGAGAGAGAAGAAGATCTTAAAAAAACTGATAGTGATGTATGTATATCTAAAAGTTTGGTGTATATCTAAAAGGGCCAAACTTTTAGATATACAGTACAAACTTTAAACATTTTTAACTCACACTCATTTTTCAATATGAGATTAACCCACTATTTTTACTTTTGATGATACGGGTGCTTTTCACTTTTATTCCCTTTTCTTATCATATATATATATATATATATATATATGTTGGTCCTTGGAAGCATTAGCTAGAATTGTTAGTCACGCAACTTCTTATTTAGTAGTGTTAAAAAAAGAAAAATTCATATTTAGTATAGATGTTTCTCTCAAAAAAAAAAAAAAAAAAGTATAGATGTTACCTAGGAATATTTAATAATTGATACAGTTTATGGGTGCCCTTTAATTCAGCTGCGTGTATCACGGAGGGATTGAACATTCTTTTTTAAAGAAACAACGGAGGGAATGAACATAGATCACGGAACTACAACCAATAAATATATATATATATATATATATATATATATATATTTTAGACAAGGAACTACAACCAATATAATAAAAATAAAAATAATAAAAAATGATACAAACCACGAGTATAGTGTTCTTGCCAAGGTATATACATGGCGCGAGTGCTTTTTATTCCCACACGACTTTGAGTCTCTGACTCATATATATGGTTCTACATGAAACTGCTATACCCATAACCCACCTCTTTAATTCCATTGAGTAAGAGAGAGAATCTTGCATGTTAAACCTTGAAATATATATATATATATATATAGAGAGAGAGAGAGAGAGAGAGAGAGAGAGAGGTAAGTGTTTCACCTTAAATAGCATATGATATCTTTTGATAGGGTGCACAGTGAGATACATATTGGGTTTAAGACCCTATCTGATTCAAAAAATCAAAATCCTAACTAAAATAGTCAAAATCACTAAAAACCTGACAATGGTCACAACATCTTAAAATTTCAGATCTTCGGTTGGCCTTTCATTCGGATTTAGATATAGTAATTATTGCGCAATTATGTGATATAAAAGTTTGAGAAGTTTATGGTCAAAAAAAGAAAAAAAAAGTTTGAGAAGTTTATTCATTTAAGTTGGAGTTTAAAAAAAAAAATATTAAAAATAAATTTTAACTTTTTGATCTGATCGATGATGAGACAGATTCTCTCTTTCATTCTTTCCCTATTTTCTCCTACTTTAGCATCTGTTTTAGATAGCGTACTATGTATTCAAATTTCCACAAATCACATCACTATCTTAATCCAGTACAACGTGGTTTCAAAAGAAAAAAAAAAATCCAGTACAACGTTGGGATCCGGCTAGACTGATCTTTAGACGAAACGAGATCTCTCTCTTTTTCTCTTTTACTGGATGCTGTCACACGAGACATGACCCACTGCTCCCACTCTCTCGACATAAGATCAAAATTAAAGCATGGAAACAGCACAATGTTACATCTTCTTTTACATTCATTTCTTCCTTGGAGATAAACAAACAAAGCTTTAATTTGGCGAAAGCGCAGAAATTCTTGGCTGTGATCATAGAAGAGGACAGTGTTGGCTCTATTGCAATGTAATAGAAAAGGTAGAATACTGTGTTAGGAACTACTGGTTTCGTAATGGATTGGATAGGAATTGTAGGGAGGATGTATGCGAATTGACTTAAATCAAAGTAGTTATTCTCTATAGAAAATTATTAAGAAAAAGAAAGAGAAAAAAAATATACTAAGCAATCAATTGGTTTATTCTTCAATGATATCTAATGTTGAATTACGTACAATTATGTATATATAGAAAACTAGTTCTAATCTCAATGGTCCACACGACTCAAGATAATTGACTAATTAATTCAACATGTATTCTATGAATTAAACTATATGTTAAATAAGTTATATGTGCTCAAATCCTAATTAACTCATCCTAATTTTAACTAACTAACTAAAGGGATTATAACCAATGTTTTGAATTTCGTTCCGTTCCGGCCGAAATGGCCAAAAAATCTAGTACCGGTATGCAAACTGGAACGATAAGCCCTCCTGTTCCACCTCCGATAGAATTTCGGATTATTCCGGTGAGTTTCGGCTAATACCAACTAAAATGGCCGGAATGGAGTTCTGGGTATTCTTCTCCTTAAACTTAAAACAACATAGGATTTCAAAGTATAAGGAAAAGATGAACCTTACATGCTTTACTTTGTTGATATTTGTAGAAGGAAAAAAGTAGATCAGATTTACTGTGAATAAAAGAAAAAGAAAAAAAAAAGGCGAAAGATGAGAACGGAGAGTCACTAAGAAGACTCTGTGAGAGAAAAATAGAAAGAAGATGAAGATGAAAGTAATTTTTTTTTTTATTGAGAAGTGGACTCACAGGTTATTAAGGAATGGTAAAAGTAAAACTAATCAATGCTACATGGAAAAGATGATATATGTTCACTTTTTTATTGAGAAGTGGACTCACATGTTACTGAGGAGTGGTAAAAATAAAACTAATCAATGCTCCATGGAAAAGATGATATATATTCACGTGGGCTAAGGAGACTTTTGCAAGTAAAGTGGGAAGCTTCTTTCATCTTTAATGTGGTTCTGTTTTTGTTTTTTTTTTTTCTTCAAACTTGTATTTGCACATTTGTTTAACAATTTGAATAGTATTTAGATTAATGATCATAAAAATAACTATTATTATTATTTTTATTCTTATTATTCTTTTTTAAGAATCCCAAAACACCCTCAAATGGTATGCCAAAATAGGTCGGTATCAAAATATTCTGTTCCATTAAACAAAATGAAACAGAGTCCGAAATGGTATTCATAACATTGATTATAACAATTATTTCATATTCCAAACATACTAATTTGGTTCCTAATCCTTATAAAAAGTTTGTTTTTTTATCCCTAAACTTTTAAAAGTTCATTTTTCATTCTTAAATTATTGAAAAGTTCGTTTTATATCCCTAAACTATTGAAAAGTTCATCTTTTGTTCTTAAATTATTAAAAATGTTTACTTTCTTTCCTTAAATTTTAAAAAATTATCCATAAACTATTGAAAAAAAAACTATTTTTTTCATCTCTATTCTATTTCTAAACTATTAAGAAAACTCTTTATAAAGTTTAAAGATAAAAAAAAAAAAAAAAAAAAAAAAAAAAAAAAAAAAAAAAAAAACACTTTTGGTAAAATTTAAGGATCAAAATGGTATTTTATATAAAAAAAAAAAGTACAAATACTTAGAAAAAAAAATACTAAACTAAAATATTTTGACCATCCTAAAAAAAAAGAAAAGAATTGAACACCCTGATTTGATAATCACAAGAATTTAGATTTAACAAATATAAGAATAATACTACATCCATAATAATTAGATAATTACAACTACATTAACCATAATTAATTATTTCCCATCTCTTAATTTTTATGATATCCATAATAATTAATTACAACCACATTAACCAAATATCAATTATACCAATGAACTATGGGTCAGAAGGTCACTAAGGCCATCTGTAGATTTTTGTTGGTCTCACAGTGCTTATGGAATATGCACTGATTAATTGTTTTTGTTTTGGTGTCACTAAGGCACCCTGTAAACTTGTTTTTTGCTCTCGTAATAAAGGATTGGGACCATCTCTGTGTGTTTAAGACATAGAGAAAGGGTAGTTCCTTCCATGCATTCACTTGCACATACGTAACATCTCACGGTGCTTATGGACAAATTAATTAGTTAAATGATTAGCCTCGTTAAAGTGTACTGACTTCCATATGGATTGTGTTTGTGCTCTGCACTTGATTGAATGATTAGTATGAGTGTGATTTGGTGGTAAGATTTTTTGTATTGCTTCACATAATCTTTGGCGGAAGTTGACCGGTTTCAATAGTGGTATTTCAATGAATATGCTGTGCTTGCTAGTAGCAGAGCCACGTTGGGATTGAAGGGGTCCTTGGCCCCCTCAAATTTTTTTAAAAAGACTCAGTTGGTATATATTGAACAAGTGTTATCCATACCATTTGAAAATTTTAAAAGAAAAGATAAATTTTACACCCATTACGGTTAAATGTTTATACACATTTATAAATAGTATTAATTTGATTTTATAAGAAAGTATTTACATTCATGAATAAGATTACAATCGTATTAGTGGTTATCCAAAAAAAAAAAAAAAAACTGTGACTAATGATAAATTGTGAATATATCAACAAGCCAATGATAAACACGAGATTATTTTAACAATAATCACAAAAGAAAAGAAGAAAAAAATTCTAATTTTTGCTCCATCCTCGTTGAAAAACCTCTCTGACTTACTTTGGAGTTTACGGTGGGAAAGTCTCTTCTCCATCCTCAATAAATTACACCACCGCTTTGCAAATGAGTCTCCAACAGATTTGCATCTTGGCAATTGGCAAATAGGCAACACACTGGCGCCAACCACACCACAGTGTCATAGATGAGTTTTTGACACACTCTCTCTCCGCTCTCAATTCTTTGGTCTGGTTTGCTATTTGATTTTTTCCTACGTTATTCTTCATCCCAGTCCCAATATACAAGATTTGAAGTCCACTATCCAAGTTCCAAGAAAAGATTTTTTTTTTTAACAGTTTTTTAGTTTATTAATAATTTAGTTGTACCGTAGTCATTATTTAGAAGAGTTAAAATTTAATTTTAAAATCTAGGTTTATGAGTACGTTAAAAATTATTGATCCATTCTTCAAAATAAAAAAAAGATAGTACTGTTACTAATTTAACTATTGTACATAGTATAGATATATTAAATATATATATATATATATAAAACTTAATCATTCTTTTCTGGTCCGGCCCCTAAGTCAAATTCCTGACTCTGCCATTAGTGCTCACAATGATATATAACCCCATCAATGGTTCGATAATTTAACTATTGTACCCATTGCCACATATTGCCATCACATGACGTGGACATGATGACATGCGGGGAAATTTTTATTTTTTATTTTTTTTATTAAGATAATAAATAAATTGAAAGGTGAGTGTAAATTTTGGTGGGTCACAGATTGAGTGATAAAGGAAGTTGCATTGGTTAAGTATAGGATCACATGACCTTTCCTGGCAGTCTTCTTCTTCTTTTCTTTTTCACCTTTTGCTTTTTTTGGGATTCACTTGGCTTGGGTCTGGGATTGTGAAACACTATATAACCTATCTCGTCATTAATTTGAGATTTAATGATTAGTAAAACACTATAACCTATCTCATCATTAATTTGAGAGAATATTATATTATATTATGTTATTTATTTTCTTTTCTACTTTCTTTCTCTCTCCTAATTAATTAATCCCTAAACTTGGATAAGTGCCTATTCTTGATGTGGATGAGTTGCAGATTTTCTTTCTCATGTGTTTACTCTTCTCAAGTATTTACATATTGGTTATTTGTTATGTGAGGTTTAGCAAATGATTGTTTGAATATAGATTTAGAGTTCTTTATTTTGGATTTCATCCATGGTTCTAGGTAGTAAATTAGTAATTGATTATTAGGCAGAGAGTGTCTCGTTGATGAAAGCACCTATCCTAAACTAATGCTCTGTTTTGAAAATACAAACAGAGAATAATTATTCAAAAATAAAACCTATCAACTAATACATTCTGATCCCTTGAGTTGAGTTTATTCATTTTGAATTCTGTCAAGAGGTACACTATCAAATTTCCAATTTCTTTGGAGCTACTACCACTACCAAAGTTCTAACTTGCCATAGGAAAACACTCAATTGTGTCATTTCTTTTTTATTCATTTTTGAATAGTTGAGTGCTATTTGTTGCTACTCTAAAATCCCTTCAAGGACTTGTTTCTCATTATCTTGGAAACTTAGTTGATTTAATTGTATGAGTTCCTTTGATAAGTGTGCCACTGTAGATGATGTATTGTCCATTTAATAATGGAGAGTAGCAAACAATATATAATATATAAAATCTTTTTATTGTGAGAGGATTCGATTAAAATGTTATGTATTTCCTATTTTGCTAACTTGTTATCTCATTTGTTTATGATCTTGTGATTTTCTACAACTATTTTTGTTTCTTTAGATCACAAGCTAGACCAAACTAATGAGCCATAATAGATTGAGGAATGCTAGTGAATTTGTTATGTGGGCTGGTAGGCTCATCATACATTAATTTCCAAGAATTTGGTGATTTAGTAAATTGCATGCGTCATGGTGATTAAAATTATATCCCACCAACTTGGAGAGTTGGAGGAGTTCTTGCTTTCTTGTGCATTTGGTGAGAGACTCTCAGCATAATATGTTTCTTCTAATCTAGAATTTTAGGTGTGGGTGATTCTTAACATTGACTTTTGGTGCTTACTATGTAAAGGAAGTTTTACTTTCTTACTATTGTAAATGGTGATTCAAATGAAAAATTAAGATCACCTTTATTTATTTATTATTATTAAGAAGAAAAACAAATGAAGTTGCTGATATTATAATACCTGCATCGTAATTATCTTTGTGTGCGCAAGAATAATTAAAAGTACTAATAATCTTTTTTAATTTGAAAATGTAATTTATGCTGGCATTTCTCAATGTACCTACATAAGTGAATTAGCTTTCTGCTAGAGGAATATTGTTTATTGACACTTGTCAATATTAGTACAAGTTCCTCTTTAAGAGAGCTTTCGTTGATACGTTTAGTCTGGTTAAGACTGCCCCTTTCATGCTTCTCATTTTCAGTTTTTTTGTGAATAATTAGCTACTAACATCCTTATAAAACTTGTAGGAGGAAAAGATTGACGCTTCCCTTGAGGTTCTTATTTTATCCTTGCTAATGAAAAATTGTGGGATGCTGTCACATATGAGGTTTGTCATGCTTTCTGATTCTGTAATTATTATTATTGTTGTTGTTTTTAAGTTTTCCTGTCTTATTGAGATTCTTGTGTATTGCAAAAGGCCAAAAGCAGTTATTGTGTCTTAATTCAAAAAACTATTCATTGCACTCTACCTCATTACTAACACAATGGAGATTAATCTAGCACTTTTATCATTTACAGGGGAAAAAATGTTTTCTAATTTTATCAATTTTTGAATGGGTGTCAAGTGTTTGCTTGACTTTTGAATTAATCAAACGTGCTATTGCTCTTAACCTTTAAAGCTTCAACTCTCTAATTCTTTCCCCTTTTGTGGGCTGTCACTTTGGTTAAAACCAATCTAGGAGCTGGAATAGGTAGCAAAGAGGTTGATGTATGAAGCATACCAAAGAGGTTGTGCAGGATCAAGGAGATTCCTCTCACATTAGATGTGGAAGCACCCTTCCTTGGCTTGATACTAGGTTTGGTTTTCTACAAGAGTGGAAGATGAAGTGCAATAAAATCAAGTGGTTCACAATAATAGAAAATCATAGTGTTGTGCTATTGAAGGTTAGAGATGTAAACAAACTCATTAGAATGTGAATATGTACCACATACTATCACCTTCTAGCAAAGAGCTATATCTGAAAGCTTAGTTTCTACAATGATTGAATTTAGCTAGAAAACATGCCTTATTTGATTTTGTAAAGAACTATTGACTAAAGTCAACTATGATTACAAGGTAGACATGGTGCTTGGTAGTGGATATGTCTAACTATATTTGGTAGTGATATTTTGTCAAGGTGTTTTAAATTTCATCAATGATCAACTAGAATCCTGTTTTCTTCTTCTTTTGTGGGGTCTTATTGGTTTACAACATAGATTATGATGGGATTTTAAGGACTTGTTTTTACTAAATATATTGCTACTTTTGGGTATACAACATAGATTATTATGGGATTTTAAGGACTTGTTTTTACTAAATGTATTGCTAATACAATTGGATCAAAGTGCTATTTTGGATTGGTTAGTTGTCCATTACACTTTTAAAATTTTAAATTAATGTAGACAATGGGATGGAAATTGAAAATTTAACACTAAAATAAGGTGTCAACTTTAAATTTTAAAGTTCAGGGTATATTTACAAATAGCCAATGTCTAGGCAAGCACGTGCAGCTCACGCTAGTATTAATATAATTATGCTTAAAGTAAAAGACAAAACAACTTTCACAAAAATAAAATAAAATAAAAAAAAGACAAAACAAACACTATATTAATTATTTAACACCGGCTCAGTCACTCTAGCACCACACAACAGCACTATAAGCCATTCAAAATGTCTCCACTTTATTAACTAATAGTTTCTCAAAAAAAAAAAAAAAAACTTTATTAACTATTAACAAATAAAAAATTAAATAGATTTATTAGAGAGGATTAGTCATACTGAAAGTCTATGAAAGCGACATTTGTCACATACCACTCTGACTATTCAACTTCACCAATTTCCTGGCTTTAAAAAAAAAAAAACACTTCACAAATTTCCTATTATTAACTTTACTCTATATTTCTTAGAAAAAGAAAATTACTTTCTAATCTCATTCGATTGAAACTAAAAAATAGCTAAAATGTATAATAAAATCTATAAATAGTAAAAAAAAGTACAATTGAAATTAAAAAGTAGTTAAAATATATAATAAAATCTATAAATAATAAAAAAAATATAATAAAACTAATAAATAGTAATAAAAATAAAGTAAATAATAAAAATTAATTAATTTTTTAAGCTAATGCAAACGCAATCTTACTCTCTGAAAGTACAAACAGACTTTGAGAGAACTAGTCAGAGACTCAGAGTTAGAGAGGGAGAGACAAGGTGAAAGTCTCCTCAACTAGTCAGAGACGAAAATGGGAGAACAAATATATGCGATGCGAGAGAGAGAAGAAGCGAAATATCATACCGCCAGATTGAGCGGCGAGAGACGGCGTGATGATGTGCAGATCTGATGCAGAACGACCGATGGAGCTGTGGCATGTGAGAAGATCAGCCCTTGTCGTGTTGTCCGGTGTGTGGCACCGCGTCATGCCCATGGAGTCCACTAAGTCCAGAGCGAAAGTATAGAATAGAGACGAAGACAAACAACTCTCTCGGTAAATTTTAGAGATTTTTGTTTTTTTGTTTTTATTTGAATTCAATAGAAAGCTTTTTCTTTTGTTTTTTTAGTTGTTTGTTGGGGAAGGATTTTGTAAGGGGTCCAATATTATTGGGCTTAGATTCTAAACTTAGCCTACATATATAGGAGTAGTATTTTTTTTCTCCCAAAGTACATGAATGGTTCCGTCCACATAAAATCTCAAAACACATGCACCCATCAGCTGATAATCCAAGATAAACCCAAATTCAATATTATCAAAGACGTAAAAATATAATATAATCCTTGTATATTTATTGAACTAGGTATCAAAATTATCATATATATATATATATATATGTATATATATATATGCTAGAAAGAAAAGAAGGCTGCACACATGTTCATCGGGGCTAGGGGATGGAGGTGTCCCCGTTGGGCATAGAGGGAGACAGAGGACTCTTCGGCAGTGACCTCAGAAGAAACTTTCTTTGAAATGGCAGCAAATAACATGGGAGGATTCCCCTCGCCTCATATGCAGCAGGCATGATCATAAGAAAAAGCGCCACTGTGACTACTAGAAGCAAGTTTAGGAAAAGAGATGGTCTCATATTTAGATTGAGAAATGGCACAGAGGTTTTTTTCTTGAAGACTAAGGAAGAGTATAGGGTGCTTATAAAGGATATATTTTAGTGCTCCAAGCGTGCTTAGAGAAAGACACGTCACAGTTTAATAAACAAAGTAACGACCCAAATTTGTGAGTAGACAGTGAAAGCAACTTTTGAATTACCTTAATTTAAGCCCTAAAAACGAGCAATAAATAAATAAAGAACCATTTGTGCCCATTTCCTAATTATAATGAACTAATCATCAGATTAAATTGATTAATCCTAATCCGTGAAGAATCAACCAACCCATTATTAAAATTACGTCGGTAAAGAACTCAATTCAAACATGAACTCCTCATTCTCTATTTCTTTCTCAAAAGAAAGGATACCGACAATTAATTCTTTATGAAGATCAAATGGTTCAATATAAAGTTCTCTTACAGTAGTAGTATGTGATTTGTTGGTAAGTTGAATATAAAAAAATTAATGTTAAACCTTATTTTCTATCCCATGCATTGAATTATTTTATGTTTCCCGATCTCTGGTCAGCTTCATATTCATTCTATAATCTATACCAAGTCACCACCATAGCCAGCACTCACAAGGGTGGGTCCATGATGCGATGACCTAAAATCTCTTCCCTTTTCGAGATCCATGTCAGTGATGACAGGAAAATAATCACTAGTTTAAGAGAAAGTCGAAGAGTCCACTTCACTGAGTAGCAACTAAATTATTTAATCATCCACTTTAGAAAATATTTTATGAGAGTTTGAAAAATGGAGAGGACTTTTTGCAACTTGTATGCAGCAATTGTTGTATATAGAGTAAGGTGGCAGTCAAAGGGAAGTGACAAGTGTCCAAAGATTATGTGCAATGCATATAATCAGCTTAACCTATGCTTTGCTTTACTTCTCTTTGGCTACCACGTTACCTTGTATGCAGCAATTGCTGCATATAAGGTTGCAGCAAATTCTCTCTCTTGAAAATATTGTTAAGAAAGTTAAATAACTTTTTTATTTTTCAATACAAATTTTTTCTTAAATTTTTTATTAATATATATATATATACATATATATATATATATAATTTTTTTTTTTTTTGGTTTAAAGGAAATTAATATTAAACTAGGCAGCCAGAATGGCTAAGTTAGTAGTAACCTGCCTACAAAAACTTTCCCCAATCTCATCTACATACACTAAAGCAGATACATCATCAGATGGGGGAACATCAAAAATTACAAATTCCTCATTAGCATTACATCCTTTCCTAGCTAAAGCATTATTAATATATGTTATAAGAGCATACGTTAGTAAAAACTAGCTATTGATTAATAACTAACTATTGGTTAATGATATATAAACGCCAATACCGTTCAAGTGGTGGAGATTTTTGGCATGGACGATATTCTATTGCCACTCTTTTTATGCTAATCAAACATGGGCTTTAAATTTTAAGGATCAAGATTCCTAAGATAAAAAGTCAGTTTATATGTTATAAGTATAATTCGACATTTGATCATTTTTTATTTATGTAAAAAAATACTATAGCAAAATCATTTTTTATTTATATAAAAAAAATACTATAGAATATTTTTTTGGTCCATGATAATTACTCTTATCATCAAGTTAAAATACTAATTGATTTTTGGTATAAGCTGGTTTAAACTCGAGATATCTCTTAATTAACCATAAAAGTTTTTATCCGTTGAACTAATTAAAATTCATAATTTTTAAGAGATTTAATGATCAGTAAAACACTATAACCTATCTCATCATTCATTTGAGAGAATACTATATTATATTATTTATTTTCTTTTCTACTTTTCTTCTCTCTCTTAAGTATATAATCCCTAAACTTGGATAAGTGCCTATTCCTGATGTGGTTGAGTTGCAGATTTTCTTTCTCATGGGCTTACTCTTCTCAAGTATTTACGTATTGGTTATTTATTATATGAGGTTTAGCAAATGATTGTTTGAATATAGATTAAGAGTTTTTTATTTTGGATTTCATCCATGGTTCTAGGTAGTCAATTAGTAATTGATAATTAGGCATAGAGTGTCTCTTTGATGAAAGCATCTATCCTAAACTAATGCTCTGTTTTGAAAATACAAACAGAGAATAATTATTCAAAAATAAAACCTATCAACTAATACTCCTAATAAAACACGTTTGTAGCAATTGTCCCCAATACCCACGTAACATATATTGTAGGGACTTGGCTTTACATGCAGTGACCCTAACAACAACTGGTTTTTGTTCATCAGATTTTGTTATTCTCCATGGAAGATTCTCCTAGCCTCATATGCAGCAGGCATGCTCATAATAAAAAGCGTCACTGTGGCTACAAGAAGCATTTTTAGAAAAAAAAAAAAAAAAAAAAAAAGGAGGATGGTTGCATAATTATAAGCAAAGATGATGGAGAAATCTTTGATAAATAATATGAGGGAGCACATGGATATATGGTATTACTATAACATAATGACATCGTGTACGTCATTGGTAGAATTTCGTGAGCAGAAAGATACTAAAAAAGATGATGGAGTCTGACTTTTTTTTTTTTTTTAATGACTATCAAAGGAAGAAGGAAAATATTTATAAAAAAAAAATTATTTGAGAGTCGGAAAAAGGAAAATATAGTCATCATGCAGGCTCGGACTATTACAAGAAAAAAAAAAAAAAAAAAAAAAAAAGAAAAAAGAAAAAGAGGCCGCCCTTCTTTTGAATTCAACATTCCAACTTATATCTCTCAGGGAAAAAAAATTCCAACTAATTAAAATATTAATATTAAAAAAAAAATTATTTAAGAGATTAAAAGAGTAAAATATATACCTCTATTAAAGAGGTGCTTAATATGCCTTTATATAAACACTCCAATTGTTGTTAAAAAAATTTAATATAAACACTCCAATTTAATATAAGCTCACATATACAGCCGGCTAAACAAATCATGTCAAAACAGAAAAGCTTGGAAATTTAAATTGATGTAAGGTGGACAGTTAAACCTAAGACATCTCTGATACTATGTTATATTAACGATTTTTCCAAAAGTTTAAATTATTAGAAAATGATGAAATTTTCTTTAGCTATGTTCTTTTGAGGTTCAATACATTATACAAAAGGTAGTGTATATTATACACACTCTGTTATTCACACTATTACACATCCATTTTTTGAATTGGAAATTGTGAATTGAAAGCATGATGTTAATTAGTTTAGTTCAAAAAATTGGTGTAATACTTTTTATCCTTATATAAATCATCAAGATTCCTATAACTCTATTAAAACATCTTAGTATTTCAATTAAAATATCCGAGATTCAAATCTTCTATACTATCGAATTATTAAGTACTCAAACTGGGCCAAATTGGTGGCACTTCATTCGATGGTTTTTAGGCCTTCCTCAGTTCGTCCACTCAATTTCAAGGAAAGTGTCTCGGCCGATCCTACACAAATCAAGGCAGCATCTTCTTCATTTTGAGGTTCTACAGCAAAGAACTTTCCAACACAAAACATGATGCTGCATCAATTCGTGAAATAGCCTAGCTCATTATTCACTAATTAATGCTTAAGTTGCTACAGTCTAGCAGTGTAATATGCTACTACGATCCAACAGCCTTATTTATTCGATCTATCAACTTCAGTTGTTAAAACCCAGCAACGAAACCTACTACATACAATCCAACAATATTATCTGTTACAATCCAGCTGCTATATCATTTACAGTAATATGTTATATCCACTACCGAGTCTACCGTGATCAGTAGATTGCTACATCTACTGCAGTTTAGTGAATCTGCAATCATACTTCTCCAACAACAATGCAAGCACTGAGGAAAACAAGTCACATTGTCAATCAACATGATATATGAGCCCACAAATTCTTTATGTTGTACTTTTCAAACCGTTTGGTATCAATTAGTAACACATATTGTATTGCCTAATAGTAATAGGATATAAAAAGTGGGCAGTTCCGATGGGCCATGGCTAAGCAAGAAGTAATTCAGCAAGTTCTAATTGAACAGAGATTTTAAGGTGTGTCCAATAAAATTAAAAAAAAAAAAAAAAAGAGATTTGAAGACGTTCAATATTGAAGCTCTATCATGCTCAGAGAAAACCAAACAAGTCGGTGATTGCAATAATCAAAGACTGTAAATATACTTGGGCCGGGACGGGATAAATATGATGCTGATGAATTTGGAAAGTGGGCTTTGAGGTCTATTTGTTTGGGCTGTGGACTGAATAAATAAAGCCCTAAGGGAAGACTGTTCAATTTCGAGCTCACGTCCCTGATCAAAAAGCTTGGAAGGTTTGTACCAAATTACCAATTTAATTCCATCCGGGTTTTTTTTTTGGATAGGAATCCGGTAAAAGACTTATGTCTGTACTGTTGGAATATTTTTATAAAGATTTTAAATATTTTTTTAAATGTTGATCTAAGTGATTTAATAGAAATCAGTTTCTTTCTCAAATGCTATAAACAATATATATATATATATATATATATATATATATATTTTTTTTTTTTTTTTTTTGAGAAAGTATAGACAATATGGTGGTCTTTCCTTATTACACATTTTGTATTTATGATATTGTAAAGGAAAATATTTTGGTGGAAAACACGAGAAATTATTATTTAAACCGGGAGGACTGTTGATGTGGTCCTCCTTGACCAATGAGATAATGACATTTATACAAATGTATATGTAAGTTTCTTAATCAGCACAAGAAATAAAAAATAAAAAATAAAAAATATTAGATGATGTCATATTTGCATAAATAATAGCATTTTATTGGTTGAGAGGTAAGGAGTACAATGTCAACAGTCTTTCCAGTGGACCTAATAATTTCTAGGAAAACACAACCGGCATATTTAATTGTTATAGCCATTGGTTTCATAATAATGACACTTTAGATGTATGTTACTAGTATGGAATAATTTCTATAATTGATCTGCAACAATAGGCAAAGTAAATTAGCCTTTTATGATAATATTAATTTTCATCAAAATTATTTGAAGGTTTTTTTTTTTTTTTTTAATCATAAGAGCATTCACATCTGCCTCTTCAAAATTTTAACTAAACTAACCTCAAAAACACCTCTTTTAACTATTTTATCAAATAGACACAATAGACACGTACGTCAACCTCAATATTTATTTCTCTACTCCAATTAATTTTTTTTTTCCTTTCTTTGGTAATAATTTTTTTCCTATTCTCCATCCCAAAAACCATCAAGACCCACCTTCAACACCACCACTGCGAATCACCATACTACTAATCACAACAAACAAAATCACAATCCTAGGCAACTCATACAACCAACTCCATTGGCCACCACCAAATATCACCACCAATCACAGGTGAAACCTATTGGCACCGCCAAAGCCAAACCCTGTAACCACCAAACCCATTCGCACCACCAACCCCACCGGCCAAACCCACTAACACCACCAAAGCCACCAATCACTAGCCAAACCCACTTGCACCACCGAACCCACCAATCATTGGCGAAACCCTTTCACACTGCCAAAGCCAAACCCTTCAACCACTAAACCCATTTGCACCACCAATCCCACAGGCCAAACCCACTCACACCACTGAACCAACCAATAATCAGCCAAACCCAATTGCACCACTAAAGCCACCAATCACCGGCCAAACCCAAAAAGTCAAGACCTAAAAATACAAAGAAATTTCACAACAAACCCACCATAAACCAAACACATAACAAACCTCAATTTCTTTCTCAAACTTGAAATCAATGGTGTAGAAACCAAGATTCGACACCGTTCGCAGTGTTGGTGGTCAACGGTGATGGACTAAGACTGTGGTTTTGGCCTTAGATGCCTCACGGTGAGGGGAAAAAAAATAGAGAGAGAGGAGAGAGAGAGAGATAAAGCCAGTGGTGCACAATGATGAACTCCAGAGATGGTGAACGGTGGTCTGAGGAAAGAACTGCATAGCTTGAGTTTGTCCATGGAGGTTCAAGCCATGAGAGAGAGAGAGAGAGAGAGAGAGAGAGAGAGAGAGAGAGAGAGAGAGAGAGAGAGAGAGAGAGAGAGAGAGAGAGAGAGAGAGAGACTTATGAATTATGAAATAAAAAAATAATTTATTAAGTTGCTTTTTCCTTTTTTATTTTCTAGCGAAGACCAATCATCGCCAGGTCTGGCGAGTACCTCTCCAATTGTTAAAATTGTAGAACAAAATATTTAGACTGATGCATGAGTTTTTAACTATATATTTGCTAAAATATTAAAATAGTTACACTAATGTGAATGCTCTAAGCCTCTATATATACAGACCACCATGAACGGCAAAAAGAGGGATATACAAAAAAACAAGTGTAGTTTTGTCACTTTTACATGCAACAACATATTTCTAAAAACACATGTATGGTTTTTTCCTCTTCTTTTAATGTAAAATATATATCCTTATTGCTCTATATTTCTGGGTAAAAGAAAGTATTATTTTGAGAGTTTCAGATCCTATAGGTTGTGTAGGTTTGTATGGACAATTAGTAAAGGTGGCTGGGTTGTTATATTCCGAGGGCGGTATACACAATGTTATTAGTTTATTATACTGAAAATCCCGTAGATAACGTGTATCATCTCAAGATAGTGACATGATCCACCCCTTAACTTCGCCATCTAAAAACTTATGAATTGATGGTCTCAAGATAGTGATATGGCCCACGCCTTAATTTCGCGATCTAAAAACTTATGAATTGATGGTAAATTATTCTCATGTTATTAAACTACTTTAAAGAATCATTGAGATAATATCTTTTCACTCTTTTCTAATTTTATGGTAAATTCTAATTTATGTGATATGTTATTATTTAAATGTTAATTTGAATATTATTTATTTATTAATTATTGTTCTTAGGAACAACATGTACAAATCCAATTTGATTCGATCTAGGGAAAGACTTCACTTGTTCAATTTGTTTCTACTTTCGGGGCATGTGAATGTAATGTGAAAGGAATGCCTCAAATCTCTTCCATCCCTCTCTCTGCATTGGGAGTTTTGGGTGGAGATGGACTATGTTCCTCTTTTGTGGAATAAATTTTTCGTATTCAATTAAAAATAAAAGAAAAATATATATAAAATAATCAGTTAATTTTCACAAAAGTAGTCGAATTATTTCTATGCGATAACTTTTCTCAATTTTAAATTGTAATGAATGTGTGGAATAGAAATTTTATTATGTTGTAATACTTGTTAGTACTCGTTATGTTGGCATTTTACATAATTTCTCCTATATTGATTATTGAGTAACTGGATTCAATGAAAAGCTAAGTAATTAAACTTCTTACTTTACTACCATATTTTTGTCATTCTACTTCACTTAATCAGAATTACAGTCTTAACTAGTCTAAGGTATTTTTATTTTGTGTAAATTTCTTATAGTTTCCTACTAGTAGAAGGCTAATGTAGCATGTTGTAAAAAAATTTGGGTTTTTGCACATCTGATAAGGTATGATTTTTAATGTTTGGTGTGCTTAATGCTAAAAATTTAGTATCTAACACACCTGATGGCAATGCTCTAGCTTGTATGTGCTTCTAGGGATTGCTTATTAGTAATTCAGTAGAAAATGATTACTTTGTTTGTTTAAGCCACAACTCTATGTTCTAGAAAACAAACTATACGGTTTTGGCCTTAATATTGGAAGGCTTGTCATTAGCAAAGCTGTCAACAGGAACATGGTTAGAGCTATTCTCTCCAAGGCTTGGAAAACCCAATGTAGCTAGGGTTTTAATTTTGGGAATAGACTGTTCAATGGCTGTGAAACGGTGTCGTGTTTGAAAATCCTTTGTTTTGTGTTTATAGTTTGGACAAAACAGCCTGGAATTTTTGTTTTGAGTTGGGCGAACGGTGCTGTTTAGAGAGTTGGCAGCAGTGTCTTTTCCTTCCTTTGAAACGGTGTTGTTTTGAATGGCTGATGTGGCAAAAATAAAACACGTCAGCAAGCCTATGTGTCACTTAACACCTTATATTGACGGAGGGTGAGATTTTGCTAACGGAACTAAAACTTAGGATGTAAAATCAAAATTTTCAAACTTCAGAGTGTAAAATTCAAACAACCCCAAACTTCAGGAATGTACTTTACGATTTACCCTAAAAATTATTATTTAAATCCCTTGATCTTAAATCCATATATCCAAACTTTGTTCTATGTTTTAAAATCTTTTTTTTTTTTTTTTTAAGACGTTTTAAAATCTTATGGTTGTTAAATTTAGAAGCCATAAAGTATCATAAAGAATGTGCTTGTGAACAGTGCTCCTTAATTAATAAATAAATCCTTTGTTTTATCCCAAAGAAAAAAGAATATGCTTGTGGAACGAGCTTGACGCTTGATGAAATGTATCATGAATTCATGATGTATTTTGATTTATTATAATGATGTAAATCGTCTCTTTTCACACGTAAGTAGGTAGCACGTGCTATCGATCAATTCTAGTCGCGTTCAAACTTTAAAAACAAGACGGCATTAATTTGCTTTAAAAGGCACACCAACAACGACAAGTCAAGTCAGTGCGTAACCTTTTGTCCGTACTATTGACCTCACCATTTATGGTTATATTCTACAAATAACGAACTCAGATACCAACTGGATCATCCTTAAAAGTTGTAATAATTGGAGTATAGGACTTTTGTGGTCACTGAACTCACTGCTATGGCGATAGAAATATAAGACTTGTTTTAACCAATACTTCTTCTTAGACCATTCACTCACAGTAGTGTTAAAAATAACTTTTTAACACTATCATATATAAAAGAAGTGTTGCAATGGTGATGGTATAGATAAATTTTTTACCTACATTGATACAGTGCATAACTATATATGATTGTGCACTATAGTTAAAAGCTAAAAAAAAGATTTTTTTATTTTTTATTTTACCTCAGTTTATTATATTATTTGTTTTTTTTTGTTTTTTTATTTATTTTATCTCTCCTCTGTCTCACCTTTGTCTCAACTCTCACCTCTCACCTCTCTGTCTCACCGCCACCGGCCCACTTGAAACTCAATGTCACCGGTCCACCCGAAGCTCAACGTCACCGACCCACGCTGTTGACCCACTCTGTCGAACCAAGCCGCTGACCCATCCCGCAGACCCTTCTCTCCCACATCTCCGACACACCACCGACCCACGCTACCCAAGTCCCAAGCCGACTCAAGCCCTAAGCCCCAATTCTGAAGCTGTCCCACACCGTCGACCCCTTGCTGTAGACCCATTTCGCTCTCGCCGCCGACTCATTTCGGGTTGCTTGGTTGCTTTTTTTTTTTTTTTTTTTTTTGTATTTTTTTTTCCTGTTGTGGACTACTGGTGGTAGTGGTGGTGGTGATTGTGGGTGTGGTTGTGGCTGATTGTGGAGGTAGTTGTGGTTGGTTACTGAAGTTTGTGGTGGATGATTTTTATTATTATTCTAATGAGTTATTTGTATTATTTTAATCAAATAGCTAAAAATATAGATCCATTGATGTTGGGTGTGAAGAGGTAAAATAGATAAAGTGGTTTTTGTATGTGCCAAATAGCTAAATTTTTAGCTTCACCATTGCGGATGCTCTTACTAATTAAATCCAAATTTTTTTTTTTTTTTTGGGGTGGTTATTGGACTCCAATCTGTAGTTGGGTTTTATGTGGTAATGGGTTTCATGGTTTTGTTGTGTTTATTTTGCTATGTGGCATGGTGCTCTGTGGTTTTCAATTCTTGAAAATTTACTGTCTTTGTGACATTGATTAATTAATTGATGAGAAAGTTTTAAGATCTGTTGGGGATCCGTTTATTTTACTGAATTTGAAAATTATTTACTGAAAGTACTGTAGATAAAGGTAAAAGTTAGCTAAAATAGTATAGTGAGACTCATGATTAGTACCAAAAAGTACAGAGGGACCAATGAATAGTACCAAAAAGTGCAGTGGGACTTATAAATAGTAACAAAAATAAGCTTATCAAATGACACTTAATAGCGTTAGGAATAGAAAAGGAAGATTCTTGAACCACATGGTGTTTCTTTCACAGACATATGTACAGTGATGGGTTATGCGGTTAACCATACATATTTACGTTCATATACAATTTCAAAGAACATTTATACATATCCATCAGCTGCGAGAATCAAAGATAAACTCAAATTCAGATTATTAAAGGCATACAATATATATATAATCCATACAACATATATATTTCTTGAGTTAACATAATTCTTATTGATACGGACAACATATATATATATATATATATATATATGGGGGCTAGGGGATGTACGTAAATATGTATGCAGTTAACCATACATATTTACGTACATATACAATTTCAAAGAACATTTATACATATCCATCAGCTTCGAGAATCAAAGATAAACTCAAATTCAGATTATTAAAGGCATACAATATATATATAATCCATACAACATATATATATATATATATATATATGTTGAGTTAACATAATTCTTATTGATACAGAAAACGTGTATATATATATATATATATATATATTTATATATGGGGGCTAGGGATATGAGTGGGCGGACTTGGAGCCGATGGTAGAACAGGACACCTACGAAGTTGTCTTCGTAGCAAAAGAAGGACTTTAATGTGATCACTAGTGAAGGCGGCCTTTTGGCTGATGGTGGAAAAAGGGGTGTCGCCGGTGGTGGTGGGAAGATTAGGCATGGACACAGATATTGGAGGGACTTGGTCGCCTTGCATTTGCAGTGACGACTCTAACAACAACTGGTTTTTCTTCATCAGATTTTGTTCTTCTCCATGGTGGATTTTCCTAGCCTCATATGCAGCAGGCATGCTCATAAGAAAAAGCGCCATTGTGGCTAAGAGAAGCATTTTTAGAGAAATAGATGGTAGCATATTTGGAAGGAAAGTCTCTTTGCCAAAGAGGGTGAAGAAATGTTTGATGAACAAAATATGAGGGAGCATATGGTTTATTTATAGGGAAATTCTGTAACCATTTGTGATGTGTTTTGAGATTTGTATCGTGCCTAATTTGGTGTAAGATGTGTTTGTTTCGAGAAGGAAAAAAACAGAGAGAATCATGTGACGACATTGAATTATATAAAAGAATGATGGTGACTGAAGTTGAAAGATTGAAGTAAAAAAGGGTAGGGGTTAATGTGCACAAGTAGCCATTAAGAAACAATTTTATGTTAATAAAGACAATTTTTTGTCAGATTTTTTACTAATGTTTTGAGCTCTCATTGTCATTTCAGTACTATTTTTAATCATTTCATCCATTTATATCAATTTTTAATTAAGTGAACTCCACAACAAAACATCTTTAACGGAACCGTTAAAAAAATTTATGGGCCAATGGCAAATGAAGTTAAGTACTGAAAAGGAAAGGTCAGACTATTATTTTCAAATTCGAAATCCTAAAATAGGCAAGAATCATGAAACGTGCGTGACAACGATTGACAAATCGAAAAAATCCAAATTAAATTATTTTATACTAGTATTTTACAATTTCTGATGGCGCCTCTCATAACTCATTCATTCTGTCCAAGTCCCAACTGGGCAACTACCACTTTTATAGGTTTTTTTTTTAATCACATTCATTTGAACCTCAAAGATTGGATATTCGGTTTGATGCCATGGTCGGTGTTTGTCTTTAAAAAGCATCGCTACTCGCTAGAAGTTACACCACTATTTCTTAATTTTTCGGTATTATTTTTTCTCTCCTATGAATAATGTATCTATCATTAAAAAAAAAAGAGTTATTATTTAGTATTTTCCGATTACAGTAATGTGCAATTGTGAATTTCCTTCTTTCATATGATAGTGCATATGTATTAACCACATTTAGGTTGAAAACTATCTCTATCTCTATCTCTAAAAAAAAAAAAAAAGTTGAAGACTATCATTCATGTGGTACTCCATCTTAAGTTTTTACTTTAAAAGTACTTGTTAATTTTTCCTAAAATTATCATTATCCATGTATACCCTACTAAATAAATTAATCACTTTAAATGAATTACTATCTTCTCAACCAAAAAAATAATTATGCCAACGATACTTACTAACTTCAATACACCACCGTAAGAGTAATTTTTTATCTATAATTATATAAAATAGAGGATTACTGACTTTTGCATGACATTGCCATATTATATATGTTACACAAGTTGTGAAGGTTTCACAATTTTACACGTCATTATTTTGATATATGTTTTTCAGATGAATTTAAATTATATTCAACATTTAAAAACCTCTATTTGAATTTTGCCACAATTAAAATAAAGACTATTTTACTATCTTTTATTTTTTTTATTTTATTATCTTACCAAAATTAGAATAAAATACTATTCATTCTTAAAAAAAATTATTCATAATTATCAAATTTCATATTTAGACAAAATAAATGAGAGGAAAAAAAAATCACATTTTGTTAAATTTTTCCTTCATTTTATGGTTATCAACTAATTATTTAGAATTATAAGAATAAAGTGATAAGGTACTCCTTCCTCTTCATCTCACATAATAATAGATCACACTAATCAAATCCAGTAATGAAATTTATAATTCATATAAGAGAAGGAAGTATCACATCTCTATACTCTCTCTCTCTCTCTCTCTCTATATATATATATATATCTAATAATTGGTCACACATATCAACGTTGTTCATGTGGTAAACTTGGTCCCTCATGCTTTTTCATTAAAAATTTTATTGTCGCCATGTTCTCCAACATTTTATTAAAAAAACAAATGGGTGATGATTTGTTAAGTGACTTAATTAGGCATTGTATTGTTTAGGTAACATATATAGTGGGATATATAAGGGGGAAAAAAAGAAATGAATGATAAAGATATGGCCAATTGCTGAGGCTCTAATTTCTTCTTATCTTCTACTCATCATGGTGATGCACTTGTATTGATGTGCAAAAATAAAGTACAAAGCTATTCACAAATAGTGAATAATGATTTCTTCTTATTTATTAAAAAGAAAAGACCGGTAGTTTTTAACATGAAAAGAAAGAAAATAAGAAAAGACTGGTATTTATTTATTTATTTATTTATTATACAAGATAGAATTTCTACTCTAACATAATCTAAGTGTATATGTGTATGAAACTCCCTCTCGGATACTTGAATCTTGGTCTTTATCCCCAACACCCCACAATCATTTATACTTGTAGAGTAACCATAAGTATAAATATAAAACGTCAAAAGAAATATAAATATAAAACGAAAGGCTGGTAATTATTAACGTGGAGAGAAAGAAAAAAGAGAATAAATATGAAATAAAATATCGGTAGTTATTTACATGGAGAGAAAGAAAGAAGAGACAAAAATATAAAAATCAATATGGTAGAAGTGGAAGAAGAGTTGAGAAAGTAGGAATTTTTATTTTATACAACTGTTAGAAGGAGAAAGAGGCTTATAAAAAAAATACTTATTTAGATATTAAATTCATAAAATTATGTTAGAATATTAATTTGTTAGTTTTAGAAATTTAGCTATCAAAGAAGATGGCTTTGGGAGTTTATCAACCTCGTAGCATAATTGTATCTAGAAAAAGGAAATTCTTTGAAAAACTGTTTGTTATATATGAACATTTTCTTTATCTTTTTAACATTATTTTCTTATGTCCAATTCACATTTCTTTAGCACATTATATACTTCAATCAAGTTTGGATAAATAAATAAAATAAATAAGTTGTTAATAAAAATCTACATCCAAACGCACTCCATATTTGACTTTGATAATTGATACCAAAATATTACTACTTCCATAATTGTTTTACCATAACAAGGCATGAAAGAAAACCAATGGAAATTTCTTCTTCTTCTTTTTTTTTTTTTTTTTTTTTTTCTTTTGAGAAATTTGGGAAGATAATAACAATCATTCAAATGTCAATGCATAGAAAAAGACAAACAATCGTTCAAATGTCAACGTCAGTGCATAAAAATATATAATAAATTAATAGTATTTGAATGAAACAATCATTCAAATATGTTGCATATACTACTGTATTAACATGTATTGTATTTCTATATAAAAGACAAACAATCCTTCAAATGTCAATGTATAAAAAAAAAAAAAAAAACAACAATTAAATACATGTTAATATAGTAGTATATACAGTATATTTTTATCAACTAATCAAGTACATTTATAATTTATAATTCCATTCGGTATATAATTATTGATTATTATAATAATAAATAATATATTATAAGGAATACAAAAAAGAAAACAATGAAAAGTAAAGTGAAAAAATCAAAACAAAGAATATTTAAAGTACTTGAGAATGAGTTAAAAACAAGGGGAGCGGTCAACCAGGGGCATGGAGCACTGCATAATCAGGGGATGAGGGTCCCACGGCACGGAAGATTCAACATTTCACTCTTTCTTGTCTAATTTAGTCACATGGTACAAATAATTTAGTTTTAAACAAACTACAGCAGATGTGGGAGGGAGGAAAAGGAAAGAATTAAAAAGAAGAAAAAAAAAAAAAAAAAGGAAAAAGAAGAAGAAGAAGGCAAACGCCAAGTCACTAATGGAGATAGAGAGAGTAAGAGAGAGAGTCACCTATTTGAGGCAAAATGTTTCCACAATTGTGTGGGAGACTTAGTGGTACGGCACATCAACAAAGTTTTTGACTTTTCAATTTTTCTTCTGCTGCGTACAAGTAAACCCTAGATGTGTTAGGATAAAAACTAGAATTTTTTTCCCTTTTATTTGTTGAGGTAATTGTTGAAATATCTATGTGTTTATTTTAAATATGCTAAATATTTAATTATTGTAATTTGTTGATATATTTATTTATGGATTGTATTTGAATGAAACAATCATTCAAATATATTGTATATATATAATATTGTATTAGCATATATTTTATTGCTATATAAAAGACAAACAATCATTCAAATGTCAATGCATAAAAAAAATATAATAAGTAACAATTGAATACATGTTAATATAGTAGTATATACAGTATATTTTAATCAACTAATCAAGTACATTTATAATATATAAGTATATTTATAATTTATAATCCCATTCGGTATATAATTATTGATTATTATAATAATAAATAATATATTATAAGGATTACAAAAAAGAAAGTAATGAAATGTAAAGTAAAAAAATAAAAACAAAGTATATTTAAAGTACTTGGGAAAGAGTTAAAAATAAGGGGAGAGCGGTCAACTAGGGGCATGGAGCACTGCACAATCAGGGGATGAGGGGCCCATAACATGGAAGCTTCAATTTTTCACTCTTTCTTGTTTAGTTTAGTCACACAATACAAAACTTTTAGTTTTAAAAAAACTACAGCAGCAGTGGGAGGGAGGAAAAGGAAAAAAAAAAAAAATGGAGAAGAAGAAGGCAAACACCAAGTTGCTAATGGAGACAGAGAGAGAGTCACTTGTGTGAGGCCAAATGTTTCTGCAATAGTGTGGAGGACTTGGTGGTGTGGCACATCAACAAAGTTTTTGACTTTTCAATTTTTCTATTGCTGTGTACAAGTAATCTCTAGATGTGTTGGGAAGAAAATTAGAAATTTTTTCCAATTATTTGTTTAGATAATCGTTGAAATACCTATGTGTTTATTTTAAAGATGCCAAATGTATAATTATTGGAATTTGTTAACATATGTATTTATGGATTGTATTTTATTTAAATGAAAATTATGTTTATTTATAGACCTTCTTAAAATATATATGTATATTATCAAGTATGAGGGGCCAAAATGAAAAGGTTATTTAAAAAATTTCAAACTATTTAGGATATTTCCAAAAAAAAAAAAATTAATTTTTTTCAAAAATTTGGGGGGGCTTGCCCTCCTCAGTCCTCAACTGGCTCCGCCACTAAACGCATATATACTTGAATTAAGTTAGAGTAAAATTTCTATTTTGTATCATAAATAAATAAAAAAAAAAAAAAAAAAAGATTGAAAGTTTCTTATTTTAAAAAACTTTGTTAATTAAGTATAAAACTTTATTTTCCTTTTGTGTGTTTTACTTGTATAAAATGGAAAATTTTAGAGATATAAAATTTTATAACAAATTATTAATATGATGAGTGATTATTGATAATTAAAAAATTGATATTATTGGTGGGCCTTGATGATAACTAGTAAAAAATTGGCCATAACAACAGTTTGTAAAAATGTTGTAAAATAATTTGTGACTGTAGCATTACTCATAAAAAGTTGGAATTTTCCTTATTCCAAATCGTTATATTGAATGAACTGAAAAGAAAAAAGTGTCATCATATTGAATGAGGATGAGTGGATGAGTCCAACTATCATGATTTACGTATCTACATATATCTACACCAATAAACTATTTTACAATACAAATTATTGATGTGAAAAATTCTAGTTCTTATTTGGAAAATATTAGAAATACAAACTTTTTTGCAAAAACTTTTACAAACTGTTGATGTGGTAAGTGATTATTGGTAAATAAAAAAGTGATGTTATTGGTGGATCTAGATGAAAACCAATAAGAAGTTGGCCGCAACAATAGTTTGTTAAAATATTATGAAATTATTTGTGACTGTATCATTATTCTTTTTATTTAAGTAATGCTATAGTCACAAATTATTTTATAACATTTTTACAAACTATTGATATGAATTTTTTTTAATTAATTTTAATTTGGACCTATCACTAACATCAAATTCACCCCGTAAGTATGAGACGACGGATGTGTCCAAAATTTCAAATCCTCATAGGTATATGAGTTTTCACCTACCAAAAAAACACAAGGAAAAAATCAATTTCTTTGAATATAAAAAATAATAAATAACTACCACTATCTGAGGAGTGAGGAACAACGTCAAATTCTCAAACCTCTAGGCTATAGCTGGTGATTTCAATAATCAAAGATTGTATATTCATATACTTGGGCCGGGACGGGATAAATATGGTGCTGATGAGTTTGGGAATTGGGCTTTCAGGTCCACTTTGGTTGTCTATGGGCTGATCGAAAAGCTTGATGGTTTTATTTCCGTACAATCCAATTTGATTCATTCTAGGAAAAGACAATCTGCTTCTATCTACCATCTAGTATCTATCAAAGGAATGAATATATATGCCGAAGATTCCCACAATTGCAAGTGCAGAGAATTTACACAAAAATCCAATAGATTTGGCCATACAAAACGAGTGCTATAGATTTTTTTTTTTTTTTTTTAAATCCCAGCATTTAAATATAAAATATAACAAATTCAAATAAATAAATAAATAAAATATAACTACAAAAATAAGATAATCTTCTTAGCTATTCCAGAAATATCATTTAGTCCTAAATCCTAATAATTAACAAAAATTATTAAAGTGGACAAATAGAGTAAAAGGATGATAGGAAACTTATCGGAGCCATGGTGTGAAAATTAACCCACTGCCCTAAGAAGTGATTTCACGCCATTAGATGTAGTTTATCCTTAGTGCAATATGGCTTTGGCAATCACCCCAGGAATTAATGGCAAGCTCAAGTTGAGTGCACTCACAAACAAAACCCAAAATAAAACAACAGAAGTTGAAAAACATTGATACAAAAGTGGGAGGAAAATTTTATATTTTTCTGCTCAATCATTTAGAAACCCATCACCTCTGATGTTGCGGAAGTTACAAGAAAACAAAACACGTTGCTTTCTGAATGGAAAATAAACTAAACATGTTTTTAAAATGAAAACCTTGAATCCATGAGGGGTTCCTTGAATCTACAAGATGATAGGTTTCTAGAATCCACTAGAGAAAAATGATAAACAAAAACTAAATTTTTATTAATCTGAAAATTGAATTGCTTGGAAGCTACAATACATTAAATAGTAGAAAGAAAACCTAGGAATGCTAGGAAAACGGCCATAAAATCCTAATTTGTTCTATTCACAAGGTTAGGTGGCTAAATACCAACTTTTCCAAAAATATTGAGTTATATGTAAACTCATAAATTATGAACATTAAGAGTTGTCTCAAAGTAAGTGAAATTTTATTTTGAATTTTGAACAAAGAGTTGTTAAACAAGCGAGATTGATTATGTTTTTTACTATCTATGACATCATAAATTACATAATAAATATAATAAATATTTAGTATATAATAAATATTTAATAAATAAATAATAGTTTTTTTTTACTATAAATATTAAATATTTTTTTAGTGATTACTGGTAATAATTGTAAATAAATATAACTGCCCACTATTAGCATTTAGTAATAATTATATATATATATATATATACACACACACACTACCACTACTGTTATTTAAGGGGCTTCCAATGTTTGGGATCCTCATTTTTTTTGTTAAAAAATGCTCATACACTTCTATGTTTAAGTAGAGGCAAAGTTAAAGGACAACACTGTAAAAATACAACTCTAACTTCTACTAAAATATTGTCTAAAAAATATGGCCATTTTCCTGTTGATTTTCAAATTTTTTTTTTATCTAATATCCACTTATAAATTAGATTCTCAAAATAAAAATTATATATATAAAATAAAAACACAAGTTTTTTTTTTTTTTTTTGCTACAAAATAAATGTGTAATATTTGTTCATTTTTTGAAGCTAATTTTATGACACTCTTGATTGTATTAATAGTTCTAAATGCGTAATATTATGCTTTCAAAAAAAAAGCGTAATATTATAACATAATAAAAAATATATAAAAAAAAGCCTCAATACACGATATGATGAAGCTAGTATATATATAAAAATTTATAATTATATAACCACGGCCCTTTATTAGACCTCCTTTATTAGTGTTCCTATATGGCTATATATGAGTAGATATTCTAACTTAATTCTGAGTCTGAGAATTCCTATATTTATCAAAAAGTTTGAAACTTACTACGCAAGGTAAGGGAGAAAAGGGTTTTGTTTATAGAAAAGGGAAAGAAGTTTTTCTATTTCTTGAAATGGGTGTGGGTTTTCGATTTGATCCTATGGATGAGGAGTTGATAAAGATTTTGATGAAGAAGGTCAACAATGCTGAACACCCTCCTCCACACCTAAATCATTTTGTTGTGAATGATTGTGAGGTGTATGGCAAAATTCCTCCATGGGAAATATATGACTTTTAGGTGTTTCTAGACCAAGAGAGAAATGACTTTTTTTTTTTTTTTTTAAGAGTTTCAATTTATAATATCCGCTCCTGATAATATAATTTTTTATCATCAGACCAAAAACCAATTGGTTTTTGATGTAAGCAGAGATTGAACTCCAAATCTCTTATTTAACTATAAAAAATATTATCAGTTGAACTAATTGAAACTCACAAATGAACTAGATAGTGTTATCTTTTTCGAATATTTAAGATAAAAATAAACATAAAAGAGCACTAAATGAACTGGTTTTTTAGTGCTGTTTTATGTTTATTTCTATCTTAAATATTCGAAAAAGTTAACATTGTCTTTGTGGTATCAGAAATATGTTCTTAGACATCATTTACATCAATAGTAAAATTTAAAAGATTTTGATTAGAAATTATATTTGAACAATACTTTTATATCATTTCAGAACATAGGGTTTTAACATGATAAACTTTTAACATAAATCCTATTATGTGCCCATTTGGTATAACTTTCTTTCCCTTTTACTTTCTCAGTTTTTTTTTTTTTTTTTTTTTTTTAATTATTAAGTATTTAAGAAAATTGTACTTAAAAAAAAAAAAAAACTGAAGTTAAAAAAAAAAAAAAAAGTGAGAGTACATTTTAAAAAGGTGATGCGTCAACACAAGATGTCATTTTATATGATAACGTACATGAGAGTGAAAGGCACGGTGAAAGCATAGGAAGTGAGTGGAGACAAAGAACTACGTGTGGCAGTGGCACTAAAGAGTAGTGAAATGTCCCAAGATCTTAGATTTTAAATGAACTTCAATTTTCATACCAAATGTCATTTCAATTATACTTTTTTTTTTTTTTTTTTATCAATCACATAATTTATTTTAACAGCTTTTGTTAAACATTCAACTTTTAAAAAAATAAATCATTTTGTACGACATTTTTTGAAACTACTACTTTGAAGTACAATATCATAAAACCAAACCAAACTCACACTGAATTCATTTCACTGTTAATTTAAGTCCTCCCAAATGAATAACTTGTCCATCAATTGGTTATGTTTGGTTCAATATGATATATGAATTTCTACAACCTTTTTCTATGCTGAGATTAATTGAGAAAATACAAGATATTTTAATGAAATCATATTCATTTAATGGAGGGTAAGTGCTTTTGCTTCACTCTAAATAGCATATCCTCCGTTATCAATTAGGTTGCCAAGTGAGATATGTTGGGTTTAAAACCCAACCCAATTCAAAAATCAAAATCCTAGCTAAAATTAGCAATAATCACTGTAAACTCCTTCTCCAAAAAAAAAAAAAAAAAAAATCACTATAAACCATGACAATTGTCACAATATTTTAAAATTTCCGATCTCTGGTTGGCCTCTCATTCGGATTTTGATCCTATAATTATTATGTTGTTGTGTGATGTAAGATTTTGAAAAGTTAAAATTTTTTTTTTAAAATTATTCAAAAATTAAGATTAAAAGTGAAATTTTTTACATTTTAATTCACCCATTGATTCACTTTATTAAACTCAGTGACAGATCCTCTCATCATTCTTTCCCAATTTTCTGCTATAGTAGCATCTATTTTAGATACTAGGCATTCAAGGACATAATTATGCTTTTCCTATCCAGTTGTCTCCTATGCAATGTCAGACTCAAAGTCAAATATGTCAAATTGTCCATAGATTTGGGGAGGGTTTCAACTTTCAACTAAATTAATAGAATTTTAAATGATTAGAACTCTTTACACGGTTAATTGGTGGCTCAATTATTATTTCTTGGATCTTGAAGTGCAAAATTGGTTTATAAAATCTGCATCCTTCTTTGGAGTATCCCTTAGAAATAAATTCTTTTAACCAAAACAGATTAGATTGATCATGCTTAGATGGGTTACTTAAGTGAACGTGACTAATGATGGCTCTCTCTCTCTCATTGTTTTGATTCCAGATTCTTTTTATTTATTTATAGGAATTTGTTGATTACTTTCTTTAGCTTAGGTCATTGATTACATAGCAAATTTTTTTTCTTTCCGCTACTACAGTGTTACACCACAAAATTTTAAATCAGATTATTTTCCACTACAAAGACACTGCTATTCTATACTCCAATCCATTAATTATAAATCACTACCGCTGTTTTGGTACTAAAAGTTATTTTTAGTCCATTTATATTTTTGTCCTGGGGAGTTTATCACTGGAATGCAACTTCAGAAACATCTTTTATATCTCTAATATCATTGGCAAGAGGAACCGACCCCATTGAGTGCCGTTTTCATCTTTTATAAAAATTTAGCACTACCACTTTTCTTCTATTAAAAAAAAGAAAAAAAAGAAAAAAAGAAATGAACTATTAGCATTGCCACTTATTGAGGGAAATTTATGAAGACTGTATATAGAGGTTGAGAATTGACTATGATAGATGCCGAAAGGTAAAGAATTTAATAACTATTAGGAAATAAAAAGAAGGAAAACAAAAGGGAAAAGTTTTAAAATTACCAAATTTAATAACTATTGGAATCTTTGCGCCAAATTTCTTTGTTAAAAAAAATTGCATGGTTTGAATGAGCTTAGTTTCATCAGTTTTATTAAACTTATTTTTGTTTGTCGTGTAACTGAAGAGTTTTAAGAGAAGTAGCTTTTTTTTTTTTTGATAAGAAAACAAAAACTTTTATTCAAAAAGGGAGATCAAGTACAAATATCACGAGCACATGCATGCTCAATTAAACTAGGACACTCTTCTACCCATGCAACGTAGCTCTCTACACCACTTGCGTGTTGGGCCAATAAGTGGGCAGGGATATTCCCCTGCCGTTTGGTATGAGAAAAAGCATAGGATCTAAAGTTTCGTACAAGATGAAACAGTCCGAATATAATATTTTGCACAGATGAAGTCACCTCACTCCCACCTCTAAGTGCGTTGCAGATACTGAGTGAGTCGCCCTCAAAAGTGACGTCTCTGACTCCCACATCCAGCGCAAACTGGACAGCAATCTCCATGGCTTTGGCCTCAATCTCCAACGCACCTAAAGGACGAGCAAGCTTCTGGCTTAAAGCACCTAAGAGAAGTAGCTTTTATAATGTTATGTCATGGTTATTTTTCGTATTTTGCTTTGAACCTCTAGGTGTTCTCTTTTTAATAATGAAATTCTACAAATTATTTTGATGATAATTTTGTTACTTGCCATAACAGGTTGTAGTTTAATCATATTGGACCCTATTTCTTTTAAAATCTCATATTTAATAGATTAGTTAGCAACTAGTCTAACATATAATTAAACCACGAATAAAGGAGGAAAGATTCATTAAAAGGGATAGTTTTTAGACACACTCTCTCTACATGAATTTTTTATTTATAAACTCAAAACCTTGAAAAAAGTATGTAAAACCCCCCTTTTTTTATTTTTTTATTTTATTTTAAGAAGCTTATTTTGAGAATCAATATGAACCTTGAAAACATTTATTTTTTGAAAAAAAGTAAATAATTCCATTCGACCCACCTAAGGGCTAACCAAAAACCCATGTCATGCTGGATTCAGATCCTCTAGATTTTTTAGAGTACTTTACCAAATAAATTTCCTTAAATTTTAACCACTCTTTTATGATTTAAGGGTCAAGATTTTACTATGTTAGTATTCTACTAACAATACTCTTAAAATAATAAAATAATGTTGCAAACAAAATAATTAAAATTATTGTTAGTAGAATGCTGACATGGCAGTATCTAGACCCTTAAATCATAAAAGAGTGGTTAGGATTTAAGAAAATTTATTAGTAGAGTACCCTAAAAAATTTAGAGGATCTGAATTCTATCATGCCTTACAACAAAATCACCAATTCTTGAGATGGAGATCATTCCAACAAGATTACACAATAAGTAGGAGAGAGAATCTTGCACATTGGTTAAAGGGAAATACTAATGAATTCCTTTAGAGCGTTTATTAATAATTCATTTAAAGAAAGTTTTTATGGAAAAAAAAAAGTAATTAATGTTTTGACAGTTTTTTTTTTTTTTTTCATTTATCATAAATGTGATGTCAAATTTTTTCTAAAATAGATTGTTAACCAATACCATAAAGACATTCATTAGCATAACCTTCCGTTAAAACCTAGAAAAAATAAAATAAATAAAACAAAGGAGGACCCACCAACAGATTCTGCGTCCAACAATCAACTTGTTATGACATCTCATATTCAATTGAATTCTTTTCTCTTTAATTTAAGCCCTCCCAAACGAACAACTAGAACTAGTCCATCGATTGGTCATGTTTGGTTCAATATGAATTTCTATGACAACGTTTTTCTATACTGAGATTTGAGAATATATATGACATTTTAGTGAAAACTTCTTCAATTCGTTTGCTCTACCTACTGTTCTACTCAGCACCAATTTATAGTCACAATCCGATCTACTTACAGTACCGAGGGTACTGAAAATCAAAGCGTTGGAATCAATATTTCTACTTTGCAAGTGAGTATTTGGAAACAAAATTTCTTTTTCATTTAAAGGAATAATAAAACTATTTAATTCACCATCTTTGAAAATTAAAGTAAACTATTTATATATGTCAGGTAGATTTAAAGGTTTTTTTTTTTTTTTTTTGGTATCCACCAAGCTTTAACACTATTTGAAAGCGTCATTCTAATTTTCTTAGAGCATCCGTAGCAGATGTTCCAAAAATTATGTCATTTTACCACATCAAATGCCTACTTTATTATTTTACCATATCATTTTACAACATCTCATTTATCAGATGTTTTATAATTCAATTCTATACATTAAAATAATATTTGCTACACATTAAAATAATATTTACTACTCATCAACACAACAAACAAACAATAAATAATAAACCACACATCTTCCGTACCGTGGCAAATTTGTCACGGTACTATTCAATGTTGCAAAAAATATACCATATCCCACATCTGCTAAATGGGCTCAAATTGGGTTTGGTGTGGGATATGTGCCAAATATTTAGCATTTAGCACATATCCCACATCTACTGTGGGTGCTCTTATAACATCAGATTAACTGGGATATTTAGAGTTTTATCAGGGACATATAATTGTAATAATTCTCCTATTCCTATACATGCGATGTCAAATTTGTCAGACTTGTTTTACTTATTTTCTTCTTGTGAACACTATCAAGGGCGGCTTGATGCATTTGGGGCCTAAGGCGAAAATTGATTATTTTATTTTAGATGCAAAATTTTTACTAATTAATATGAACTATGTAGAATTTTTTCTTTTTTTTAGAAATTTTATAGATAGAAAAAGTTTGACAAAATTTTTCATACTTGTTGTGATAGATTGATAATGGTAAGTAAAAAAATGGTGTTAGTGGTAAACTTAGATTAGAACTATTAAAAGTTTGCAAACTCAACTCTTATTGTTTTTTTTTTTTTTAGAAATGCAACATTCACAATATTTTTTTACAACAAATCCTAGGTTTTAAGTTGTTTTTTGTTTTCTATTTGAAAATATCACTATAATTATTATTTTTTTTTTTATCAATAACAACCTACTACTTAATATTAGTTGTAAAAGTGTTGTGAAAAATATTGTAGATGTTGCATTTTTCTCTTTCTTTTATTTGTTTTTTATCTGGTAAAAAAATATTATTTTATTTATTGATTATAAATAACTCTATTGGTTAAAATTTAGGGGTCTTTTTTTTACTTGGGGCCTTAGACGACCGCATTTTTTGCTTCAACATTCAGTCGGCACTGAACACTATTAAAAAAGAAAAGTAATTCATCATTTATCTCTAAAGTAGAATCTGTTTACTAATTTTGTTAATTGCAGAAAATAGATTTCTATCCATCTCTAATTTGATGATATCCATAATAATTAATTACAGCCACATTGACCAAAGCGCTCCGTAAACTTTTGTTTCTCTCATAATAATAATCATGATAAGGGATCGAGTACGGCTTCGAGAAAGTGGTGGTCCCTTTCATGCACTTGCCCGTAACATCTCACGGTGCTTATTATGGACAAATTAATTGATTTTATGCTTTGGTGTCTCTGAGGTGTGGATTTTTGCACTCACAGAGTCACGGTGCATTTGGACTAATTAATTGGTACATCAATCTTGAAATTACTTGTCAAAGACTTGGGTTTTGAAGGTGACTTTTAAGCACATTTTCAATAATCTCTATTCCACAGTGCAACTTTATTTTTCTTCCATCCAAAGTTCCAAACCAGTTCATCCAAATTACTTTGGGCTCATTTGGATTGAGGGTTCCTTGAATTTACTGTAGGCCTGTAGCCAATTATGGCACGATTAATTCAAGTTACACATCACATAGGTCCACATATGAATTGATGAGTAAAAATCACATTGTTTACAGGGTCCAGTATGTATCTGTAGCTCTTGCCTTATTTGCCCACTATAGTTCGCACGTTATACAATTAAGAGGATTCTGGCATTTTACCCCTAATTTTTAAAAAAAATTAGCAATATGCCCCTGTTTGCAAACTATATAGGAGCGTGCCCCTGTTTCGATACTCGATTATCCTAAAATCGAGTTCAATTAAATACTTGATTTGTAGAAAATCGAGTTATGCCCGATCAAACTTAAAAAAAAAATTAAAAAAAAAAAAATTTTCCATGGAACTCGAGTTTCAGGAAATCGAGTTCCATGCAAAAAAAAATTTTATAAGTGTGATTGCCCTATATTTAGGGAGCCCTATAGTGTCGTTTTTAAGCCCTATGGTGACGTTTTAAAGCGCTATAGCGGCATTTTACTGCAAATTTTTTTATAAGTCTGATTGGTCATATTCAGGGAGCCCTATAGTGGCGTTTTTAAGTCCTATAGTAACGTTTTAAGGCCCTATAGCGGCGTTTTCCTGCAAAAAATTTTTATAAGTGTAATCGCCCTGTTCTGGGTGCCCTATAGTGGCTTTTTATGTCCTATAGTGACGTTTTTAAGCCCTATAGTGACGTTTTAAAGCCCTATAGCGGCGTTTTCCTGCAAAAATCTTTTCTGAGTCCCATACCAAGTTCAAGGGGCCCTATAGTGGCGTTTTTAAGCCCTATAGTGACGTTTTAAAGCCCTATAGCGGCGTTTTGGAACTCGACTTCCCTAAAATCGAGTTCCATGTTTTTTTTTTTTTTTTTTTTAGTTTTAGTTTTATTCGGCATAACTCGATTTTCTACGAATCGAGTATTTATTGAAACTCGATTTTAAGGTAATCGAGTATCGAAACAGGGGCATATCCCTATATAGTTTCGAAATAGGGGTGTATTGCTAAATTTTTTAAAAATTAAGGGCAAAAGGCTAGAATCTCTATACAATTAATATGTCATATTATGTTTCTCTTGAGGTCCTTTAAAATGTTTTATTTCCATTGTTTGAATCTTCTTTTTATACAATGAACAATGATTATATATATATTATTAAACATGATTAAATAATTAAATTTATTAAATTCCAATATTTTTTAATTGTTGAATAATTTTTACATTTTATTTTTCCATTTAAATTACAAAAGTTCACTGTCGTTCACGAATTATCTTCCTTTGGGCCTATGGCTAGAAGGTGTGGTTGGAACATTGGCAACATGATCGCGTGGAGATCATAGCCAATGCCATTAAACAGGACGACGTCGTCTTACGTGGTTTTCACAAACGCTGATGAGCGTTTGGTCAGGAACCATACACATTTCGCTCAAATCACACAAAACATTAGGAGATAATTCAAAATAAAAAGATAAAATCGAATTCACATCATCAAAGACATACATATGTAATCCAAGTATCCAACAACACATTAATTTTTTATTTTGAGAAGAAATCTAACAACATATTAATTGAACCAAACTCACCCTGAATTTATTTCACTCTTAATTTAAGTCCTGCCAAATGAACAACTTGTCCATCAATTGGTTATGTTTGGTTCAATATAATATATGAATTTCTACAACCTTTTTTTTATGCCGTGATTAATTGAGAAAATATAAGACATTTTAATGAAATCATATTCATTTAATGGAGGGTAAGTTCTTCTGCTTCACTTTAAATGGCATATCTTCCGTTATCAATTAGGTCGATAAGTGAGATATGTTGGGTTTAAAACCCAACCCGATTCAAAAATAAAAATTCTAGCTATAATTAGCAATTAAGATTAAAAGTGAATTTTTTTACATCTTAATTCACCCATTGATTCACTTTATTAAACTCAGTGACAGATCCTCTCATCATTCTTTTCCAATCCCAGGTTTCTGCTATAGTAGCATCTACTTTAGATACTATGCATTCAAGGACATAATTATACTTTTCCTATCCAGTTGTCTCCTATGCAATGTCAAATATGTCAAATTGTCCATAGATTTGGGGAGGGTTTCAACTTTCAACTAAATTAATAGAATTTTAAATGATTAGAACTCTTTACACGGTTAATTGGTGGCTCAATTATTATTTCTGGGATCTTATTAAACTTATTTTTGTCTGTCGTGTAACTGAAGAGTTTTGAGAGCAGTAGCTTTTATAATGTTATGTCATGGTTATTTTTCGTATTTTGCTTAGAACCTCTAGATGTTCTCTTTTTAATAATGAAATTCTACAGATTAATTTGATGATAATTTTGTTGCTTGCCAAAACAGGTTGTAGTTTAATCATATTTGACCCTATTTCTTTTTAAATCTCATATTTAATAGATTTTTTGTGGGATGCATGAGTTAGCAACTAGTCTAACGTATAATTAAACCATGTATAAAGGAGGAAAAATTCATTAAAAGGGATAGTTATTAGACACTCTCTCTACACGAATATATATATATATATATATATATATATATATATATATATATATATATTTATAAAGTCAAAACCTTGATAAAGTATGTAAAACCCTTTTAAGAAAAAGGTTATTTCGAGAATCAATATGAACCTTGAAAAAAAGATGAACCTTGAAAACTTTTTTTTTTTTTTTTTTTAAGTAAATAATTCCATTCGACCCACCTAGGGTGTAACCAAAAATCCATGACATGCCTTACAACAAATCACCAATTCTTTGCGATGGAGATCATTCCAACAAGATTACACAAAACTACCCACTGAACAATAAGTACGACAGAGAATCTTGCACATTGGTTAAAACCTAGAGAGAGAGGAAAAAAAAAAAAAAAGTTTCTGCGTTCAACAACCAACTTCTTATGACTTATTATGACATCTCATATTCAATTGAATTCTTTTCACTCTAAGTTAATTTAGCACCTCCCAAACGAACAACTAGTCCATCGATTGGTCATGTTTGGTTCAATATGAATTTCTATGACAATTAACCTTTTCCAAGCTGAGAATTGAGAGTATATATATATATATATATATATATATATATATATATATATATGACATCTTAATGAAAACATCTTCAATTTGTTTGCTCTACCTATTGTTCTACTCAGCACCAATTTATAGTCACAATCCGATCTACTTACGGTATCGAGGGTACTGAAAATCAAAGTGTGGGAATCAATATTTCTACTTTGCAAGTAAGTATTCGGAAACAAAATTTCTTTTCATTTAAAGGAAAAAAACTATTTAATTCACCATCTTAAAAATGTAAACTATTTATAGAGTAATACTATAGATACAAACAATTTTACAATATTTTTACATACTGATGATGTCGATTTAGCATTTTTCAATTAGTTATTGTAAGTAAAATGTGATGTTAGTAATGGACTCATATTAAAATTAGTAAGAATTTTTTATATCAGCAACTTGTAAAAGTTTTGTAAAATAGTTTGTATCTATATCATTATTCTATTAAGAAAAAAAGGGTAGATTTAAAGGATTTTTATTATTTATTTTTTGGTATCCACCAAGCTTTAACACTGTTCAGTTCATACCACCCACCACGAACTATCATGATACGTAGGAGGTTTTTTAAAATATTTTTTTTAATGTTTCGGATACAGAAAAGGTAAATTGATATGTAGGAGTTAGTTGAAGCGTCACTCTAATTTTCTTATAACATCAGATTAAGTGGGATATTTAATCCTCTAAAAAATAAAAAACTGGGATATTTAGAGTTTTATCAAGGACATATAATAATAATAATTCACCTATTCTTATATATGCGATGTCAAATTTGTCAAACTTGTTTTACTTAATTATTTTCTTCTTGTGAACATTATTAAAAAAAAAAAAAAGTAATTCATCATTTATCTCTAAATTAGAATCTGTATACTAATTTTATTAATTGCAGAAAATAAATTTCTATCCATCTCTAATTTTATGATATCCATAATAATTAATTGCAGCCACATTAACCAAATAAATTAATATCAATTATCACTAGCTAAGGCGTCCGTAGAATTTTGTTTCTCTCGTAATAATAATTATGATAAGGGATCGAGTAGGGCTTCGAGAAAGTGGTGGTCCCTTTCATGCACTTGCCCGTAACATCTCACGGTGCTTATGGACAAATTAATTGGTTTTATGCTTTGGTGTCTCTAAGGTGTGGACTTTTGCTCTCACAGAGTCACGTTGTTTTTGGACTAATTAATTGGTACATCAATCTTGAAATTACTTGTCAAAGACTTGGGTTTTGAAGGTTTCTTTTAAGCACGCTTTCAATAATCTCTATTCCACAGTGCGAGAACTTTGTTTTTCTTTTACTGTAGCCAATTATGACAGGATTAATTCAGGTTACACATCACATAGGTCCACATATGAATTGATGAGTAAAAGTCACATTGTTTACACGGTCCAGTATGTATTTGTAGCTCCTGCCTTATTTGCCCAATATAGTTCGCACGTTATACTATTAATATGTCATTATGTTTCTCTTGAGGTCCTTTAAAATGTTTTATTTTCCGTTCTTTGAATCTTCTTTTTATACAGTGAACAATGATATATATATATATATATATATATGTTATGCACCTATCACAGGTTACGTGTAAAAATAAAGACTTGCAAAAAATTTTGTATGGCTGAGATTGCTCATTGTTGACAAACAATACAAACTAGTTGTTGGCAAGCACTTTTACAAAGCAACCATTTCATCTTTAGCCAAATTTAGGCCGAAAAGGCCAGGATATAATGGGCCAAAAAAAAAAAAAAAACATCAAAATTCCGATGATCCCCACTTCTCAGCCAATGTTGACAAGGTAAGACGATAATGACACTTTGAATTAATATTGGATGGAACTATGGAAGTAGCTGCAGCCAATCAAAGCAGTTAAATTAAAGATATTTTCCATTGCCTACAGGCATGTCGGTTAGGAAACACTCTTTTGCTCTTTAAAACTTAAAACAACTTTGATCAGACGGCTCAGAACAATATAAATATATATATATATAAACATGATTAAATAATTACATTTATTATATTCCAATATTTTTTAATTGTTGAAGAACAAATACTAATATTTTAACATTTTTTTCCTTTTAAGTTACAAAAGTTCACTGACGTTCACGAATTATCTTTCTTGGGGCCTATGGCTAGAAGGTGTGGTTGGGTCTTTGGCAACACGATCTCGTGGAGATCATAGCCAATGCCATTAAACAGGACGACGTCGTTTTACGTGGTTTTCACAAACACTGATGAGCGTTTGGTCAAGAACCATATACATTTTGCTCAAAGCACACAAAACATTAGGAGATTATTCGAGATAAAAAGATAAATTCGAATTCACATCATCAAAGACATACATATATAATCCAACAACATATATATATATATATATATATTTTTTGAGAAGAAATCCAACAACATATTAATTGAACAAAGTTTTCATATATATATATATATATATATATTTTTTACCTTCTTCCCCGGCCCTTTGAATATTGCTTTTTTTTTTTCTTGGACAAGAAATTATTATTAAAGCACAGACTGGAAACCAACAACAATAGCAAACTTTCCTCAAATAAGGAAAAAAAAAAAAAAAAACAACAACAACAACAACAACAGCAAACCTCAATCCAGGCCTAACACCTGAAATAAATTTAAAACACCAACAACCTCCTGGATAACCACACGGAGCACCTCAACTAAGCAAAGGTAAAGAAGACACAGCCACGTCCACAAGGCAGATACATCAGGTCTAGGGGTTGGAGGTGTACCCATTCGGCATAGAGGGAGGGGGAGCACTCTTGTTCAAGGAGCCTGGCAATGGAGCAGCTTTGTGTCCCGTTGCTGAAGCTGGGATTAGGGTTCCTGGATTGGGAGCAGATGGAGTAACGTAACCCCTACGCAACTGTCTGCGGAGCAAAGGAGAGACCTTATTGTGATCACTAGCGAAGGCCTTTCGGCTGATCGTCGAAGGAGGGGTGGTCGGAGGATTGGCCTTGGGCGCCACAGATATTGGAGGGAGTAGTACTTGAAGTGATCCGAAGAATTGGTTGTTCTTCATCATATTTTGTTGTTTTTCTCCAGCCGGGAGAACTCTGCTAGCCCCGGGTAGAGGCATGCTCACAAGAAACAGGATTGTTGTGACTATGACAAGCATATTGAACCTCATCTTGTTTTTCAGTCTAAAGTGAAGGGGTTCTTACAGGCCAGAGATAAGAGAAGATATATGAAGAGAAGAGATTAGTCAAGAACAATTTGATTGATGAAGAATGTACGTGTCTTAGGGCTGTTATATATAACAAAAAAGGTGCATCGTTCAGCGAGCACATCAGGATCAAAGCGGTATGTACATCACGAAAACACGGACTACAATGCACAGCATTACCTAACTCTCACATCACGTAGACATTTTTTTGCTTTTACTTTTGCTTATGGATAATTATGTTTCATGTTCTGGGGTCAATATGGTGGTCCATAGACTTTTGGTGCTCTCACACTAGTGCTTATGGACTAATTAATAGGATTTCAATTAATAAGGTAGTCTAGACTTTTGTTACTTATTTCACGGTGCTTATGGACTATTAGGTATCATGTTTTGGGCTAATAAAGATATTATGTTGCAATAAGGTGGTCTGTACACTTTTGTTGCTCTCAGGGTGCTTATGCACTAAATAGGATTTCAATATAAGACAGTCTATAGACTTTTGTTGCTTTCACGGTGCTTATAGACTAATAGATTTATTTATTTTTGGACTATATAGATATTATGTATTGATGTCAATATGATGGTCTACACTTCTGTTCCTCTCACAGTGCTTATGCATTAATAGGATTTCAATAAGGCGGTCTTTGACTTTATGTGACTCTAACAGGTGTTTATGGACTAATAGGTTTCAATTTTTGGACTAATAAAGGTTTCATATCTAATAATTTTTATGTTTTGGTGTTGATAAGGTTTCATATCTAATAAGTTTTATGTTTTGGTGTTGATAAGGTTTCAAATTTGATGCTCTCAGGATATATACGGATGGACTAACTGGTTTCATGCTTTGATGTCACTAATAAAACCACCCTGTAGACTTTTCTTGCACTCTCGGTGCTTATGGACAAATAGATTTCATGTTCTGGTCTGGTGTCAGTAAAGCGGTATGTAGACTTCTTCTTTAATGGATAATTCAAAGGGGAATAAACCAGTCCCATCAAAGGTTACCAGAAGGGTCCACATTACGAGGAAAATAAAGATCTGGGTACGTCATCAAAGGTGAAACAATATATTTTTATCTCGGAATGGTTGATTTGAAGCAAGAGTAGTAGACCAAAGGAGCCGTAATGTACAAGCAAAATCTAATTTAATATATACGAATTTAAACGCCACAATTATATATATGGCTTATGTCAATTTTAAGCTAATTAGAAAAATTAAGCCCAGTTGTTAATGTAATTAACCAATTGACATATGCATGGATAGATAAGCAAAATAATAATCTCAAACAACAATAAAGCACCAACAAAAACACTGAAGTGTTTAAGGAAAGAAAATTATGAGAACTAGGCTGAAAAAACTCTCCAAAAACTCTAGGCATCAAATATCCACCAATCAAGAATAGTTGCAAAATGTATTACTTAGAGCATTCCCACCAAGAATGCTAAAAAATATACCATTTAACATCTCAAAACACTACTTTTTTTTTTTTTTTTAACACTCCACTTTATATTATACCCAACATCAAACATCTTATATTTTTTAACACTTCATTAAAATATTACTTTATTTATTTATTTATTTTATTGTCAATGCATCTCATTCTCTTTCTTTCTTCCTCTCTCTTTCTTTGTGTATATCTTTTCTCCCAAACAAAAACACCCAACCTATAACTCACGGCCACCGCCAGCCACCACCATTATCAGAAAACCCAAGCCACCACCCACCATTAGAAAACCCAAGCCACTACAAAACCGAAACCCACTACCACTGCCACCAGCCACTAGCCACCACAACCCACAACCACACCCATTGCCACAGCCACCACCACCCACAACCTTAAACCCCAACCACCAAAACCATAAACAAGTCACAAACCCAAAATCAAACCACAAACAAATCACAAACAAGTCACAAACTCTAACCCACAACTGCTAAACCACCAAGAACAAATTTCACAAACCTAGACGCATGATGAATGGAAAAATTTCACAAACTCAGACCCACGAAGAACATAATTGATTGGTCGATGACAGGTAGTGAAATCGAGTGGTGGCATCGGGATTTGGCGTCTCTGCTGAGTTCTGATTCAAAGTCTAGGTGTTTTGGGTGGACTGATTAGACCCACACCAATCAAATACCCATGCCGAACTCCAAGCAATTGACCCACGACCCACAACCATCACGGGACCACAACCATCGGGAGAGAGAAGAGAGAAGTGAGAGAGGAAAGAGAAGAAAGAAGTGAGAAGTGAGAGTTGGTGAGAATATAAAAATATATATATTTATTTTACAATCCAGCTACAATGAGTTGTTATCGATAACGGCTCACTGTAACTCAATGCTAAAATTTTTAGGATTTAGCATCTTTATTGTAGGTGTGTTTTTGTGATTTGAGGTGTTAAAAATGCTAAAAAATAACATTTAGAATTTTCAACACCTTTGATGAGAATGCTCTTACAAAATCCTTCAAACTAAGTAATGACTATGTACTTGAGGCTTCAACTCTTGCTAGCAACTACTTTCTTGAATTGTCTCTTCGTGATAGTTTTGAATCTGCAAGTTGAGCTGCCAACTGCATGATCAAGTATCCTTGATCACTCCTAGGCCTTTTGGAAATTTGGGATTGTTCTCCAATGATGTCTAGCACCAACAAGCACTCAAGAACTTAGAAGGTTTTGATGTGTGTAGTGGTTTTAGTCTCCTCTCATGGTAATTGTACAACTGGAGAGGGGAGAAGGTAGAGAGATGAGAAGCGTTTTAGCTTTAGAGTTTTAAGGTTCTCTCTAGCTCTTCAAGGTGGGAATTATATGCTGGATTTCTTGGGAAATGAGAACTATACAGTAAGGCTAAAGGTTGGAACGACAAACAAATTCGTAATAAAATTCTCTAAAGTTCTAGCACATTCATGTTACCGACTCAGAGGTAAGTGACGGGTGAAGTTTTGGCCAAATTGAATTTCAAACTTTTGATTTCGTCTCTCTTTTCGATTGACACATTAAGTTTCGTATGACCAAAATTATGCATATACCGACTTCAATTTTCAGCACTTGACCTCAAATTCTTGAAAATTTGGCTTTTTATGATTATATCAGTAATAGTCCGGCAAAAGCGGGATTATTTAGAGCAAGCTCAATGGGACAACGAAGATGGAATAGTTATTGGGCGGTTAGGAGCCACTAAATCAAGTTCACGTTTTGGTGAAGGCAGTATGACAGCTTTACTTACCAATAGTTGAGACTTAATTAGGAGATGTTTTAGCTTCTATTCCTACTAATGTAATCTTAATTAAAGATGGGAAAATTTTTTAGTCCACTGATTTATTCCATTACAAGTCTAAATTCACAACAGTACATGAATATATACAATGCAAAATTTTAAATTTAAATTACATTCAACTTGTCATGGAATTTTTGCTAGTGCACTAAATATCCTAACAATATAAGTAATTGATATTCAAGTAGGATTTTTTTTTTACATAATAAAGAAGTAGGAATTTAATATATAAATAAGCCACGAAAAGGAAAGAAAATTCCTCAAGAGAACATCTATTAGATACATTGGATTGCATAAGGCAAATTATACGATCACGATTATTAATTTAGATAAATTAACCTTAGTTTTTTTTTTTTTTTAAATAATTTAAAAGATGCTTTTAATTAGTTCCTCAAAAAAAGGAAGATTGCTTCTTTTTTTTCTTTTTTTGAGAAACAAACATACCCATAAAGAAGAGGGAAATAGGTTCTAATATAAATGCATATCACAAATCAAAAAAAAAAAAAAAAAAAAGATTGCTTTTAATTATATGTGTAAGTTACGTGCGAGCGACCCTTTTAGTCTTCCTCAAAGACATCGTGCAATATGCATTCTATTCTGCCTCTCAAATGCCGCATACATACTCTCAATATCTACCTGCAGTCATTTTGAGATATCTAGCAATACTTTAAAGAAATATTGTGGATGCAAGAGGGGTTCGGTAGAAAACATTTCTTTAATTTCAGAAATGATGTTTTCAAAAGACCTTATTTTCGAAAACAAACATCCTACCCAAAAGATTTCTACTTTATTTTACGTTTGTGAAAGTTATTAATCGTTTCTTTGAGTTTTGTTGCTTGGACCTGAACTCATATCTGATTAAGAATTGGTAATGAAAAACTGAAGGGCCGATGAGGGAGGTATGATTTCCTTCTCAGTTCTCACAGTCTTTACCTTTTCTCCAAGAGACATAATTTGGTTGGTCATGCCTCTTGAAGTGACATCTGATAATTATGGTTATTTTAAGAAAATTTTTTCAACGAAAACAACATTAATTTTAACGTCAAATTCCCAAGGCTTGTGTTCCCGCAAGGGTCATAAATTGACCAAATTAGAAAACGACGAAGAACTTGACCAAATTAGAGCCTGCATAAGCAAGATTATACTTGATGGCTCCTATCTTTCAATTGAGTTTCCAGCTAAGGAAGAGATGTGGCAGTCCATTAGATATTAGATCTTGACGTTTTTAAATGGGCATATAAAAAATGACCTTTCTAGTAGATGTAGGATATTGACATTTGTCAAAATATCTTTTTAATTATAGAAGTGCATTGTTGCCTGTTATCTTCTTCTTCCTTTATTTTTTATTTATATTCTTCTAGCCCTTTTATTGATGCAATGAAGTGTTCTGTTCTGGTACAGCAATTTAGTGATTCGCAAAGTTGACAAGGTTGTTGCTGATACGTCCACATCTGAAATTGTATCTTGCAAGTGAGTTTTCTGACATTGTGCCCATCTTCTTCTTCTTTTTCTTTTCCCCAGAATGAGGGGAAAGGGGAGATTCAAACTCATGACCTTCACTTCATAAAGCGTGGTCAATATCTGATTGTACTATTCTTGGGTTTAAACAATGTTCATTCTTCTTTTGTGGGGTTTCCCTTTTTCTTCCTCAGCACTTTACTGTTAGGGTTTATCTTTTGTCAAATTAGCTTAATACTACATTAATAGATCACTTAACAAGTTTCATAAAAGGATTATAGAGTTCAACAATTGAAGAAACTCAACAAATTTAAAGAGTATTGTAGTGATCTTAATGGGTATGAAGAACTTTTGGACGTACTCTGTATGTTAGCGAACATGAATTCATTGAACCTTTCACACTGATTGCCCTTGCAAAGGTGAAAATTCTATAGCCCAAGAAGCCTGCTGTATGCTTGATATTTTAATTAGACATGTTCCGCTGCACGCCTTCTCTTCTGAAGGCAAGTTTTATGATCTCATATGATATTTAGCTGTTTTGTGTCAATACTCAAAATTATTTTTTATAATGTCAAATGGGTGACATTATGGTATCTTTAGAGTTATGGTGGTGATTTGCATATTAATATTATGTGGAAAAGAGTAAATGGGTCCTTCCTGTACATAATTTTTTTGTTTTTTGTTTTCTTCTTTGCTGTTTGTACATATTTTTCTGGCTACTTCATTTTTCTAATTAAGTAGTCTTCTCTTAATACGAGTTTTCTTACCTATCAAAAAAAAAAAAAAAAAAAAAAAAAGAGGAGTAAATGGATCCTTATACACCACTCTCACGGTGGTTACTGCTTTTGCTATTTCCCGGACACTACCTCAAACTTATATTTGTGATTCCAAAGTATCAATTGTGATGGGATAAAGTACAATAAAATACAAGTCAGGCTATTTACAGTCCTATTTACTTATACTATTTTTGGGCTGTTCTTGTTGTCTAGTTTTTTACAGTTCTTAGCAGTCACTTCTTGAAAAGTTTCTGCTCAGCTTGCCAATGAGTTTCTAATTTGCTGCATTAACACGTATATGCACTAAATAGTAAATACACTTTCTAAATGACCAAATAAATTTTTCACAAAAAAAAAAAAAAACTATTTCTAGTCATAGAAACAGTGGGCTGGTAGATTGTTTCTGGTTCCTCTTTTATCATATCCTTAGAGCTTAGGATCATCAAGCACTTTATTCTATTTTGTGTATTTTATCTATTGTATTATATAATGTCTCAAACTCTACATTGAAATATTCGTTTATGCAGGCTTTTCCACTGGATTTAGTATTCTTGTCCCGTTGAGGACAACTTAAGGTGTGTCCCTCATTGAAGATTTAAAAAAAAAAAAAAAATTAATCCAACAAAGAGCACATTATGACAATATGATGATGCAAATGTTGAGTTGTATCATCTCGCAATCAGCCCAATCTAGTAGTGATCACTAAGGTATGAAGATCAACTCAAGCTAGTTACTGTTTTAGTACTAATGAATAAATTTGGAATGACTTGTTGAGCTGTTGGTACTAGTTTGCTTTTGCAATCCTTGTCTTGAAAAATCTTTGAAAATATCCTTAGTCCCAAATTCATATGTTGTCTCGGTAATTGGTGTGGCTCTCCGGAAACTGAGATCTAACTTTATTTGTAACTGAAAAATGATAACTCAAATATAACTGAAAAACTCAGTGTCTAGCAGTGAAGAGTGATTTGTTTGGGAAGGGACACGTATATAAAGTTGTGCATGTAACCGATTTTTATTTCCTTTCATTACCTTTGGCCTTATATAGGATGTATTAGGATTTGTTTTGTTCACCTACTACCATGCCAGATTGTGCAAAGAACCTTGTTTTTACAATTTAAAACTCTTGCCCCTCCTGACTATTGAATTAGATCATATAAATATTGATCGGGTTAAGCTGACTTTTAGAAGAGAGTTTACGTGAATATGAGTTTCTCTTTTCATGTTAAAATTCTTTTCTTTTGGGGTTTCTGTTGGGTGTGGGATTGGAATATCCTTTTCCATGGAGTATTGGTATTCTTCTCTTCCAAGTTTTCTTCTTTTTGGTGAATGACGTTTCTTTAATCAGCATGTTTTATTTAGATATATGAACTTTGTTGTGCCTTTTTTGTTCTTTTTGAAATTGTGGGTATCTTGAATTTGATATTGTGGAAAGGTGTGTAGATATATTTGTTGGAAAATTAACAAACTTTGGGTATCATTCTCTCTTTTTTCAGAAACTTGAGGGCACCCATAATGGCTAAAATGTTCAATTGTGCTAGCTGATAACTTCTTACTTTGGAGATGATGATGAAGAATAAAATGTATCAAAACTTTTAACTCTTGGAAAGATTTGGTCTTTGTACAAAGTGTGGCTGTTGATATCTTTTCTCTTAAACAATAGTTGACATATCAACAATTTGTATGCAGCCATAATCTGTTAATTTGTAGGTTTGAGTTTAGAGATCAAAGAAAGTGTAATTATAGCAATATACCACTTTTGCTATACATCAATATCATAGTATGTCATCTCAACAATTGTGAATTTTTGTGTGTGTGTGTGTATATATATATATATATATATATATATTTTGTGCATGATTGCATTTTTTTTGTAAATAAAATAAAATCTTATTTTGAGAGTCAAGAGACCCCATAAATAACTTTATTTATCAAGGGTTGTAAATATAAATCTTTAAAACCTTGGTAAAAAGTTATTTAAGGATCCCTTGACCCTCAAAATAAGATTAGAGCACTTATTTTGAGCACTTGTTTTGAGGGCCACGAAGGCCTTCAAAATTTCTTTTTCGACGGTATATGTTTCAAAGGTTATCAAGGGTCAATTGGATTCTTAAAATAATTTTTTTCAAGGTTTTTTAATACTTTTTTTAAGGGTTTTGACCCTTGAAAAAAGTCAGATTTGTTGTAGTGTGAATGCTTGCATAGCATCACCTAAATTAACTCTAGCTTTGATTTAGGAAGGCGTAAATGCACTTTTGATTTTTACATTTTGAGGGCATTTTTATTTTATCGCTTTTTTCATTTTAGGGACTAAAAATAGTAAAAAAAAAATATAGAGACCAAAATAAAAATAATCTCAAAATGTAAAGATCAAAAGTGCATTTACGCCGTTTGTGGTAGGTAGATTGTTGTTGCTCTCTCGGTGCATAATTATTGACTAATAGGTTCATAATTATTGGCTTTTGTTAAGCACCCGTTTAGTTTGCTTTGGTATTTTGTTTAGTCTGCATGCTATTACTGAAGTAACCCTACTTTAATGAGAAAATTAAGAAAAATGTCAACACCTGTACGATGTGCATCAGGCAGCATGGGAAACATAAAATTTTGCGTTATTTTACTTAAATGCCCTCTTAACCATTTTTACCATCTCTATATTTATAGCATTTTTTCTTTTTGATTTCATGTCTCTTTCCCATCCTATGACTTCATGTTTATTTTTATCTTTTGATTTAATATATATATATATATATATATTTTTTTTTTTCATTTCTTTCCTTCTCCTTCTCAGCTACAGATCTGGGTGGGACCATTTTATTTTATTTATTTATTTTTTCGTTTCTTTCCTTCTGGTAGGATCCAGGGACCCAAAATTTCCCCCAACAAATCTCCAGTTTTTTTTTTTTTTTTTTTTTGGTCGTCTTTTTTCTGTTACCTTTTCCCTTGTGTTTATAGAGACCCAGACTAGTTTCCCACTCACATTCGCTATAGTGGTGCATCCGTGGAACTCAATTTAAGGTGGAGTTTTGGTAGTCTAGATTTGGACGAGGTTGATTTGCTTGCGGAGATTTTCGTTTCGACCTAGTCAGACTTGCCGGAGCTGACCGCTTAGCAGGCATTTCGTCAGGTCTAGTTTTATACCGCCTATTTCCTCCCTCATTCACACCCAAAAAGTTTTTAATTTCAGATCAAATTATTCGTATTTTGTAGAAGAGTGTAATTTTGTTGTTTTTTGAGAGTATTGAAATTGTTGTTTGTTTTGGTTTGAAATTTTTTCTTTTGGGGGCAAAAGAGAGAGACGGCTATGCTAGTTTTGAGCATAAAAGGTGGGGAGAGTTAAAAAATGAAGGAGGGTATTTTTGTCTTATAAATAACAAATTTAATGGCTTCTCATTCCTCGTTAAAAGTTTCCAAGTGTAAAAAAATTATTATTAAATTCCTTGTTAAAAGTTTCCAAGTGTAAAAAAATTATTATTAAATTCCTTCTTAATAAGACCCTTCTCTGTAGAATTTTTGTTGCTCTCATAATGCTTTTGTAAAAATAGGTTTCATGTCATGTTACATCAATCTTGAAATTACTTATCCATGGTTGAAGGTAGCAGACCAAAAATGCGCACACAAATCTTTTTTTTTTTTTTGAGAATCAATGCGCACACAAATCTAATTTAAAGTATAAGTAAGCCACAAAAGGGGAGGGAAATTCATCAAAAGAGATAGTTTATATATATATATATATATATATATATATATATATATATATATAAGTTGTTTAAAAAAAAAAATTGATGGAAAAACCCTAAAAAAAGGGTTCATTTTGAGGGTCACCAAAAAAAAAAAAAAAAAAAAAAAAAAGGTTCATTACCCTTGAAAACCATTTTGAGGTTCATTACCCTTGAATATTGGAAAAGACTAGGAAACATCACAAGAAACAATAGGCGCTACATCGTCTGGAATTTCCGCCAGCCATACCTGTAGGTTGTAGGCCATTCAAAACTTCTGCCTTTTTTACTAAAGCATGAGCAACGGCGTTGCATTTTACGTGACAAAATTGACAATTTCTAAGTGCATGATCTAAGGCATTGATGTCCTCCTCTATAACGTGACCATTCTGAGGGAAGCACCTGCCTTCTTTCTTAATTGAACTGGTCCATCTTTTTAATATTATATTATTATAGATATTGATGAAATATTAGTACTTTTTTGGTTGTTGAGAAAAGATGAAATATTTAGGATTGATTGTCTAATTTAATAGCTAGAATCTAGACTCTAGCCCATGGTTCAAACATTTTTTTTAAAAGGCAAATAATTCAATTAAAGCCACGAATAATGGGCTAATTTGAAAGAGGGGAATCAAGCCAATGTCATTCCTGAGTAATTTTTAAATACTCTTAAAGGACAGAGAATAGTGTCCTTTCATTTCACAATCATGGTGAGGTCCACTAATTGAATTTATGATATGGTTTATCATAAATGTAAGAGGAGAAAGCATTATTTCTTCGTATTCGAAAAGTACTTTGGCCCTTTTGTTGTTGTACTCTAGTTATGTAATGTATTATAAACCTGGTTCAAAACACTATTATTACTATTTTCGTGTGTGTTCTAATAAGTATTACTGTTTACTAAAAAAAAACCAAAAATACTTAAGAATATTCTGTGATTCCAGACAACAAAATCACCAGTCATGAATGGAGATGGTAATCATATATCCAACAAGACTACACAAAACAACCCGCTTTGTAATATTGTTAGTTACACAATTATCTTCTCTAATACATGTTTGAACAAACCATGAGGGAAAGAACTTAACGAACTTCTAACCTCCAAAATGTTGAAACCCAAACACAAAACAATATGTTCAATTGCCTAATGGGGTTCGAAAGTAGCATCTGGAGAGAGAATGACATTCATGGTAGTACTTTTACAAATAATGATGCTATGAAAATTCACATCTTTTTCCCAGTTCTAGTAGCGCACATTTGCTTCTGCATTTGAGGGATCATAAATGTTGGGGAGAGAATATTATAAGAAAACTTCAATTGAGGGATTGATATACTCCCTTCATCTGAATTTGTTTGTCCTCTATTCCATTTTAGGATGTCTTAAAATATTTTAAAATAATTAAAATAAAAAACCATTAATTTACTAACGTTCCTATTTTGCTTTTACTCAAAACCCTTTTTGATAAATTTATTTAAGAGTAGTTTTGGAAACTTATACATTTTTATACAACAAACAAGATAATAAAAAATGTTTTCTTAAAAAGTTGGATGTTTGAAATAGGACAAACCAATTGGGACGGAGTGAGTAATATAGGGAGCTCGGGTTTGGGATATCACTTGTCCTAAAAGCATAAAACAATGAGTTTGACCATAATCTTGTTGTATTAACTATTTATTCTTCTCATCTATATAATAGCTAAAAGCTTAATCATAGAATTTATTATTACTATGCTTCTTATGAGCCATATCAACATAACATTTTGGTCAACTTAGGTCCATCCGGTCCATTCTATCCGTTTCAGTCTAATTTGGTCCAATCAATCTATTTTGGTCCACTTCGATCCAATTTGGTCCACTTTGCTTTATTTGGTCTAATTCGGTCTATTCAGTTCACTTAGGTCCATTTCGATCCATTTTGGACTAATTGGGCCTTAAATTGAATCTTTTTGCAGATTGACTTTTCAATTTTTGGCTTAATTTTTTTTTTCTCTTAATTTTTTTTTTGAAAAGTATGAAATTTTTATTTTATTTTATTTGACTATTTAGTTTTTTACTAAAAACTACAAATAAAATAAGCATTAGAAATTAGCGATATGGACCCTAAAAAAGTAATAAAAATGATAAATATTCAAAATATTACTTTAAAATTCAAGTTTTAATAATATAGACATTATACTTTTATTTTGAAAGAAAAAAAATGCTACAATTCTAAATTTTTATAATTATTTAAACTTAACGTAACATGTTACCTATGTTCCATGGAATGAATGTAAATTTTTTTTTTTTAAAATAATATTCTTGGAGATGTTCAAATTAGTCAAATGATTATGGTATATTTTTAAAAAGTTCTTTTAATAACATTTTCTCAATTTATATAAAACAATATTAAAATTAAGTAATTAATATATATATATATATATATATATATATATATATATACACGTTCTATTACATAAAACTTAGAAGAATAGAAAAAAATTTTAAATAGCACATTGTAATATTTAACCTAAAAATTTTACATTATATTTTTATAGAATTATTATATTACATTTTTCCATACATTACGTGGGTTTACTACTAATTAGTATCCAATGTAGAACTTCAATAATCAATTAACTACACTATTTATATGTGAATATTCTAACATGCCATTTACCTCTATATTAAGTCAATCCAAACCGTGATAATACACCTTTGTAATCCCTAGTTGCTACTACGTAAAATGTATGATTTTGCCACTCTTATTGTTGCATCAAAGTTTAGGGTTCAAATTGCAATAGCCCATGGTCCATATTTATATATATATGATCATGTTTATCAAATCTAGATATGTATAGAACTTGATATGCTAAGGTCTCCATCCTTCCATAAAATTGTGACTCATGTATAAGATATTGATTCACCATTGGATTACATATTTTATATGTTCTTATCATATATGCTAAATTTTATTTTAATTAAAATTAATTTATTATTCGATCTATAAACTCAATTTTTCTGCATAATTTTAAAATAGAAAAACTTAAAATTTAAACATGCAATAAAATTAGATAACTACTAATTTTTTATAATCATGAAATTTTGCAAGATTTTGTTGAAAATGCATATTATTGTTACTAGATAATTGTAATGGAAAGATTAATTATTTGAAGCAACGTTTCCTTTTCTTTATATTCAAAGCAATAGGATGCTTACAATATTCAAGACTTTAAACGTACGTGACCATCACTGAGAGTAAGGAAAGGAAACTCAAGGTGATTGTTGTTGCAAAAAAGATGACACACACATGATATATAGCAAATGCACTAGTAAGAATTTGACACTAATATTGACTGATACTAGTATGTAAAGTAAAAATAAAAAGAGAAAATAACAATCTGTTTTTTAGAGTTTATATAATGCTTGTCATGATATATATTAGTATAGTTTTTTTTTTTTTGGTGGAACAAGACAGAAAAATAGACGTAATAATGAATCCGTTTCTGCGCTTCAATCGCAGTATGATAGACGTAATTTGTTAGTTCACTTTGGGATTAATATAGTGTTAACTTTAAACGGATTTACGGATTCCAATTCGATATCTACCCTCGAAAAAATTAACACAAGCTACAACTAAACTAATAATAAAAAAAAAGTTTTGAAGGAACACGTGCACTAATAAAGTTGTCAGCACTAAACATAAAGTATTATTCCCAAGTGAAAAAAATATAATTTTCCTAAAAAATAAAATAAAATAAATAAAATAAACATAATCGTATAAGATTCATGAATCTAAAAAGCTTGAAGATTATCATCCATACTCAATAAAGTTACATTAATAAAAAACTATCAACAGAAAAGCAATTCCATGCACATTAAAATTCACTTAAATTGATAAATAAAGTTGTTCAACAATCTCGAGCTGCATAAGGCTGTAAATGAGTTGAGTTTTGTTAAGTAATGCATGTTTAAGTTTGGCTCGTCAGGAAAAGTAAAAAGCTCAAACTTGGCTCGAGCTCGTGAGTTTAAAAATAGTGTTTGAGATTGAGCTCATGGGAAAGCCAAAAAACTTGAGTTTGGCTTGACTTGGTTTGATTTGATTAATTAGTCAAACGAAACTCAAGCTTAATATCAAGCTCAAACTTGAGTTCAAGTCAAGTTTTTGAGCTTGAGATCTAAAAAAAATTACATTATCAAATACTCAAATCTCTAAACTTGAGAAAAAAAAAAATAGTATACTCATTTTATCATGCATCTAGTCCTACTTATGATTAGCCATTATTCAAATTAAAAATTTATATAATTAAATTCATTCATTCATTATTCCTTATGTACCGTTTCAATAATTGTTTAAAATACAATTTTTACATTCACGTTAGATGGTGCAGTACTAGAAAAATATATGCTCATAAATATTATGAATAAAAAAAATACTGACATGTTTCATAACTTTCCTTTAGACGATTCATAAGGAAGGATCATATATGAACAACTTGATTAATTTATTTATTTTTAAATGTAACTATAGTCTAAAGTGGTTATTGATCAGTTTAGAGGGAAGGAAAATATAAGGTAATAAGTATTGGTTCCATGTTGGCTACGTCATTATTAAGGTATGTGTAATGAGAGCTAACACATATAAACTTATAAATAAGTCTATGCTTGAATTGTTTTGTATCAAGCCTAATAACTCACAAGCTTGTTCGTGAACAAATTTTTTTGCTTAGGCTTGGCTTGTTTACTAAACAAGCTTAAAATTAAGGTTCAAACTTGGTTTATTTATAAACAAACAAACATGGATGAGCTTTTTATCAAGTCGAGCCCGAATTGTTCATAATCGGCTTGGATCATTTACAACCCTAGCTACAAGTGAAATTTCTTAGCCTTTGTTAAGTAAAAATAAAAATAAACTTTATCCAAAGATTAGAATTAAAAGTGAATTTTTCTTAAAGAAAAATTATAATGTGTTCAAAGAGAACAGTAACGTGGTATTTATTCTTCTCACATTCATAGTTGATATTATTTGAATTTAATTAGTAAGATTCACTATGAATAAGAGACGTAAGAGCACCATTGTGTTCTGCAATACTAAAAAACCAGTTTAAGCCAACAATTTTTTGGCGGTGTTTTCCAAAAACGCCGTTGTATGTGAGCTATTACAACATTTTTTGTAAACGCTGCTATAAACCTATGACCTATAGTGGTGCTTATGAAAGCGTCGCAATAGGATATGGTTTACATCGGTGTTTCTAAGGTCATAGCAGTGCTTTTTTGAAATGGTGCCTATTACGGCACTTGAAACACCTATTTTGGTGCTTAAAAAATGCGGCAATAGGAAAGTGGGGACCAAAGACTAGGGGCGGAGTTAAGGGGGGTTGAGGGGGGGAGTTGCCCGCCCAAAAAATACCTTTAGTTATTATAGCTAATACTTATTAAACACTTCTGTCTACTTTTTGTTTTTGGGTTTATTAAATGTTATTCTGTTTCTTTGGTCTTGAAATATAGCACAACTTCTAAACAAATCATTGAGGAACCTTAAGTCTTCCACTAGCATGCCTTACACTGCATTTTTTAGTTTGTCCCTAGCTACCATATTATAATTTGAACCTTTTATGAGTCCACATTAACCAAAATAATAGAAATTCACATATATTACACTCAGTATTTATCTAACTACTAATAGTTTCATTCATAACTTGAGTTTTGGCTCTTAAAAAAAAAAAAAAAAGATCATTCATGTGAGAAATATCTCAATAGATAAATATAATATTATGAATAAGCATTTTTTTTAGAGTTTCTTTTTTTTTTTGGTATAATTACATTAAATATCACTTAGTATTTAAATGAATAGCTTATAATTTTTCAGATTGGTCTCAAATATTATATATTCACATAATGTGTGTAAGTACGTGTATCATATATAAAATTTGCCCCCCCCCCCCCTCAACTCAAATCCTGGCTCCGCCACTGTCGAAGACCTATTACAGCGATTTGAAAGCGTTGTTATAGGCCTTTTTTTTTGTAGTGCTAGAATTACTGGGAATAATTACTTTGTCAAATTGTCCATAGATAGGCAAATATTTTAGTCAATAAATTGGCGGTTTGTTATGTAAATATTGTTTATTTTCTTCTTAAAACGAAATGCTTAGGCCTTCCTAAGTCAATTAGGTGTTTCTAGACCAGGAAAGACATGGACTGTGTTTTGTTTTGTTTTTTTATTTTTTTTATTTTTTTATTTTATTTATTTATTTATTTAAATTTTAATTTACAAGATAGAAATTATACTCTAACCTAATCTAAGTATATATGTGTGTAAAGCTACCTCATGGAGACTTGAACCCCGACTCTTAACCCCCACAAACAGATACTTGTAGAGTGACCATTGTACTAAAGATATGCAATAGATTGATTTTTAAGTGCTCTTTCATGTGTTAATTTTTATCTTATTCGAAAAAGATGCCACTATCTCAGTGGAATCATATATATTCGCAGGCATCATTTGAGTCATTAAAAAATTTGAAAGATTTTAGTTGGAAATGACATTTTTGAACACTATTTTTATACTTTCCTTTTACCTTATATATGTTTTTTACATGATAAAGTTTACAATAAATCTTTTTTTTTAAAAAGAAAAAGAAAAGAAAAGAGAACTTGAACCTATGGTATTCGCTCCTAATGATAACTCTTTATCATCAGACCAAGACACTAATCAATTTTTAGTATAGGCAGAGATTGAACCCTAGATTTCTTATTTAACTATTAGAGACTTTACCAATTGAGTTAACTAGAATTCACTAGAATAGATCTTATTATGTACACTCTTGGTACAATTTTTTTTTCAATTCTTATTTGATAGTTTTTTTGAAAATTAAGGGTCTGTTTGGTAGGGTATTTCAAGCACCCATTTTCAGTTTTTAAATAACATTATATACATTTTCACACACTTTTTACCCACACGTATTTCAAAAAACTACAAATAACACTACTCGAACTCCTCTATCAAATGGGCCCTAACTGTTTGAAAAAAGTTGTATTTAAAAAAAGTTGAAGTTGTACTTTAATATAATAATTTTCTGTGTACCACACACACACACAAAAAGAAAAAGAAAAAAGATACTAATTTTCAATGTTAAAATCTCTTAGAAAATTGTTGGGCGTGGCGGACGTGGTGTGATGGATCGAATAATCCCTAACTAGTCGGCCCTATGCATGGCTCTAAAGAGAGTAAAATCTCACAATATCTTAAACCACATTCAAAGAGATGACTAAGAAAGATAGAAAAAGATTTCAGAACAACTAGTTTGATTTTATAAATAAATTATACTAACAATATTTTTTGGTGGACCTCATTTCACTGCAGTGGCGGCTCTAGAAATTTTATTTAGAGTGGTCACTAAAAAATTTAAATTACCACAATATTTTTCTTAGTATCATTTTTTAAGGAAAAATGAAATTAGAAATTATTTTTATTGAATAGGTTGAATGAGTTACAAATTTTATCTTTTTGTTTTATAATAGGTTTTTTGTTGAATAATTTTTTCACTTGTTGTTGTTTGGTCCTGTATTGTTTTTGTTTAGTTTATGTTCGTTGTTATTTGGGCTAATATTTATTATTTTTATTTAAGCTTAAAAAAAAGGATTAAGAATTATGTTTGGGGGCATAATTAATTTTGGAGTAATATTAAGTCCACAACATTTTTACAATTAATTTCATGCAAAAAATTGTTATTAGTGTGTAAAAAAGGATAATATGTATTTGGCCCAAATTAGAATTAATAAAAGCCTACCACATTAGATTTGTTGTGAAATTATTGTGAAAATGTTGTAAATGTAGTAGTTGTAAATGTAGTAGCACTACTCTTATTTTTGTTGAACCAAAATTTTTGTAATTCTTAAGTTAGGGTGTTCAAAATTTTTATTAGGGTATTTACAATAAGTTAGTTTAGCATATAATATATTTTTGGTAAGTGTATATATATATTTTTTTACAAGTCAAGGTAGTCCTGTAACCACCCTAGCTTGCATATAGAGCCGCCAGTGTTTCACCATAAGATGGAATAAATACAACTCTTAAGGTACGTTTGGTAGACTGTAATAGGTATTGTAATTTAATTTTGGAATAATTAATAATTTAACATGGTATCAGAGTGTGAGATCCTGTGTTCGATCATTATCTTTAAGGAGGAGTATTAGAATTGTATACGGTAATTTAACACACTGGACACACAAAATTTAATTTAAATTGGATTGCGAAAAGCACATAGTTGATAGTATGACTACTAAATTTCCTTTTAAATAGTCTATGACTCTTTTAGATTGCTTTAAATAAGCCTATGGCCCTCACAGATTGCTTTATATAAGTAAGATACGTGTGAGCAACATGCATATTCCCCCTCTCAAATCCAACATACAAACTCTCGATATAAAGAGACATGCCTCTTGGAGTAACATCTGGTTATGGTTTACGCAAAATTTTCAACTAAAATGAAATATTAACCCAACTAAAATGAAATATTAACCTCCAGTGAATTCATCTCTTGGGTGACCTTTTTTGTTTTTTCAATAGATATGTGCGAAGATGAGGAAAAATATTAGATATTTTTTACTTTTTTTTTTATTATCAATTATCATGGAGCTGGTATATGTAGCTATAAAAGGCAATAAAAATAAAAAACTAAATATCTCCAATTAATTATTTGAAACGATAACTAACCCTAGTTATATTAGAGAACTAAAATAATTAAGTATATGTATACATGTACTAAAGTTCATAACAATTTCCTTTTCACTTGCGATTTTTAGGACGTTTTTTTTTTTTTTGAATTTAAGTTTTTTTTTTTTCTTTTTTTGGGAAGAAGAGAATTGAAGTTTCCGTAGTAGAATTCAAAGATGTTTTTGTTTTTTAAATTGTCAATATCTTTTGGAAGTACTTAAAATTGAAATAATATTAAGGGTTAATAGAAACTCATCCTAATTCTTGTTAACATTAGTTAGATTTAATAAGATTATATTTAACCAAGCATGAATTTAGCTTATAATATATAGAAGTAATAGCAATATTATGAATGAAAGTTAAGAATTATATTTTTTTGCCTTACACAAAAGGAAATAAAAAACCGGTTCAAGTCCTACTCAAAAAAAAAAAAAAAAAACCGGTTCAAGTGCCACAAGCTTTTTGCAGTCCAGGCCGACTCCAGCTCACCATCATAACCAGAGAGATTAAGAGCCCGTTTGGATTGCTAGTTTTGATAACTCAATTCTCTGTTTCCATAACTCATAACTCAAAAATGGTGAGACTCATAGCAAAAAGTTTGTTTGGCAAACAATAACTCTGTTTTCATAATTCTGTTTCCATCACCATCATGAATATAACTCTGTTCGGCAATATTATGAATGAAAGTTAAGAATTATATTTTTTTGCCTTACACAAAAGGAAATAAAAAACCGGTTCAAGTCCTACTCAAAAAAAAAAAAAAAAACCGGTTCAAGTGCCACAAGCTTTTTGCAGTCCAGGCCGGCTCTAGCTCACCATCATAACCAGAGAGATTAAGAGCCCGTTTGGATTGCTAGTTTTGATAACTCAATTCTCTGTTTCCATAACTCATAACTCAAAAATGGTGAGACTCATAGCAAAAAGTTTGTTTGGCAAACAATAACTCTGTTTTCATAACTCTGTTTCCATCACCATCATGAATAGCCAAAAGTTGTTTTCAGTTTCCATAACTCATAACTCAATGTCAATATTGTAATTAAACACACAAAGGGGACCCACAACCGCAACTTTTGGCCACCTTTTGACTTTTTTTTTTTTTTTTCTTTTGGGTTGGCGTTGGCTGTTTTTTTTTTATTTTTTTTATTTATTTATTTTTTTCTTTTCCTGGGTTGGCTGTTCGGGATTTTTTTTTTTTTTCCACTGGATTCAGTGAGTTTGGGTACTGAAAAAAAAAAAAAAAAAAAAAAAAAAAAAAAAAAAAAACCTACACCGGTGACAGGTATGGGGCCCATAAATAGTGTGAAAAATATTGAGTGATGGGAAGTGAGTGATGGTGCCAAACAAATATGGTATTTTAAGTGATGAGTGATGAGTTATGCGTTATGAGTGATGAGTGATGAAAATTGAGTGACCAAAAAAATGAATCCAAATAGCCCCTAATGCTCTTCAAATCCTCCACAGTGATTAATGCTATCCAAACCCATCTCTCCATCCCCCACGACCAATAGTCTGAAGAATGCAGGAAGAAATGGCAAGTGAGAGGGGAATTCTTCCCTTGCACCAAAGAACAAATGGTTAAGAATTGTGGAGAACACAAACATGATAAATTTATTTGCTATATCGCAAGCCTTGTTTAAATTTATTTGGGTACATTACACAACGAATTGCTATTGCTGCAGTCTTAATAGTTAATCAATATGGGTCTTCCTTCATGATATAAAGTGAGGCTGAATTCTTTTTTCTTCTTTATATTTCATTTTAAATGCTATTAGATTTTCATTTGAAATATAGTTTAATCATTATTTTTTTGGATGGAATTAGATTATTAATGATAGGCTTGGTCCAATAGCTTTTTTAGGCTGGGTTGAATCAAGGGGTAGGCTTTTATTTTTTTTTGGTGACCCAAATTAATATTGGAAAAAAAGAGTGGAATATATAATTGCTTTATTTATTGTAATTTTTTAGCATTGAGTCGCAAGAAATCTTTTGGTACTGGAAAGGAATTACTTTGTGCCATTGTGGGACACTTTGTTTATGCTTTTAGGCTTAAGTAATGAAATGATAGACTTCCAAAGTCTACCGACTTCCATATGGATTGTGTTCAGTGGCGAAGTCAGGATTTTAGTTTAAGGGGGACAAGATCAAAAGACAATAATAATTAAAAATACTAAAAATATTAATCAATATTACTAATAAAATTATAATAACGGTAATTGTTATAAAAAAATATATAAAACTTTAACCAACCGTAAAATAAATAAACAATTGAAAAACAACCCATTCATAGTTACTAACAATTAAAGTAAGAGATTAATCTATATACACAAATTTTAGACATCTAATTTGATTCCATGTAATAATTTGAGAAAATAAATTTCCAACTTTCTTTCTCTGTTTCTCTAATTATTTAAATTTTATATTTCTGGTAAAAGCTCAAAATCTGTAACTATGAAAATAAGAGATAGAGGTTAAAAAAAAATAATGGATGCTTTACTGCTTAATTTAGTACCTACAAGACATTATTATTATTATTATTATTTTTGTGTGCGTAAAGTTTGAGTTCCCTGGGCTGTACTGAAGTGAAAGAAAGGAATTTGGATAAGTGAAAATATATATATATATATATATATATATATATATATTTATATTGGTCAAAGTGCATACAAGCTTTAACTTAAAAATAAAGGCAATAGTTGGTGGCCATTTATTTCGGTGTTAGGCTAATTTATAAAAATGGGAGTAATTCTTTAAATAACATCATAAAATTTTACAATATTTTTACAATAAATTAAAATATTAATATATTATAGGTCAAAATAAAATAAAATAAAATAAAATATTCTATTATCCATCCCAACTATAAACACGAGTATTGTAAACCCCTGATTGTGTTTGTGCTCTATTTCCTTTGTAACTATGGCGCTAAAAATCTAATGCAGCAGTTATCTTCTTCTTTTATTTTAACCTTTCGCTTTTCGTACAGATATTGCGTGGGGATAATATTTAGTATTTACTTATTCCCTATCATCCTGATGCGACAGCCGAGTATAACAAAATGATAACAACCACATACCTAAAACAAAAATTCATTAAAAAAACTGAAAAAGAAGAGGGCGTGCATCGGTGCATGGTATCACGAGATCTAAACTTTTGATGCAGTTAACTTTGACTTTTATGGTTTCGATCGAAAGATTAAAACCTCCCTACCTCTTTAATCCCTATCTCATCACTGATCAATACCCATCTCTTTATGAACATAGCTAAAGATGCAAAATAGTATTTTATAAATCAAATGATGTATAATAAGAAGTATTTATCAAATCTTAGATATGAGCGAAAATTAGGAAAAACATATTTAAATGTATTAGAAAAAACGTATTAAATCAATACCAATATTTTTCTAAAATATATCGGATAAATATTGGGTTGTCAGTTGTATTGAGAATATTTGGATATTTTAACCAATATTGCATTATGGTTGGTACAATAAAAAATTTTTATTAAAATATATATTATTTAAGTTAATATATTGGATTAATGTAATAGGGCTATATATATAAAAGTAATGATAGTAAATTTTATTTATTCAGAATTATGTTGTACAATGGATAAAAAAAGATGAACATTCTTCTAACCAAACAATGATCTCTTAATTCTCTTTTACAATGTTAGCAGGAATTAGTTAGAGTATATTACAAAGTCATGAGAATGAACAGGGTTATTATTAAGAAATTATTATTATTATTTACATTTCAAATCATTTAGAATGTAGTATATACAAGCTAGAATGGGCTTAGATACATACGCATGAAAAAATAAGTAGATGCTCGAATAGCTTTAAACACTTACCTAAAATAGAAATAAATAAATAAATAACTTTAAAGTCCCATAAGCTAGCCAATCCCGGCCCCCACCTTTAATTTGATCAGTGCTTTGCTTTAACCTACGGGATGGAGGTGCTACCCTTGGGCAAAGAGGAAGACGGCGTACTTTTCTGCTTCGAGCCTAGAGAATTAGGAGGAGCACGGTGGCTCTTTGGAGGAATCCAGGTGGGCGCATTAGGTGCAGATGGAGGGACATAACCACTGAGCAGCAATCGGCGTGTTAAAGGAGAGACACCGATATTGTGATCAGTGACAAATATGGCTTTTTGGCTGATCATTGAAGAAGAGATATCGCCAGTTATTGCCAGATTGGGCACATTGAGAGAGGCTTCACCTTGCTGTACTTCCCAAAACAACTTGTCCGGGTAATTGTTTATCACATTTTTGTTTTCTGCATAGAGAATTCTCCTGGCTTCATGTGCTGGCAGGCACACAAGAAAAAGCACCTGCACTGCTATGACAATAAAAAGCATATTTATAAGACCCATCATTTTCTTTGAGTATAGATCAATATTCTGATCAGGAATTAATTCCTTGGGGGTTAAATAAGCTGGCAGTCCGTGCAAGTGGGGTTGGAAATTTAGCCACTGAATTTCGTTGGAAATTGATTTGAAACAACGCCATAGGTGCCATGCAATTTGATATCAATTTCCAGGGATGTGTATATGGAAGAAGAGGTATGAACAAGAGTTGCGAATTGCAAAAAACAGTCAAAATTTGCTGCAAAACCATATACCAACATAAAGCCGTGCAAGGTGCCACGGTGGTGGCAAAGGTCAAAGTGCAAAGCTAGCTTTACCCGCGTAGACTGAAATTTCAGTGGTAAAGATGATCATTCATGCCTGTATTTTTTATGAGGTGGCCGGGACGTATAGTGCAAGCTAGTTTCTTTGTCCACAAGTATTAAATTTCAAATTTTAAACGTAGGTGAACATTGTTAGTATCCTCCTGGTAATAAAATTTGAAATTACATGGTAAGGTTGCTCTCCATTTTACCATTAAATTTTTATTTCTTTTATTTAAGACTATATTTACATAATTTAATATTTCAAATAATATAATACAAATATATTTTTAATTTGTAATTATTTAATCTAAATCAGAAAATGGATATATTTAAAAGGGATAAGATCTTTTTATGATAATTTGTGGCTAAAGTTACCGAAAATTTGGCTTCTTAACAAATTCTTCAATTTAATGGTTATAAATAAGGAAATTGTCTAGAGTTTAGACTCCTAAATTCAGGTTATTATTCATTTAAGCATGCTCATATATATATATATATATATATATATATTGAGCTCTGACTAATGTGGCCATGCTGGACGAGCAACTGTGCCAACTGCCATGCATGTGCGATCCATGGGAGCTTAATCAAAGTTTAAAGTCATAGCAAACTTAATATATTGCTCAAATTAAAGTATCTCTGCAAGTAACTTAGTAGTTCTAACTTCTAACTTTTAACTTATAAGTATTTATTGAGCATTATTTCAAGACATCAATCAAGAGGCTCCTACTTGACACAAAACTAAAATAAAAATAAGACATATATTAAAAGAATGAAATAAAATATGTACTTAAATAAATATAAACTCTTACTTCAATGAAATTTCCACTAATATACCTACTCACAGCTTCTCTCCCCGCAAGTTCATGTTATTTCTATAGTGTACCACTCATAATTCAATTTGTGCCACATATATAACCTTGGTATGATCGGATACCTACTTTCAAAAATTTTTTGAAGATAACGAGGTATATATATATATATATAATAATAATAATGTGTATATATATATAGAGAGAGAGATATAATAAAACTTTTTCAAGGACTATATGTAATAATGTATCAATCAATTTATTTTTCCTTTTTTAATGTATGGTACCATTATGTGAACCATATATTACCATGAAAGGTCCATTTTCTTAATAAAAAATCAATTAGCTTTTTCAAAAACAAAACCTACTAATATGGTCTATTTTACGCTAGACTAGTTAAACCCCCCCCCCCCCCCCCCCCTTTTTTTTAAGTGGTGTGTGGCCAAATCAAAAACTAATATATTTCAAACGAATGATAGGACTGAGTTATGTATTATTATTATTTTTATTTTTTGAGAGAAAGTTGTGTGTTATTTTAATCTGTTTTGAAGGGAAAAAAAAGACATATACTTATCTTTGTACCTTGTATTAAAGGGTCCAAAAATAAAATGCAGACAAAGATGCCCAGGTGCTGTACAGTCCTCTCTTCTTCCTCTCTTTTTAATTACCTCCTCCCCCCACTCTCTCCTTTTTCTTTTAATTTTATTTTTAATATATATTTATATATTTTTTAATCAAGTAAACTATTTGATACTTATTATAAATAGGAAAATTTTGTTATACACTTGTTATTACACACTCCTTTTAAAATTGTGTTTTAAAGATATAATTTCAGTTAAAATTGTGTTTGATCATCACTCTTCAACCAATTAATTCTTGATATATGCTGTCACCTTTTTTTTTTCTTCTTCTTGCCTTCAGATCATTTATCTCTTTTCTCAAAGTTACTTCCTTTTTAATAACACCATCAGACATTGGGTGTTAACCTAACATCATCTAAGATTGTACATTATCTTTATTTGTTTTGAAGGAAAAGGTACTTATCTTTGTACCTTCGTATTAAAAAAAGGCAAAAATATGAAGGAAAAATTTTGCTACATGTGCATTTATACGCTGTCAAGATATATAACTGAAAACATGATTTTAAATCACGTTTTCAATTATATTTTGGCAGTGTATAAACACACATAATGTTTGCGTCATACATTACCCAAACTCCAATTTAGGAATTAATATAATATATAAGGAGTTAGGGATATCACTTGACCCAATAGCTTAAAACAATAGATTTGGACCTAATTATGTTATATTAACTATTCATTTTTCTCCTTAGTATCCAATGTAGGACTTCATTAATTAATTAATTACACTACTTACACATGAATATTCCAATAAGTCATTTACTTCTATAATAAGTCAATCCAAACTGTGATAGTATCACCTTTGTAATCCATAGTTGCCACTACAATGCATGATTTTCCCTCTCTTATTGTTGCATCAAAATTTACTGTTCAAGCTGCAATAGCCCATGGTCCATATATATGATCATGCTTAGCAAATCTAGATATGTATAGAAATATTATTATTATTATTATTATTATTATTATTATTATTATTATTATTATTTTTTTGAGAAGAAGATATGTATAGAACTTGATAGGCTAAGCCGTTAAGGTCTCTCCCTCCATAAAATTGTGATTTATGTATAAGATATTGATTCATTGTTGAATTACATATTTTAAATGTTCTTATCATATATGCTAAATTTTATTTTATTAGAATTCAATTTATAATTTGATTTATAAACTCAAAAATAAATTGCATAATTTTATAATTGACAAACTTAAAATTTAAACATAGTATAAATTTAGATAACTACTAATCTTTGATAATCAAGAAATTTTGTTAGATTTCGTTGAAAATGCATATTATTGTTACTAGAGAATTGTAATGAAAAGTTTAATTAGTTGAAGCACCGTTTCATTTTCTCTCTATATGATGTAGAACAAACAGTATACACATTCTTGGAGCAGTAGGGGCATTGGAAGTCATAACGCAAGATCAAGAGAGAGTGCCAATGGAGGCCATCGGGGCGATAATGTCAGAATTGCATGAAATTTGACAGGTTGAAGAGAAACGACATTCTGATCTAGACTAGAGACAAATGTCTCGAATGTCACCTAAATTTAGGCAAATTCCTTCGTTAAGGCTTCGAAAACAGTGTTTTTGCTATTTATAGTAATATTTGTTTTTCCTTAATAATTTTTAGTTTAAAAATCAGACTAAGATCCCGTCTGTTTTGGGACGACGCTTAAAGTTAGTAGTTTATAATTTTTCATTTAACTCAATTTTACTATTTTTGGTAAAATTTGGTAGTTTGCCTCCTAATCTCGTAATTTGTGCAAATTAGGGTTTAAGACATTTTCTAATTGTTCTAGGGTTTTATTTTTTCAGTATTTATATGTTTTGTGGCCATTAAAGGAAAATGAGATTATTAGTGATAAAAATACAGATATTTTTTCTAATTCTTTCTCTGATAGATTTCAGTTTATCACCCTGTAGATTCAAGAAACTCCTCATGGATTTGAAGTTTATTATCCAGAAACTAATAGTTTAGTTTCTATCTATCAAAGAAAGTATTGTGTGTACTTTCTTCAAGCTTCTGCAATATCACTATTCAATGCAATAGGATGCTTACAATATTAAAGTCTTTAAACGTACGTGACTATCACTGAGGGTGAGGAAAGGAAACTCAAGGTGATCGTTGTTGCAAAATGATGACACACACATCATTGCACATGTACTGGTAAGAATTAGAGACTTATATTGACTGATACTAATATGTAAGTAAAAATAAAAAGAGAAAATAACAATCTGTATTTTTCAGTTTATATAATGCTTGTGATATACATTAGTATAATTTTCAATTTTTTTTTTTTTTTTTTTGAGCGGTATAATTTTGAACCTCTTAGTTGGTGTATTAAAAGACGAATAAGACAGAGAGGAATAAAAATGGGCCGCCACAAGTACATAACTTTCTACGCTGATGCACAAAAAATGTGATATCGCATGAATTTATATTGTTTGTGCCAATTACAACTAAACTAAAACTTTATAGTTTTGAATGCGCACGTGCACTAATAAAGTTTTCAGCACTAAACGTAAAGTATTCCTAGGTGAAAAAATTAAAATAAACATTTTAGTAAAAGATTCATGAATCTAAAAAGCTTGAAGATTATAATCCATACCCAATAAAAAGTCACGTAAATCATAAACTATCAACCAAAAAGCAATTCCATATTCATTGAAATTCACTTAAATTAATAAATAAATTAACCTATCAACAATCTCACATGCTGCAAGCGAAATTTCTTAGCCTTTGTTAACCCTAAACGTACTACATTCCCATCTTGAACCCCATATTTTAATTTTCTACTTCTTTTTATGCTTTACAATGTTACTTCTAATGAAAATTACCAATAATAAAACAAGAAATGATTAAGAATGCAGCTTAAACTGAGATAGGACAGAATACACATCCGGAAGAATAATTGAAAAATAGTCAAATGCTTGAAGAACTTTGTACATACGCACCCCCTCTTTTAATTTGATATTTGTTGAAATGGGTCCGTTTGGATGGAGGAGGGGAGGACGGAGAGTGGAGACTATGGGAGTAGAGTAGAGTTTGTTAAAAATAGACTAATTTTAGGCTAAATTTACTCTACTTTACTCATCTTCAATCCAAACAGACCATAACTGTTGGAGGAGCTCCCCTTGGGCATAGAGGAAAATGAAGTACTTTTTTGCTTTGAGTTTAGCAAAAGAGGAGCACGGTGATTCATTGAAGGAGGAATATTAGTGCCCGAATTAGGCGTAGATGGGATGAAAGGGGCCCTGAGCAGTCTGCATAGCGAAGGAGAGACATTAATGTGATCAGTGACAAATAACTGAAATAAGGCCTTTTGGCTGATCATTGAAGAAGGGATATCTCCTGTCGTTTTTGTTGGAATATTGGGCATATTTGGAGGGGCTTCACGTTGCTGTACTACCCCAAACAACAACTTGTCCTTGTAAGTTGTAATTGTTCATCCTATTTTGGTTTTGTCCTTGTGGGATTGTCCTAGCCTCATCTTGTGGAAGAAAGCACAAGAGAAGAAGAACCAGCACTGCTGTGACTTTGAGAAGTATAGTTAGAAGCGCCTTCTTTTAATCTTTTATTGGGTGGCTATTATTGAGAAGACAAATTGAAGAACCGTATGTAGCCAATTCGTTGGAACTTTGGGTGTCAATAGATCAATACTAATTATTTTTTGAGTAATATGATATTCACAGCATTTTCAAAATAAATTATTTTTATAATAAATCTTAGGTGACAGATTGTTATCAGTGAATTAAAAAATAAAATAAGTGATGGATTCATATTAGAATTAGCACCAATAGAAGTTACTATCTAGGATTTGTTTTGAAATTGTTGTGAAAAAAGAAAATACTATAAATATACCATTATTCTAATATAATTTTTTTTAGTTTGTGAATAAATAATGCACGTATGATGAAACAATTTATTTGACCTTTTTAATTGATTTATAAAATTATGGGAAAGTCAATTACAATATTTGAATTTTTTCAAAAGATAAAATGCAAAGTTCTTTAGAAGCCATTATTGATGATGTAGAATTGCCAACTCTTAATATCAATATCCCAATTTTTTAAGATCCTCAAACAAAGTTTTGAAAAACTTCGTTAGTGTGATTTTTAGTTGCATCCAAAAGTATGTGATTATCATGTTGATGAGTTGGTCAATGCAATAAAATCAACATATTAATTCCAATTACCTAAAATTTAGAGATCTAAAGTCTTCTTCTTCTGTTTTTTCTTCTTCAAAAAGGTTAGAATACTATGTTATAACTTTCAATTTTTTAAATTCATGTTATTTCTGTCATGACTTAAATATTTAGGTAATAAAGTATAATTTTTTGTCTGCCGTGATTTTTTTATTTTAATAATCCATGCTACTTGAAACTTTTTTGGTTCATACTTTGGCCCTCTTAAGTTCAAATCCTGGTTCCATCTATGTTTGTAAGTTAAAAGAAAGAGTTTAAGATTAATGTCTAGGAAAAACATCATGTGTACCAGTGTATTGTTAAATAATAGGGGATTAGAGAACAGAAACGCGGACCGTGCCGTGGAGATTTCAAATATACTGAGAAACTTCGTGAGTGAATTATCATGGAAATAGTTTTGAAACAAAATTGTAGGTGCCATGCAATTCGAACTCAATTTCCATGGATATGGTATATAAGGAGGGATTGGCATGAACAAGAGTTGCAACTTGCAACAGATGAGAGTCAACATTTGCGGCATAAAGATACATACATACAATGATGCCGAGAAAGTTTCCAAGTTGGTTAAGGTGCAAACTGGTGCAAAAGTGCTTGAAATTTCAGTTGCAAAGACGATCATGCATGCATGCCTGCAATTTTTTTATAATTAAGGTGGCTGGGACATAATGACATATAGTGCAAGTTTCTTTAAAGAATGTGCTTGGGTTACCCATCAGAAAAGCACTTTCTCAGAAATACTTTTGTGGGACAAGATGTACGTGTTCTATATGAAATATATTATAATGTATTTTGCTTTATTACATGTAGCCTCTATTTATTTTTAGGAAATAAGGGAATTAGGTTATGAATTATTTTTTAAAATATTTTATAAAAAAATAAAAAAAAAATATTTATTTTTTATAGTCTTTTATATTTCTTATAAAAATTATAAAAATGATGTTAAAATTTTTCTAAATTAATTTATTAACAATTTGTACTAAGAATACTTACTAACGTAACGCTTTATTTTTTTATTATAAAAGAGACAAAAAGTAGAAATGAAAGTAGATTCCTTGGACGAATAAGTCACGTACGGAGCACGTGCAACACATATAATCGCATTTAAACTTCGAAGACAATCAGGCAGGAATTAACTTTTAAAAGGCAACAGGCGACAAGTTTAGTGCTTATTGCTTAACTTTCTGTGCTTCCCTGCCCGGAGCATGATTTTTTTTTCCTTTTTCTATCACCGATTCCTTGTCCTTGAGCACTAGATACCAACAGAATCTAATAAAAAAGTTGCACTAATTATAAGAGGCAAAATGTTGTTACACCATTGTTGACAAGTGTGTGATAATTATTATTTTTAATAGAAATGTATTAAACGTTAACAAATGTGTGATAATTATTAATCTTAATAGAAATATGTTAATGAGTGGACAAAACTCATTAATGAACACTTATGGAAAGTCTCAGTTATTAAAAAAAAAAAAAAAAGAGAGGGAAAAGAACACTTATGAAAAGTAATAAAAATGAATTAAAAAAAATGCTCATTTAATGGAACTTTTTGCAATTCCCAAAAAAAAAAAAAATGGCTGATTAAATTCCTTATGTTTCAAAATGCTAGTCAAAATTAAAAATTTTAATTTTTTAAAAGAATATCATTTAATAGATTGTCTTTTAGTAAAAAAATGTATAAGGTTTCAAAAATACTCACATTATTTTAAATCTAGAGAAAGAGCAGTATTGAATTTTTAAATAAGGTAAGAGTCAAATTAGGGATTTTATTTATTAACTTTTCAAAGAAGATTAAATTTTGGGTTACCCCAAAATGCAATAGAAAAACAAGAATTTGGGATGATTGGAGTAATCAAAAACTAAAACTTAATCATAATCAATGCATTTTAGTACTTATTAACCAGACCTATAGTTATAAGACTTTTGTGGTTGTTGCTATGGCTAAAAGAATTATAAGACTTTTGTATGTATATCTTCTCTACACATCACCATTTTACATTTTAAATGTGAATATCAATAAAAAAATGTATATATCGCACATAAAAATTATAGATATTGTGTATATGAAATATACAACAAGAAGCATGAAACAATATTTTCCATTTTGGTAAGTAGTACTTGTTCTATCTAATTAGATATTTGTGTGTGTGTGTGTGTGTTACAGCCTTTTTACATGACTTCGATATGTAGATGATGAATTTTATGTGGTAATGGGTTTGATGGTTTTGTTGTGTTTATTTTGTTGTTGGACGATGCTTTGTGGCTTTGTTTTCTTGAAATTTTTCAGTTTTTATTTTAGATAAAATGTTTAGTTAATTCATGCCGATTAATCTATTGATAAAGATGTTTCAACGCCGTTGAGATGAGATTTGGATCTGATGCAATTATTGAATTATGTAATTACTATGTATTCTGAGATATGAAAGTTGAAATGGGGGAGGGGGGGGGGGAATAGAAAAGTTTAAAGTGAAAATTAAAAAGTTTTTGGATATGAAGAGTGAGTTTTACACTGTTTGGTAAAAACAAGGGAGATAAAAGGGAAAAGAAATGATGAAAGAGAGTGGAGAGGAAAGGGAAGAGAATGGATAAAAATTTTCCTTTCACTTATTTGGTTGGTAAGATAGTAATGGAAGGAAATCTAGCTTATTTGTATATTCAACATTTCCCTTTTCTTCACACTAATCCATCTTAACTAAATGTAGGATTTTTATTTCTTTTTTCTCCTCTTCTTTTCTTTTTCTTCCCCATTCTCCTTTACCAAACATAACTTTAAAGTATATTTTTAAATTTTTAATCTCAAAAATTGATTTACCATTGCACCTCGGATATGGATCCATAGGTATGGAATGACAATGTGCTTAGCAATTGGTTGTGTAAAGTTGTGATTTCCAACTATATTGTGTTGGCTTTAATTTTGTATGAAATTTGATTGTAATTTCTTCAATTATTTTCCTTGTATGTATGTAGGTTTAATAGTAAGAGATGAGTGTGAGAGATCGGTGAAGACTCAAGCTTCAAATGATGAACAAGTGGATTTCGCGACTGTCTCGTGAGCTTAATTGCGAAAAGAGCCACGTGTAGAGCACAAGACTAAAAGATGAAGAGTCATGCTAGGCTATATTTTTCGCGAGTATCTCGCAGGTAAGGCCAACCCGCGAAGGACCCACGAAAGTTTTTGTTTGGCAAAAAGTTATGTTTTGCTTTATCATGTTTTTACTTACACTATATATACCTTCATTACCCACAAATTGTAAAGAGTGTTTTTTAGAGAGAAAACCCTAGAAAATACACTTGAGAGTTAGAGATTGTTATACCCATAATCATCTACACATTTCCTTGTGATTTTCCTCAATTCCTACCTCTCCATCTCTATATCTTTGAGTGGTTGCTAGCCCAAACACTTACCACACTCATTCTGAGTGTAAAATGTGATTTTGGTGTTGTTGGGAAGTATTGGAAGGAGCCATTCATTCATTGGAGGATGCAATCGGACTAAATTGCGGGATCCAGAAAGTTAGAGAAGATAAGGTTTCGAGAAGTCAGTTGGTAGTAGGAGTTTGGAGAGCTTAAGTACATGGGGTAAACCAAGCTTGGAGGGTTTTTTGTTATTCGTGTACTCCAACTTTATTCTCTAGTGGATCAATTTTGACTTGGGGGGTCGCGGAGAGGTTTTCTGCCGAGTTTTTCGATTTCCTTTTCGATAACACATATCAGTGTTATCTTGTATTTGCATCTCTCTTCCTTACTCTTTAAGCTTTCCTTTTATTGTTGATGATGGATGAATATGGCTTAGGGTAGTTATAATGGTTATTTGCGCTTATTTACTCTTGTTCCATTTTAGTATAAGTTAGAGTAAAAACTATCTAGTCGTTTTTTTTAATTGGGGGTCTGAATAAGTTCTTGTGTTTTTGCACAAATCCAAGCTTTTAGGTTGATTGATCAATTGATTAAGAGGTTGCTGGATCTGGTACTACAGGACATACATAAGCTCTTGAGGTTTTGCTTATATGCTAAATTTTTTTTGCCTTTTGTTTTAGTTTTTTTTTAATTTTTTAATTTTTTTATTTTTACAAATAATCTAATTCTTAGCCCTTTTTATTTATTTTATTTTATTTATTTATTTATTTATTTTTATCTAGAAACAAACTAGCTTTAAGTTTTTTGTCATACATTTAACATAAAAATTATATCTTTTCATAAATATTATACAATTAAGTTATCGAAAATAAGCTACACCCCGGACACTTATTGATGTTCCTGCTGCTGATGATACGAAGCTAAAGGCCACCAATTTTGGCTTGTATGTCATCTCTTAAGCAAGGTATACATTACGAATACTCCCACTAATGGGTGAAACGTTTCACCAAGCAAGACCAAACTTTAGCATGTACACATACGGTCTAAAAGCATGCACTTACACCCAGAATCCAAGGTAAAGCCACATTCACATTTTCAAAAACATGCATATATTATCCATACAATATACATTAATTGATCTTGATGAGAAACAATTCAACCTGGACAACTGTGGTCCATCCAAAGACTATCGCCTGCATGGAAGAGGCCCTCTAGTCCGTCCAGACCTCCTCTCGTCAAGAGATGTCTTCCCCATTCAAATACCAGGAACAATTTCCCTATTTTTACGCTACTGTAAGGAAATACTTGAGCACCACGCCTAAAGATTTTTCCACCAACCCATATCTTCCTAGTACTGAATGAACTTGGAGGATCTTGTTGCCATTAACTCCATGCCCCTATTATGCTTCCCATAATTGAAGTCGCTAAAATCATGTGAGCATCAGCTCCAAACCCCTATATGCACACCAGACCCATTTCATTCAAAGTTACGAGTGAAAAACCTAAACTTAGATACTTTTAAAGTTCGTCGGGATTCTTGTGAGGTTCTGACTTAATTATTAGAGGGGTATTAACCAGCATTCCATTAGTACACTCCGTGAATGCTATACATATACCAATCATCTGCTGTAGTATATAGATAAAGAAACGGTTTACGCGCGCGCATATATATATATATATATATATATGTGTGTGTGTATATATATATATATATATATGTATATATATATATATATATTTTTCATTGGGGCTAGGGGATGGAGGTGCCCCCGTTGGTCATAGAGGGAAGAAGAGGTGTTCGAGGGGTGCCTAGTGACAGAGAGTGTTGTAACTCACTGTTGGACTGGGAATATGGGTGCATGGATTGGGTGCAGATGGAGGCGCCTGAGCATGAGGACGATATTGCACTCCACCTAGCGAAGAAGAGAAATTAGTGTGATCACTACTAGCGAAGGTCTTTGGGCTGATCCTAAAAATGAGGGGTTTCGGTGGTTGGGGGGGGGGGGGGGGGGGGTGGGGATTGGGTTTCCTGAGCAGATACCATTTAAAACTTATGTGTATCATAGTGGACAAAATCATGAGATTCATGACATTTGTGTTAGTGCATGAAGCTTCCTCTTCAATACTGATGAGTCGTTTAGACTTACAAAATCTGTGGCCAACGTTTACACCTCAAAAGGTCAAAATATTATTATATACATATAAAGATTGCGACTTTCGACCACAATATACCACATTTATAAGCCACAGATAAGAGTGGTGAATTAAAAAATGAAGAAAACAAAACTTTTACCATATACAATGGCACTTTTTAGAAGATTTTTCCAACTCACTCCCATTTAGAGGCATCCTGACAAATCATGCACAGAATAGTCTGAGCACTAACTAAAATAAAGGGATTGACTTACTAGAACAAATTTGAATTATGATGAAGATAAGAGATCAAAAGTTGATAGCTTGGCTTTCCAACACTTATCATGCTTAACTCAACTCAGCATATGGAAAAACAAGTAAACCAGGCCTCTTAAAAGCAAAGCTTGATTTTTCTCATAAATTATAAATACTCATCTTCTATGATTATTTGTGGGTCTTATAAATGGCGTTTACGTGATAGAAATTCCAACGTAATGAGATAGCATAAAAAATAAGTTTAATGATATCCATAGGTTAAAATTATCTATAAAAAATAAAAATAAAAAACCTACCAATTATCCACCATAACGAAACAAAAATATACATAAACCATTCATACATGTAGAACTAAGTACTAACAAGTTAAAAAAGAAGAATGATGAATTCATCCTTACTATTGAAACCTACACGAAAAATTTAATTCCACAATTGGAGGCATCGGTTTAAATGTTAGTCTGGTCAATGTTGTTCAAGTGCCAAGAAGCAAGCCCTGTACCTACAAAAGTGCTGAAGCCCTAACATTTTCCCAATGCCAACAATATTACAAAGTGCAATTAATAATGTTAACGTATATTATGTTATGGGTTTTAGGTCCAATTAGGTTACTTGTATAGCACACTTGTACTTGTACTACACTTTACTTGTACTGCACACATATGCCTCCTATATAAAGGCACTGATGTATATTCTTTGATTTGAGAAATACAATTCAATTACATTCAGTATTTCTAACATGGTATCAAAGCCACTGCTCTAATCCTTTGGTGTGCCGCTATTAAGCAGTCTTGTCTTCTTGGGTGTCCTTTGCAGCCGTTTTTGTGAACAGCACCGCTGCCTTCACCGCGACTCAAGTACATCAAAGACCACTGCCTTGCCGCCACCACCGCTTTCGCTTCTCCGATCAGACCACAGATAGCATCATTGGAAAGTAGTCTCTCCGATCTGCCTTTCTGTGAAATTTCGTCTTCATCGGACCCTCCACGCGCCCCCACGCGCCACCAGAATAATCGGCGTCATTTGCACGCGCCACCACGCGCAGCCAAAAATCGTCACGCGCTGACACGCGCCGACACGCGTCGGACTTGTTCGCTGACGTCATCATCTACTGCTTACGTCAGCCCTAGCTGACGTCACTGCTTACGTCAGCGCCACGTCATCTGCTGACGTATTCACCTATCAGACCGCTGACGTCATCCGTTGACTTTGACCAGGTTGACCGTTGACCGTTGACTTTTGACCAGAGTTGACTTTTTGCAGTCCAGGTCCTCCTTACCCAGTTTTTCGCGTAGATTTCATTTTTGCGCTCCATTTTTGCATATTTTGCTTCTAAATGAGAAATAAGGACAGGTCTTCTTCTGGTTGTAATAATCGTCGCCAACAATCCAGTAAACGTTTTTGCAGTTTTTGCAAACGTTTTGGCCACAATATTGAGACTTGCTATCATCGCAACAAATCAGCTGTATCTATATCCACTGCTACTGTTGCTAACACTGAGAGTGTCCAACCAATGGCTCCCATCTCTGCACAGTCTAAGTCTTTAGGACGCACTTTCACCATGTCCACAGATGACCTTAAAAACATCATCGCCAATGTCATTCGTATGGTTGGTAATGCATCTTATTCCTCTTCTCTCTCAGCTTTATCTGGTATGTCTCCTACCTCTTGGCTTATGGATTCTGCTTGTTGCAATCACATGACACCTCATTCGTCTTTATTTTCTGAACTTAAACCTGCACCACACCCTCTTAATATTCGCACAGCAAATGGTTCCACAATGTCTGGTCATAATATAGGCTCTGTTTCGACCTCTAACCTCTCGGTTCCTGGAGTCTTTAATGTTCCTGACCTTTCTTACAATTTATTTTCTGTGGGACAATTAGCTGAGTTGGGTTATCGCATTATCTTTGATTATTCTGGGTGTATTGTGCAGGATCCAAGGACGGGACAGGAGCTTGGGACCGGTCCCAGAGTTGGGCGTATGTTTGCCGTGGACAACCTTCGTCTTCCACTTGTTGCTCCTGTTTCTGTTGCTGCAGCTACCGTAGTTTCTTCTGTTCCTTCCCTTGCACTTTGGCATGCTCGACTTGGTCACGCATCTTCCTCTTAAGTACAACAATTGGCTTCTAGAGGTTTGTTAGGTTCAGTGTCTACCGAAAATTTTGATTGTGTCTCATGTCAGTTAGGAAAACAACCAGCTTTGCCTTTCAATACTAGTGAATCAATAACAACTGATATCTTTGACCTTATTCATTCTGATGTTTGGGGGCCTTCCTCTGTCTCTAGTATTGGTGGGTCTCAATATTTTGTTGTCTTTGTTGATGATTACTCTCGCTATAGTTGGATTTTTAATATGAAACATCGTTCTGAATTATTGCAAGTATATTCTAATTTTGCAAAAATGGTTGAAACTCAGTTTTCCAAACGCATCAAAATTTTTCGATCTGATAATGCTCTTGAGTACATTCAATATGCTTTCCAAACTGTTTTGCATTCCTATGGCACTGTTCATCAACTAACTTGTCCAGGTACCTCTCAGCAAAATGGTAGAGCCGAACGAAAATTTCGTCATATTCTTGACACTGTTCGTGCTCTCCTTCTCTCTGCCAAAGGTCTTGCTCCTTTTTGGGGTGAAGCTGCTCTTCATGCTGTTCACACTATTAATCGCATTCCAAGTCCTGTTATCCAAAATCAAACTCCATATGAGTGCCTTTTTGGGTCACCTCCGGACTATCACCACCTTCGCTCCTTCGGTTCTGCTTGTTTCGTTCTTCTTCAACCACATGAGCATAACAGACTTGAGCCTCGGTCAAGGCTTTGCTGTTTTCTTAGCTATGGCGAAACTCAAAAGGGGTATCGGTGTTATGATCCTGTCTCTCATCGTCTTCGTATTTCCCGTAATGTTGTCTTTTGGGAACATCGCCTCTTTGTCGAGCTCTCTCATTTCCGTGCCTCCCTATCTTCCTCCTCTGTTTTAGATCTCTTTCCAGATGAGGCACCTGTTCCTTCTGTAGCTGATCCTAATCCTCCTGTGGTTGCTCCTGATTCTCTTGTAGACTTCTCTGTCCAACCACCAAATACCACTGATCCCTTTCCTAGTTCACCCTTTAATGAACAGGTGGAAGATGAACAGGTTGAAGACGAGCTACCCAACCCCAACCTTGAGCTTGGGTCCCCTGCTCCTGCTCCGCCTGAAGATCTTGCACAAGACATTCTACCTCGTCACTCAACTCGGGTAAGATCTATTCCTGCACATTTACTTGACTATCATTGTTACACTGCTCTTGCTACACTACACGAGCCTCACACCTATCATGAGGCTTCCACTGACCCTTTATGGCAGATTGCAATGAAAGAGGAACTTGATGCATTATCTAAAAACCATACTTGGGACTTGGTGACACTCCCCCCTGGGAAATCTGTGGTTGGTTGTAAGTGGATCTACAAGATTAAGACTCGCTCTGATGGGTCCATTGAGCGCTACAAAGCTCGTCTTGTTGTAAAAGGTTTTACACAGGAGTATGGGATTGATTAGGAAGAGACCTTTGCTCCGGTTGCTCGTATCTCATCTGTCTGTGCCCTCTTAGCTGTTGCTGCTATCAGTAAATGGGATCTTTTTCAGATGGATGTCAAAAATGCATTCCTTAATGGGGATTTAAGTGAAGAAGTTTATATGCAACCTCCTCCTGGTCTCTCTGTTGACTCAAACAAGGTTTGTTACCTTCGTCGTGCACTTTATGGCCTTAAACAAGCACCACGGGCTTGGTTCGCCAAATTCAGCTCTACCATCTCTCGCTTGGGTTACATGGCCAGTCATTATGATTCTGCCTTATTTCTTCGTCGCACTGACAAAGACACTATTTTACTTCTCCTGTACGTGGATGATATGATCATCACTGGTGATGTCCTCAGTGGCATTCAAGAACTCAAGGATTTTCTTAGTCAGCAATTTGAGATGAAAGATCTTGGACATCTCAGCTATTTCTTGGGTCTTGAAATCACTCATTCTACAGATGGACTTTATATTACTCAAACAAGTATGCTTCTGAACTCTTGTCTCGAGCTGGACTCACTAATAGCAAGATTGTTGACACTCCAGTTGAGCTTAATGCGCATCTGACTCCCTCAGGGAGAAAACCATTGTCTAATCCTTCTCTTTACAGACGATTGGTTGGCAGCTTAGTTTATCTCACAGTTACTCGTCCAGACATCTCCTATGCTGTTCATCAGGTGAGCCAGTATCTGTCTGCTCCACAATCAACTCACTATGCTGCTGTTCTGCGCATTCTTCGGTACCTGAAAGGCACCCTCTTCCATAGCCTTTTCTACTCAGCTCAGTCTCCTCTTGTACTCCGTGCATTCTCTGATGCTGATTGGGCAGGAGATCCCACTGATCGCAGGTCCACTACAGGTTATTGCTTTCTCCTTGGTTCTTCTTTGATTTCTTGGCGAAGTAAGAAACAAACTTTTGTGGCCCGCTCCAGTACTGAAGCAGAATATCGTACCCTTGCTGATACCACATCTGAGCTCCTTTGGTTACGATGGCTTCTTAAGGATTTAGGTGTGTCCACATCCTCTGCTACTCCCCTTTATTGTGACAACCGGAGTGCCATTTATATTGCTCACAATGATGTCTTCCATGAACGGACTAAACACATCGAGATTGATTGTCATTTTATCCGTTATCATCTTGTCCATGGTGCTCTCCAGTTTTTCTCCATCTCCTCCAAAGATCAACTTGCAGATATCTTCACCAAGTCACTTCCTAAGGGACGCACTCGTGATTTAGTTGACAACCTCAAGTTGGTCTCACATCCACCTTGAGTTTGAGGGGGGCTGTTAACGTATATTATGTTATGGGCTTTAGGCCCAATTAGGTTACTTGTATAACACACTTGTACTTGTACTACACTTTACTTGTACTGCACACATATGCCTCCTATATAAAGGCACTGATGTATATTCTTTGATTTGAGAAATACAATTCAATTACATTCAGTATTTCTAACAAATAAAACTACTGCAGTGACTTCCAACATCCACAAGTGGCAAAGAGGATTACATATATCAATGTACGTATGATATGACGAAGAACAAAGATGTATATATATATATATATATATATATAATGTTAGTGGGCTAGGTTTGGTCATAATTATGATCAACTTAGTACTATATATGTTGTGCATAATTAACTTCCCCATGATGTTTTAATGCTTTTAAATTTAGATGTTGTTGTATGTTGTATGAACACTGTGTTCCCTTTGCTGGAGGCTAGTTTCTGTTTTTGATGAAGTTTCCTTATTACCGAAAAAATCCTTTTTTTTTTCCTAAATACACAAAACCAAAAAAAAAAATAAAAAAATAAAAACAAAAAAACCACCTTATTAGGCTGTTGCAATTTTGCTGATGTATTACCGCAGGAGCAGTCTCTTCCAAGCTAATATTGTATTCTCCTTTTGAGCCACACGCGCGGGGATTACATGCAGTTTTAAATATCTCTTCGTAGTAAACAATGTAATTGTTGCTCTCTTTGTGTTTTATTTAACTTTACATTGTACTTTGGTTCATGAACTTATTGAAAAAGTTATGAATCAAGTTGTTACCCATATATCATGATTAGAAAAATATGGTATTGTTCCCACAATCACATTCACATGCGAAGTAATTGTGCAATCAATTTTCAAGTGTACCATACCAATAAACACTAAAAAGCATACCATACCAATACGGAATATCATTCTCTAATGTGCATATATATATATATATATATATATATATGTGTGTGTGTGAGAGATAAAGTTTGGTTATGAAAGTTCGAAAAAGTATTAAAAACATAAGAGTTGTTTAGACTCTCAAATCAAAGTTACGGCTCGATAGATTTTACACTAACTTAATTTTAAGTGCGGAATAGTGTAAATGCGAGTTGATAAACAAACAAGCTACTCTAACACATATTCATATAAACATAGCAGTAAAATGAAATGTAAAAGAGTAGGGAAGAAGAATGCAAACACAGATAACACGCCGATATGTTATCGAAGAAGAAATCGAAGAACTCGGCGAAAAACCTCTCCGCCGCCCTCCAAGCAGTAATCGATCCACTAGACAATCAGTTGGGATACATGGGTTAGCAAGAGACCCTCCAAGCCTAATCTACCCGCTGTACCTAAGCCCTGCAAGCTCCTACTTCAACAAGGCTTCTCTGAACCGTGTCTTGTCTAATTCTCCAGATCCTGCAACAAGCTCTATGTTGCATCTGCCATCGTTGGCTTCTTCCAATACTTCCCAGCAACACCAAAACCTAACTTGACACTCTGAAAGGGTGTGGTAAGTATTTGGGCTATCAATCTCTCAATGGTATGGATATGAAAATGTAGGAGTTGAGGAAAATCCATAAGTAATTGTGTAGAGGATTGTAGGTATAACAATCTCTAACTCTCAAGGTGTTTGGCTAGGATTTTCTCTCAGAAGCACTCTTCAACATTTGTGGATAATGTGGGCATATATAGTGTGGGTACAGAAAGTGTGTATCAGATAGTACAGTCTGGCAGAACAAAATGTTTCGCGAGTGTCTCGCGGAAAGGCCTTACCCACAAGATACTCACGAAATATAGCTGTCTCCATCTGTACTAACTCTTCGCATTCTAGTCATGTGCTCACTTCGTGGGATGCTTAGTCGCGAGCTACCTGCAAGAAATCTTCTATCTTCAATTACTTGAGTCTTCACACTCTCTCTTTCTATCACACAATCTTTATAATCAAATCCCACAATAAATATAGGATACAAAAGATTGAATAAAATTACAATCAAATTTGGCACGAAATAAAAGCCAACAGAATACATATTTGTAAATCACAACTTTACAGGTTACAAAGTTGATTGTAGCTTAAAACTATAACTACTAGATCAAGTCAAAACCTCACTAGATCTACTAATACACTAAAAAAACGCGCTTTGGAGCTGTGTTTTTGAAAAAACGCAGCTTCAGGGTGCTGTTTGAGTTGCGTTTTTGTAAAACGCAGCTCCATCACTGGACGTATAGCTGCGTTTATTAAACGCGGCTATAGACCAGGTCTGAAGCTGCGTTTTGTGAAGTTGAGGTTGCGTTTAGCTAGAGCTGTATTTTTAAAAACACGACTATAGAGCCATCAGGAATATATATATATATATATATATATATATATATATATATATATTTTCAATATATCCGAAAGCTGCGTTTATTAAACGTAGCTTAAACATGTATAAAGCTGCGTTTTATTCAACACGGCTTATACATGTCTGGAGCTGCGTTTAATAAACGCAGCTTAAACAGGTTTGGTATAAATGAAAAAGAAAAAACCCCCTCAGATTACTCTCTCTGTATCTCAATCTCTCACCTTCTCTCTCTTTCTCTCCCTTTGACTCCCAAACCCTCACCGCCGATCCACCCCTCTCTACCACCAATCCTCCTCACCATGGCCGAAGCCGTCACTCTCTCTCACACCAAATCCATCCTCCCAGCTTCAACCAGCTCTTTCTTGCTTGGAAAAGCCTCCGGATTCTTCGATTCTTTCATGAACTCCAAAATCTCACCCTCCAAAGCTAAATCCCACTACAACAAAATGTAACTACAGTGACGAATTTTAGTGAGAAAAATATTTTCGTCACAAAAAAGAACCATATAGTGACGAAATTTATATTTCGTCACTAAATATATAAAAAAAAAATATTAACCGTTAGTGACGAAATTTAGATTTCGTCACTATAGGATATGCTAAATTTAGGGCGCCAAACAAAAAGGGTAGGTGGGAAACAAATGAATCTACAACGACGAATTTTTTCGTCGCTAAAAGTTCTTTTTTTTGTGACGAAACATTTTCGTCACTAAAGGTGCTGCTAGTCATGCTATTAGTGACGAAATGCAAATTCGTCGCTAAAGGCATGACTAGCAGCACCTTTAGTGACGAAAGTGTTTCGTCACAAAAAAATATAACTTTTAGAGACGAAACTCAAGTCGTCACTATTAGTTTCCTTTATATATTAATTCTACGAAACCCACATTCATTCGACGAAACCTTTATATTTTTTCCCTCACCCACTCACCGATACACTCTCTACCTCACTCCAAGTTGCCGGCGACGCTTCGCCTTCCTTAGCACCGGCGACGCTTCGCCTTCCGTCGCCGCCGTAGCCTCAGCTCGTCGTCGCCGTCACCGTCGCCTTCCTTCGCGACACTTCAGATGCAATCGCGACGCTTCATCTCACATATATCTCTCTTTCCCTCACATATATCTCAGCCATTGCCACCGATCGACTTGCCGTGCTGCCGTTCGAGCTTTAGCTCGACGATCGCGACGCTTCAGATTGTCGTTCGCGGCGCTTCAGCTCGCCGATCGTTGGCGACGCTTCAGCTCGCCGGCGACACTTCATCCTTCTACAGTTGGCGACGCTTCATCCTTTGTCCGATCGACGACACTTCATCCTCTACAGTTGGCGACGCTTTGACTTCCTTCGCACCAGCGACGATTCGACTTCCTTAGCACCGGCGACGGTTCACCTCCCCTTCGAGCCGGCGACCCTTCGCTGTTCCTACACCACCGACCTCGACAACAGGTTTCCATAACCTAAACCAATTTTCTTTTTTTCTCAGATTCTTGCTTCGCTATTTCTCTCAATCACTCGCTTTTATTTCGCTCACTCCTACATGATTCTAGATTTACCTTCTTCTTTTTTACTTCATTTTCAAGTTTTAATCTATTCGTTTTCAAGTCTTGTGAGATAATACAAATTTGTTTCAATTGTCTTGGTTGGGGGTGACCAAAATATGTTTTTATTTCTATCTTTAATTTTATAAGAGAATTTGTTGTGGGATTGCTTTTGTAGGCCACATAGTTGTTCACAAAACAGTTAACCATGGCAAAAAAGAGAAAAAAAAAATCACAGAATTATTACCATACTGTTTCTTAATAGGGCTGGATTTTCCTAAAAAAGCTTCTGACATTACCTTTGGGTAGTGAGAAAGGTAGCTTCCTTTTCGTTTTAATTTTCTTTCTTTATTTTCGTTTGCCTCCATATTTTCTTTATTTTCCTTTGCTTTTTTACTTATTGATTAAATTTTATTTTTCAGCATGAATATCAATGGGTGGGAAGCCATGTTGTTCATTGGAATAAATGCAGCTATAAGGTACATAACCTATAATCTGAATTCTTTTCACAGCATTTTATGGCAACTGACACTTAAGGCACCAAATTAGACACGGGTGACCTAAAAATAAGTAATTATGATTCAAGCTATGATAGTGTATCAAGTATTGTTGTAACATACTCCATGAATTTAAGATTCAATTAAAAAATTTAAAGAATTTTGGCAAATTGATTACAAGAGTTGCTTGAGATGGAAATTGATGTAGTATAAAGAGCTTTATACTGTGTTGGGTTCTATGGAAACTTTGCACCTTGTAGAATGCTTTGTATATGGCATAATGTGGCCTTGTTTTGATGCACTAGGTTGACAAATTAGGTTGCTCACTGCATTTTTGTAGGCGTTTCCATTGGTGGTGGGTGGCAAGCATTGGTGGCTTATATAAACTTAGGCTGTTATTACATTTTCGGGCTTCCACTTGGATACCTTCTTGGTTATAAAGCAAATTTAGGAGTGATGGTAAAACATTTCAATTCCATTTGTACTTTTAAGTTATTTGCATTGAAAAATCTTTCCTATAAATGCCACAATATAAGCTTTGTCATTGTCTCCAGAAACAGAACAAGGCCTATTATATCTTTTTACTTTCCATAATAATCTGCAAGTATCAAGTGTAATCTGATAGCTGCAATTTGGTTTTTATCTTTGCTTGTTGGCTATTAAAGAAAATAAAGGCCTGAAAGAGTGAAGAAGAAAGAAAGCATATTTACTTCCATTGTTTTTGCTCTCCTTCTAGTTTCTTCACTAATCTATTTCGGGATTGTAGGGACTTTGGATGGGCATGATAAGTGGAACTGCTCTACAAACTTTGCTTCTCTTGATTGTACTCTATAAAACCAACTGGAACAAGGAGGTAAGGGATTTTTTTTTTTTTTTTTTTTTTTTACAAGCTACACACTTGAGGCTTTTTAAAGTTATGCTTATGACATGAAGCATGATGTTTTGAAGCTTTTTTGATGATGGATTAAAATATTTTTATTTAAAGAGAAAAAGAAAGTGCACAGCCTGCTAATTGATTTTACAACTGATATATATAGATGGATCCTTCCTAAACTCTTTCATAATATGTGTGTATGTTCAAATCCCTTCAAATATTGATAACAAGTCAATGTCAGGTGGAACAAACAACTGAATGCATGCGGAAGTGGGGTGGCCAAGACATCAACATCGAGAAGATAACCGATAATGTGTGAACTTGCTTATTAATAAACTGGATTATTATTACTTCCAAGTTCCAACAATTTTGAAGTCCCTTAAATGGTCCCAAAATAACTAACCCCCTAAGACATTGCAGATAATGTGTGAACTTGCTTAATCTCCATATTTATTATTGGAGATTAAGCCTAGTTAAACTTGGTCATCATTGTCTTGGTCTCATGGTCATGGGTCTGTGACTTAAGAGTATATATATTAGTTTATTTTTTGGGTAATTTCCTTTTATTTTTTATTTTCTTTTTTGGGTTTCTTTTTTCAATTCCAAAATGGGAGTGTGTCCGGCCATTGACAACCTGGATTTCTACAATCAGAACCTACTCGGATTTTCTTTTTTTAGTTGTAAAGGTAAGAGTGCTTTTTTCTTTGACAATCGGAACCTACAATGTGTTGCTTTTTGGTGTGGGTGTTCTTATACCTACTGTATTACATGTGTAAGCTATGAGTTTGTGTAGTAATTTATGAGAGGATCATTCGACGTGGAGCAAGCGTGTGGCTTGCATGGTGTTATAAAGTGGTTTAAATTAATATTGGGAGTGATTTTCATTCTTTTGAATTGTGATTAGGTATTGTTGATTTACATGTGATGGAAATATTTTAAGTGTTTTCAATATTTGTAAGCATTATGTATTGTATGTTGGTGATTGGTTTTGTGGTGGATTGTTGTGGTGGATTGTTGTGTTGGAGCAAGCGGGTGGCTTGTACGGTATTACTTTGTTAGAAATGTATTGTTAGAAATGTTTCTTATAACATAGTTAATGTTTTTACTTTATGATTTTAATATAGTATTGTTTTTATATTTGTGCAGATTTCTTATTGGTGGCTTTTAGGGGATTTACTTTTGGCATTACTTGAAGACATATGAGGACATCTTCCGTTGGTTCTAGTTATATTATGCTACATTTTTTGTATTGTTATAAAACATCTTAAGTTATTGTATGTGTTGCAAACAATTATTGTATGGAAGGAGTTTGAATTGGATACTTGTTTTAATTTTAACTTGTGGAATGTATGGATTGATTTTTTATAAATGTGTTGTTGAAATAAATGTGTTAATCAAATGTGAGGTTTTAATAATGTAATGATAGGTTACAGGTTAATATCAATGCTATGAAAATAATAAAAACAAAAAATAAGTTTTAGTGACAAATTTTTTCGTCACAAATATAGCAACAAAAAATGGTTTTAGTGACGAAAATTTTCGTCACTATATGTGCCTGGATTTTCTTAAAAATAGTTTTAGTGACGAATTTTTTCGTCACTATATGTACTCGAACATAGTTTTAGTGACGAAATTATTCGTCACTGAATAATGTTTTTAGTGAGGAAAATATTTAGTGACGAAACGTTTTCGTCACTAAAAGTTTTTTTTTTTTTTTTTAAATCAAATCGGACTTTTAGTGACGAAATTTTTTGTCACCAGGACTTTTAGTGACAGGGCTACAGTGACGAAACTCATTTCGTCATTGAAAATACATTTCTCTTTAGTGACGAAATTGGACTTTTAGTGACGAAACTCAATTCGTCACTGAAAATACATTTTGTTGTAGTGTCGCCCTCTTCCCTATCCCACTTCACACACCTCCTCACGAACCCAGCCAACTTGTGAAACCCCAAAAAACCACCAACACAGCTCTCCTTCGCCGCCACTTAACTCGAAGACACGAGCTGTGTCTGTACCTGTATCGTTTTCCTTCTCTTCCTTCTTTTTCTTGAATCGGTAACAAAGACAACGAAAGGCAGGGAACGAGACTGGGGCCGAGAGTTTGGCGAGACTAGGAGGCGAGAGCATGGTTCAAGCATTTCGTCGAACACCTTAAGTGTGCTCTAAATCTAAAAGCAAACGATAGAATTTAAAGGGAAGCAAGTAAAAGGTTAAGGCAGAGAAAGCTGAGGGTGCATCGGGTAGACTGATCTATTGGCTATTCTGGTGTGGGTGGGACCCTATACCCTTTTGTTTCATTAATTGAATTTTGTTAATTGGATGATTGTTTGGTAGACCCACTTTTTTTTTTAATTATTAGTTTGATTTAAATGCTGAATTTATGGCTGTAGAAAAATTATGAGCTAAGATTGTGGTCCTTTGCTTTTTTGTTTTGTGAATGCTTTTATTTGGGTTTTGGATTTTGTTTATGAAAATTGGACGATAATTTGTTTTTTAAGGTTAATAACTTAGGTAAGCATCATTTGTTTTGAGGTTGAAATTATATCTTCCGGGTGTTCTTTTTCTTGATGATTAGTTTTTTGTATAGTCATTTATGTTAATATCCCACCCCCCCCCCCCCCCCCCTCTTCTTTTCCGTTTATATGTTTGATTCAATTGTTCTTCTTTTTTGAGCAAATTCGTAGGCTTGAAAAGCTTTATGGTGGAAAGGTTTATGTGGAGCTTCGAATTCCAGATGCCGACATGGGTGCACGACAGAATATCGACATGGTTCTTGTTAACAAAGGGTAAGAATTTAAAAATATCTCAACTTTGATTTACTGATGAGAAAATATTGGAAAATTCAAGGATTTAAATAGTGAAAAAAGAGAGGTTTAATAAAGTTGGTATCTTTTCTACTCAGCATGCTTCAATTTCTCTTGTTTTTTTTGTATATTGCATTGGGAGGCAGTGGTGATATCAGTTAAGAATATTTTAGGATTTGTATCGGTGAATTCGGATGGCAACTGGGTTTGTGAAGGCGGCAGTAAGCACAAACGCCGAACGATTTCCCGATCCTGTAAGTCATGGTTCAGATTATAGTTTCTTAGTGTCTGAATTTAGCATTCCTCAAGCATTTTTATTGCTTTGAATATTGCCCAAGAATGTTGGGAATTGTATCTGTATGTGGTAATGATCATGCTGTAGATCACCAACATGTATAATACCTCAAAAAGAAATTGTTAATGGCAGCCAAGTCAGTTAAGAATTAGTTGACAGTAGTCAGATTTTCGAAGTGCGTGTTCAATATAGTTCAGCTCATAATTAACTCTAAATCTGTTAAGGTCATGGATCTTTATAAATAGACTGATGTATGTGTATCGGTGTAGTATGGTGGGATACTGAGAAACTATAATCATTCTTTTTCCTTTTGTTTTCATCTTCTTCTGCCTTTATCTTCAATAGTTTGGTTTGGGTCTCTCATATGACATTCAGTTTATTTTGATCAATAGCTCACCAGATGTACTCAGATAGACAAAAATTAATAATTGTTTCATTAAGAAGCTATAACATGCGGTCCTAACTTGTTTAGTGATAGTGATATTCCTAACTTCTTCTATGTTGACTCATGCTCTTGTTCTCATTTAATTGTCAATTCCATGGATACCTAAAATGCTTGATAATTAGTAGAAAAGGTTTTATGTTCGTCTAAGGCTTGCTTTGATGGGTTATTTGGTGGCTTAAGGTTATGGAAAGCTTTAGGTTCATGGTTCTGACATGTATGGAGAAGGCCGGGCTTGAATTGATATTGTAAAAAAGAAGGAAAAGAGAGAAGTTTGTTTCTGTTCAGAGTTGTCTGGACATTAGTAGTGTGCCAAAGAAGAAAATAAAAAAAGAATATTCTAGGCGCACATGCCTTTAACAATGCAAACCACTTGTAATCACATTAATCAATTTAGTACCTTTTTTTTAATCAATGAAGCATATTTTATGTATATTCATTTGCTTTTATTTTTCTTGTTAGGGCTAGGAATATCAATTTAACTAGTAAATTAAAGGCCTTATAAAACTTAATAAAGACTCCTAATATGGGTAGCATAGATTTAGCGTTTGGCTTACAAAGAGGATATTTTTTCTATAGCCATGCAAGAGGACATTTTTTTCTATATTCATTGTTTTGACTCTTTCTAGAATCTAGAGTCCTTGACTATAGGCAGAATAACATTTACTTGAATTAATTGCATCCAGCAGAATCATCACCACCAACTAGATTGAGATTTTCAGCATATAATTGTAAGATTTTCCTCTCTTTACCTTCAAACAACTCATGATTGTTCCAACGTTGGAGATACTTTTGAGGGCCTAACATATTCATAAACACACAAAAAAAACCTAATAATAATAATAATAATAATAATAATACTAACCTTGAACTTTTGTATGGAAGGAATAGTGAACTTGGTATTGTGGCGGCTCCAATCCTTTTGGAGAGAAACATGGGGTGCGGGTGCGGGTGTGGCCTCAACTATGTCAGTCCTTGCTGCTTCAATGGCCTTCACCTCTAAGTACCTAAGCAGCACTCCTATTAGGTGATCTCCAGCCAATAAGTTCATGTTCATGGCGGAGCAACAGCAACTTGCTCATGACTTCAGAATTGTTTGCATGGGATTGGGCTCTCGTTTGAATCCAAAGCTTATTTTGCTAAGGAGTGGACCAGTACATGCATTACTCCCTCAGTACATGAAGATCGAGCACGTCAATTATCACAAAAAAGCAATGGTAAGCCTTTTCTTTTCTTTTTTTGAAAGGACCTATGGTAAACTTAGTACCATAATCAATATACGCATATAATACGTAATTAGCTCCACATGTTGAAGAAAAATTATTGATAACTGTCAAAATCTTAAAATATAAATAAAGACTCTGCATCTCAAGAAAGACACACATCATATATTGACTTCTCATGTTAGTATTTCATTAGTTTAGGGATTTGTGTAGTGTTCTTTAAATAAGGCATTGATTTAATTAAGTAGTAGCTTTTTATCTTGCACTATCTTTATTAATTGTTATTATTTTTTTTTTTTAGAAACTTGCACTATCTTTATTGGTTCTTTAATTTGAAAAATACCAAAACTTACGACAAACCATGTGGATTAGAATTCAGATAATTTCAACAAAAGTAGATATATGACATTTTATTTTTTCACATGTGTAAATGGCCATTTTGTGATGGATCAGTTTTATCTAAATTCATGAATAACAATATTTTTATTATAACACTAATTATAACACTGATTATGATACCATGACTCACCCCCTCCCCCCTCCATCCACCACCTTCCCTCCTCCACCTTACCCTCTCCCTCCACCACAAACACTACCCCCTCCCTCTTCGTCCTTGCCAATCCATCCACCACCAGTGGCATATGCCTCCCAGAACTTTTTCCCTACTCCACAACAATTCATTCCCCCTTATCCTTGCCCTCTCACACAACCCTTCTACTGGCCAATTCAGTTTGGTCAGTACATTCCACGTTATATCCAAACCCAGCCCTCTCCCTCAAATTCTAGGCCTTCACAGCATCCGCCTAAACCTGATACCAAGCCTTCTTACCCCAAACCAGGGATAACAAATGGGAAGCATTCCTTTTCTTTTCGTATTGATTCAAAGTCATTCTACTTGGCTTCCGATGGAGGTCGTATGGATAGTTATTCCATCACTGAAAAAAGGGGTAGGCATCATGGCTCTATTCGGGTTGGTAGATCGGGATTGGATTGGACCATTGCTTGTTTGGTAGAGTTGTGCCGGTGGGACTTTAGCAAGAAACACTTTTTCAAGCGGTTCCACGAGCAGTACAAAATCTTGGAATTCTCTAGTAGGTCAAACAAGAGTGGTCTTTTTTTGGAGATCTCTGAGTATCATAATGGGGCAAGACGTGACTGTTTGTGTGTCTCAAAAGGGAGGAATAAGGCCGGTTGGGCGTTCTTTGAATTGAAGTTACGTGAGTTCTTCTTGGGAAAACCGGCTTCTAGACTGGGGAAGGAGGTGGCTGCTGGCGGTGGTGGGCTTGAAAAGTCCACCGGTAATTCAAGGAATCAAGATTGGAAAAATCTTAATGGAGACGTGAAATCAGGAAGGAATTTATGTCTGGCGAATCAGTTTCCAAATATTCCTGAGAATTTAAATCAGAAGGAGAGTTTTGGGGGATTTCAAATTTTAAATAAACATTCTATTAATAGACCCTTACGTGGCCCTTCTGCCAAATGGACCCAGGCCCATTTTTCCTTGAAAATTACTGTTGCTTTAGATAGGAATTCTCACCGTAAGGTCCATTGGAGTAATTTGTAACCAGAAAGGGCTAAGATGGGTCCTGTTTGGTTAGAGCCCGGGCTGACTTGTGCTCAAGCTCAGCGGGCTAAACCCACTAAAGCCCACAATGAATTCATTATGAATATGTTACGTTTGACTGAAAGAAGTACATGGGAGGTGGGAGAAGGATCGAGGTCACTTGTTTAAGCCGAGAAGGGTCTGAAGCTGTCTCCAGGAACCGGCAAGCTGGATGGGGGTCTCCCAAGGACTGATGGGTGTGTGGATGGTTTTGTAAATCATGCTTCGTTGACGGTTACCCAGATAAGTGAAGGATCAAACCCCCAAGGCTCAGCCGAGAAGCCTTTGATGGTGGCTCCGGGTACCGACGAGACGAGCGATGCCCTTACAAGGTCCGATGGGTGCGGTGGTAAGGTTGGGGCTGTTGGTGGCCTTCCAGTGGACCCTATATCAAGCGGGGATGAGGTGGGTTGTATGGATTTTAGTGCGAGAGTCGCCGATGGTTCAGCAGAGGACCTTCCAACCTCTGGGGCTGTCCTTAACTCCGATGGGCAACCTGTCATTGCCGAATCATCAGCTTCCCCATCTCTACTGGACTTTGGATTTTCTGATATGTTCCGTCACCATCAGATGCTGGGTAAAAATTGTGTCTATCCCCTTTCTGAGCTGGGATTTGAGTCTAAGAATGATGAAATCTTGCTACTAGACTGGGTCAACACCATGAGGTCAGGTGAGGATGAGGATGTTGGGAATGCATTGGATTGTATGCCTCTGGCTAAGTGGGATCCCTAAGGGGGTATGGAATTAGTATCAGAGGAGGCTGCTTTGGATGATTTTCTTGAGGGGGAGGATCTGGAACCTTCAGTGTGGGTGAAGAGGAAGATCAAAGGCTTTGGTAAATTCGTGGGTTTTCCTATTGACTCATGTGAGCAGCAATGCATTGCCTTTTTTCAGAAGCTTGAGAAAGTGTGGGAAAAACAAGTCACAGTAGGTAGTTTGCGTCGTAATGCATCCTCTTCAAAAAAAGGAATGAGGGAATTGAGGAACTTAATCTTTTCCATAAATTATGAGGGGCAATCTGGTCGACAAACCAAAGAGAGTGAGAATTTCGGCGGGGTGGGCTCAGTTAGTTGTCCATGAATTTGAAACTCTTATCTTGGAATGTGAGAGGATTAAACAATCCTCATAAGAGGGATACGGTGAAGAATTTACTCAAGGAGTGGAAGTGTGATGTAGTGTGTTTCCAAGAAACCAAGTTGGATTCTGTCAATCTTGCTGTCGTGAAAAGTCTTTGGAGTAGCCCTTTTGTTGATTGGGAGGCTTTGGATGCTATTCATACAGTGGGGGGGGGGGGGGGCGGTTCTTCTAGCTTGGGATACAAGGGTGTATAAAAAAATAGATTGTATGGTTGGATGCTTTTCTGTTTCTGTTTTGTTACAGGCTGTGGTAGACGGCTTTGCTTGGATATGTACAGGGGTGTATGGTCCGAATGCTAATGGTCTTAGGGATGCTTTGTGGACTGAACTTGATAGTGTGAGAGGGAGGTGGAGTACTGCTTGGTGTCTTTTTGGTGATTTTAATATCATCAGATACCCAGCAGAGCGCCTTAGTTGTTCTTCTTTTAGTCCAGCCATGTTCAAATTCTCGGACTTTATTGAAAGGAATTTATTGGTTGATATACCTTTGGTGGGGGGTGAGTACACTTGGTTCCGTGATTCAGAGAACCCTTCTATGTCTAGAATTGATAGAGTGTTGGTATCCACTGATTGGGAGGATCATTTCTTGGATGTGATTCAAAGGCCTCTTCCTAGAGTGATTTCGGACCACTGCCCTCTTCTTGTGGAGGCAGGTGGAATGTCAAGGGGTAAGTCTTCTTTCAAATTTGAGAATATGTGGCTTAAGGTGGAGGGTTTTGTGGATCTTGTGAGAGGTTGGTGGAATGGATACCATTTTGTGGGGCCTCCTAGTTATGTTCTGGCTTGCAAATTGAAAGCTCTTAAAGGAGACTTGAAGCATTGGAATAAACATGTCTTTGGGGATGTGGCTTTTAAGAAAAAATCCTTGCTGTCTAAACTTTTGGACCTAGATTTGAGAGAAGGGATGCAAACTTTGTCACCGGCAGATAATGCAAGGGTTGAGATAAAGGTTGATATTGAGTATTTAGCTTCTTTGGAGGAGATTTCTTGGAGGCAAAAATCGAAGGCTTTGTACTTAAAAGAAGGGGATAATAATACTAGATTTTTTCATAGGCTTGCTAATTCTCATAGACATACAAATACTATGAGAGGTGTGGAGGTTGAGGGCATTTTGTATGAGGATGAGTCTGCAATTCAGGATCAAGTGGTGGGTTTTTATAAGGCCTTGTATCAGGAGACCGAATCTTGGAGGCCCACTATTGATGGTTTAGAGTTTGTAAATCTGGATGAAACCGATCGGATTGCTTTAGAAAGGGAGTTTGAGAAGGAGGAGATCCTTGCAGCCCTACAGGAGGCTAAGGGTGATAAGGCTCCTGGTCCAGACGGCTTTACTATGGCTTTCTTTCAAAAATGCTGGTGTGTTCTTGAGAAGGAGATTTTGGCTTTTTTTGCAGATTTCCACAAAGAATGTATCTTTGAAAAATCACTCAATGCCACCTTTCTGTGTTTGATACCCAAGAAGCTTAGTGCAGTCAATATTAGAGATTTCCGCCCAATTAGTCTGGTGGGTAGTTTGTACAAGCTACTTTCAAAGGTGTTGGCACATAGATTGCGTTGTGTGTTGGATAAACTTATTTCCAACTCTCAAAATTCTTTTGTTGGGGGAAGACAGATACTTGACTCTGTTCTTATTGCAAATGAATGCTTGGATAGTAGATTGAAGAGTGGTATTCCGGGTGTGATTATTAAATTGGATATTGAGAAGGCTTATGACCATGTGAGTTGGAGTGCCCTATTTTACCTTATGGAGAGGATGGGTTTTGGGGAGAAGTGGGGGAGATGGATGAAGATGTGTATTTCTACTGCTCGTTTTTCTGTCCTTATTAATGGGTCTCCTGTTGGTTTCTTTAGCAGCTCTCGTGGTCTTCGCCAAGGGGATCCTTTATCTCCACTCCTATTCTTATTAGTAATGGAGGTATTGCGTAGGTTGTTGAAAAGGATAGAAGATGGAGGCTTTATCAGTGGTTTCCAAGCAAATCCCAATACACATGGAGGTTTGCATATTTCCCACCTTTTGTTTGTTGATGATACTATTCTCTTTTGTGATGCATCAAAGGAACAATTATTACATATTCGTATGGTTCTAATTTTCTTTGAAGCTATCACAGGACTGAAAGTAAATGTTGGCAAGAGTGAGATTGTGCCGGTTGGTGAGGTTAGGAACTTGGATGCTTTAGCTCGTATCTTATGTTGTAAGGTAGGTTGTTTACCCATGTCTTATTTGGGGATGCCTTTGGGGGCACATTATAAGGATCCCTCAATTTGGTACCCTATCATTGAAAGGATGGAAAAAAAGCTTGCAGGTTGGAAGCAGTTATATTTGTCAAAAGGAGGTAGACTTACTTTATTGAAGAGTACTTTATCAAGCCTCCCTACTTATTATTTATCTTTGTTCACTATCACACAACACGTGGCTGACAGATTGGAGAAAATTCAGAGGGATTTCCTTTGGGGGAGATCTAATGAGGTCTTTAAATTCTCACTTGTTGCTTGGGAGAAAGTTGTGTGGCCAGTGGAGTCTGGTGGCTTGGGGATCCGGAAAATTGGGCTGTTTAACCAAGCTTTGCTTGGGAAGTGGCTCTGGAGATTTGGAAATGAGGCCACACAGTTATGGAGGCAGGTTATAGCTTCCAAATATGGGGAGGCCAGTGGGGGATGGTGTACTAGAGTTGTTAGAGGGACTTATGGTTGTGGTATGTGGAAGAATATCAGGAAGGGGGCTAAGAGTTTCTTTGGTCATGTGTTGTATGCGGCAGGAGAGGGTTTTCGTATCAGATTCTGGCATGACCCTTGGAGTAGCCCTACTGCCTTGAAAGATTTATATCCAGCACTGTTTGCTATTGCGGTGAACAAGGAAGCTATGATTTCAGAAATGGTTGATTATGATTTGGATGGGGGTGGTAGAAGTTGGAACTTATGTTTCCGTTGTGCATTTCAAGACTGGGAGACAGGGATCTTTTATGATTTCTTTACGTATATCTCTTCTAAGTTACCTAGGGGGGTGATGATACCATGATATGGCAATTGAATCGTAATGGTGTTTTTGATGTGCGCTCTTTCTATAATTCATTGCTAGCAGCTCCAGTGGTGTCTTTTCCTTGGAAGAGCATGTGGTGTGTTAAGGTACCTAAAAGGGTGACTTTCTTCTTATGGACAGCTGCTAGGGGTGGGCTTCTTACTATAGACAACCTCGTTAAGAAGACATTACCTCTTGTGAATTGGTGCTGCCTTTGTCGATGTGAAGAGGAAACTGTGGATCATTTATTGATCCATTGTAAGTATGCTTATACTTTGTGGAGTGAAGTCCTTCGTTTGTTTGGGGTTCAATGGGTGATGCCGAAGAATGTTGTTTCTCTTCTTACTGCATGGTGGAATTGGTTGGGGAGTCACACTTCAAAAGTATGGAATATGGTTCCAGCTTGTATTATGTGGTTAATTTGGAAGGAGCGCAATGCCCGTACTTTTGAGGAAACTGAGAGACTTGTAGACTGTGTGAAGTCTTTGCTACTCAGGACTTTGTTTGAGTGGTCCCAGGTTTGGGGGTTTACACATTGTCACTCTTTGTTTGATTTCCTTAATTCTGTTAGCCTTTCTGTTTGATTGGTTTGTATTCTTTTCAGTGCAGTGAGTTTACTATCGTAAATTCATTGTGCTTTTTTTCAATAAAACTGTTATTATCTATCAAAAAAATAAATAAATAAATAATTAGTGTGACTACCCATATTATTTCTAAAAACTTGGAGGCACACTAAATAGGAGATGGGTGGAATCAAAGAGTATTTTGTTTTCGTAAGGAGTGGAGGGGTGCAAATTAGAAATTTATAGTTTCCCAAGAAATTTATAATCTGCCCTCTCACAGATGAAAACTTTGCCCTCATTCTATGTTCACACTAATTCATATATATATATATATATATATATATATATATATATTTAGAGTAATGTAATGGATAATTTTTTCGGCTGTTTGGTTTCTTGGAAATTGAAAATTGATAAGTGCTTGTATTCTTTTAGGAAAAAATTCTGGAAAAAATTTGTGCCTTTTCTGCATTTTGTTGTTGTGAGCTTCTGTGTTGCATATAATCATCCTCAACTCTCTCTTTCTAGTTTTAATTTTTTCATCTTCTGTGCTTTTTTTTATTTCCCAGTTACTGTTAGTGAAGTTGAAGCACCTTTTGAGCTTTAGAAGAGCATTTCAACAGTTTGCTTTTCATGTTGCATTTCCTACCATGCCCTTGCTTCTATCCCTGATTTTTCTTGATTTTCTTTTAGACTTCTTGTTTGGGTATGGAAAAAATAGTTGCGTAGGGCGGAATTACCAAATGAGAAATCAGATATTAAAAATTAAATGTCATTTATTTTATTTTCCAACAGTTGCCTTGTATGTTCTTCCACGAGCAGGAGATTCACTGTGGTATATTTTAGTGAACCGCCACCTGCTTCCAGATATTAAGAATGCAGAGGTATTGCTAAAATTGTTGCCATACTTTTCTGAAGGCATTTTTAATTTTTTTAATCCAAATTTAGTGGTTCAATACACTAAGAGGACAAAATCGAGGATAGTGGGCCTTACCCATTTTCATTTATATTTGTGAAATTTTATAAAAATTTAGAATCTATTTGATGGGTTAAGAATTTTTTCAAAAGAGATACCAAAATATTTCAGAAGATATTTTGTACACAAAAGTAAGTGTCCTAATTTGATTGGTATATATATATAATGTTATCCAATATTCAAATTCTTGTAAAAGAAGAAGTTATTTGGCATCACTATTATGTTCAACAATTTATTTGAATGATTTGGCATCAATTTTGTCCACATTGATGGATGGTGTCCATCATAGATATCTTTCTTTGTTAGGTTGACTTGTGCTTCTACATGTCTAACCGAATTAATGATAATTTATGACACATCAAAATAATAATAATAATAATTTATAAGTGCACATTACCATTTCATATGCAACCTAAATTTCAGTACCAAGTAGGGTAGTAATGTGGTCACCTCATTGCATTGTTTGCACTCACAATTGTTATTGTTAAGATGCTTTGCTATCTATACTCTATACCCTACATGTCACAGCCTATACTCATGTTCCTTGTTGGTGATAAAGGTACCACATGTAATTGTGGAGGCCATTATCCAAAATAAATAGCCATTTATCATCTTTCATGTAATCTTGTTGTCCTTTAACTTCCCCTAAATTTTTATCTCATTATGATAGTGTTTCTCTTCTTTTTTTTGCCAAAGTTTTTAGGTGTAACTATAGGAATATTTTTTAAATTATAATGTAGGCTTTTAGATTAGATGAGCAAATTGTAGCATCATGATAGGAATCTTTGATGCCTTCACTTCGCTTGGTGTTAAAATGAAAGTTTAGAGTGTAGTGTAGGGCTAAATAGAGTTTAATGGTAGAAGGGGGGACCTGTGAATGGTAGAGTTTATTATTATTAGTTTCCCCTCCTTGTGCTGCATGACAATCCTTTTGCCTCTTTAAAAAGAGCCTTTGGTGTTTAAAAACACTTCTACAATTAAAATTCTATTACCAACAATTTCTAGAATTTAAAAAAGTCTCATTATTTATTTTAAATTATTTGAATAATACTATAATTTTTGTTTTAAAAATAAAAGTTAGAAACCTTTAACCAAGTTGTTAGTCAATTGTGGGATGCGAGCTTGACTATTCAAGCTCTTCTTGCTAGTGATCTCACTAATGAAATTGGACCTATATTGGCAAGAGGGCACAACTTCATAAAAATATCTCAGGTAGGATTTTCAGTTATTAAAAAATGTCATTACCCAGTATTGATTCAAATATCTCAAAATACACTGTTCCTTGTCATGCATTATCTTTCATCTTGAATTGTGGAATGTTGTTTAGTAGAGATGGCACACAGGTTGACCACTGATTCAATGTTCAAATTAAAAAGGCAGTTCTTGCTACTAGAAAGATCTAGGACCAAACCAAGGAAGCTTGTGTTAAATTAAGAAATTTCCACATTGAAATATGGCATCTGGCAATTTTTAATCAATGGTCAATGAGCTTAGTTCAAATGGCATCCTCATCCCTTGGCTATTCACACACTTATAGTCTTATACATGTTATTTATAGTTAATTCTAAGACAAATACTAGTTTGCCCCTAACAATATCTTACTTACAACACTCCTCAGGTTGGGACATAGATATTATATAATCAGAGCTAATACTATATTATGTAATTATTTGTTTATGTAATTAATCTTTTGGCAATGAACTTGTTTTGTTTACTAGCAATTGGTTGGGAATTGTTGAGTGTAGGCAATTTGTTTTGTTGGTTCCAATTGGTTGCATTTGAGTGTTGGTAGGAATTACAGGTCTTGTTTTGAGTAGGATTTTGTTTAGGAAGAAAAAAATAGGAAAAAATAACGACCTATAGCCGTGTTTTCAAAAACGCGGCTATAGGAAAACCCAATGTGGGACCTAGAGCTGCGTTTTCAAAAACGCAGCCCAAACCGGTCTATAGCTGCGGTTTAGACACCCTATAGCCGCGTTTTTACACACTCACAGATGCGGGACCTATAGCCGCGTTTTCTATAGACCCTGTTTGGGCTGCATTCAAAATGCAGTTCTAAGTTGCACCTATAGCCGCGTTTTCATAGAAAACGTAGCTATAGGTCCCGCATTTGGGTGTGTAAAAACACGGTTCTAGGGTGTCTAAAACGTAGCTACAGACCCCTGTTTGGGCTGCGTTTTTAAAAACGCAGCTCTAGGTCCCTGCAGGGGGCTATAGTCGCACCGCATAGGCCGTGTTTGAAAACGTGGCTATGGAAATGCAGCTATAGCCTATAGCTGCATTTTTTAGAGTCTATAGCTGTGTTTTTCAAATGCGGCTATAGCCCTCTTTTTTAGTAGTGATATCTCGTTGGCATCTGGAAATTTTGTCAAAAAATCTTAGTAAGTCGATTGGTTCAGATTTTTTAGGTTTTGGAGGGAGGAAAATCTTAGTAATTATATATTGAGTAGTTACAGGTAGACTGTCCAACCAATCCGAAGACCTGACCTACCCAAAAAAACTAGGTAGGTTGGGTTTTCGGATGGGTTGGACAACCCTACTTGTAATTACTCTATATATAATGACTAGAACAGTATGGTTATTAATCTAAGAAACAACTTCAATATCTAGTCCACATATATACCAACTAAGAAACTAAAGAAAAATCTGTGCCAAAAAGTAAGCCCAAAAAAAAAAAATTATATAGAATTTAGATATAAATAGTGAGTCCATGCGTCATTTTATAGGTCATTTGTTCATTCATTAAAAAATAAATAAAAAAAGGTCTTGCTCTTTAATGTGTCGAAAATCAAGCTTATAGAAGCTTGGACGTAGAGGTAGAACCACAAATGAATGGCATTATGTTACAAAGCCATCCTGATATCTAGGTTGCATGGACACGCCATTTTTGGCGTCGTGTCGGTGTCGGACACGTGTCGAACACCGGAACGGGTACGACTCATCGGATTCCGGTGTCCGGCGAGTGTCTCTTTTTTTTTTTTTTTTTTTTTTTTCGCTTCTCCGACACTCCGCCGACACGGCTCCGACGCAGCTCCGACACGCTAGCAGTGAAAAAAAAAAAGAAAAATCACAGATGTCTGACCTCTGACCTCTACCCGCTGCTGCTGCCGCTGCCCTCCGTCGCTTGCCGGAGCTAGATCGGGCCGATCGGCGAGCTCCTCCTCTCTCCTTCTTCTTCTTCTTCTTCTTCTTCTGCTTCTTTTTCTTTTTCTTTTTCTTTGCTCTCTCACCCAGATGCCTTCTTCTTCTTCTGCTTCATTTACGTTTTCTTTTTCTTTTTCGTTCATTTTAACTTTTCTAATATTTTTTTATATTTCCTCTTTGTTTTGTGGGTCTTCTGCCAACCCCACGTGAAAGCCAGTTTCAAACATTCAATTTCAAATTTTAACTATTGAGTACCATATGTCAGTCATGATTTCTTTGATATGCCATTGGTCCAAAAGAAAATAATTTATATTATTATTTTGACTATTATTTTTAGTATTAGTATTAGTATTTGAACGTAACATATTTAAACTTTTGATTTGTACTCTAAATATTTTATGTGTATTATTGTACTATTTTTGGCGTTAGTTTACTTATTTATAATTCTTATATAATTTAAATTCTAGACATAAACGTATTTTATGTCTAAAAATATTTAAAAATATCATAAATATAAAATTTAATTAATTATTTAACCGCCGTGTCCCCGCCGTGTCGTGTCCTTATTTTTCAAAAATTGCCGTATCCTCGTGTCCGTGTCCGTATCGTGTCCGTGTCCGTGTCCGTATCCGTGTCCGTGCAACATAGCCTGATATTCATTCATTAAAAATTTTAATTTTTCGATGTTCCACAAAAATTTTGAATAAAAAAAAAAAAATTAATCCCATTTCTCATCATTGATCAGCAGCCAATCTCCACTCTTAAACCTTGATCTAGCTTGCATGTAAGTTAAATAATTGGTAATAAAAGTTTGAGATAATCACAATACTAAGGAGCCATAAAACATGCTAAATCCTCCAATAAAAAAGATACAATAGCCAAGGATTCAGCATTGTCTGCTAACTCATATGCCACATCGTATAATAGAGTTAGTGCATATCGAGACTGGTTCATCCACTTCCAGGCCTAGAATTGGATTTCTTCCGCACTCTGAAAAGGTTGAGGCTAATGTTGAACAACCTAAGTCAGATGGTAAATCTATCATTGGCAATGTGCCAAAATTAGTCTAAGTCCCTTACTTTTACCACCATTGTGGTATTATTAAACATATTTGTCCAAATTGTTTCAAGTGGCTTGCTAGCTAGAATGTGAATTGTGTGTCTAATTGCAAGGGCCAAGTCCAAGGCACATGACCCAATGCCTTTGTTAGGTGAGTTGATTAAGGCATTGGTATAATTTTTAGGCACTCTTAGAGTACGGAGAATAGTGCTCCCTCTTCTCATATTAATTGTAGAGTTTATTATGAATGTGAGATGAGTGAGTATCATTTCTTCATATTCAGGGAGTTTCTAAGAATTTTCCAAAGCATTGAGCCTTTTAACTTAGTTTCAAGGGAATGCAATTCCCCCTCAACCTTCAGGGAAATATTTCCTGAAGAAAACCTCTTCATCCTCTCAGCCTTACACTTAAGCTAAGTGGGTGAAGAAGGATGTTGCTACTTGAGCACTTTCCCCTTGTTCGTGTTTGAATTCTTCCTATACTCTGTTGGACGTGTTGCCCTGTTTCATGTGTTGTGGTTCATTCATTATTGCCATGCTTTAATAGGATTCAAGCTTATCCATTTACCTTGTATTACATTTCATTCTAGTTTTCCTAGAATTAGCCAGATACCAATTAAGATGATCTTCTATGGAGATTATCATCAATACTCAATATTAAAGTCTAATAAAACATAAACTATCAACGGAAAAGCAATTGCATGTACAATGAAATTCACTTAAATTAATAAATAAATTAACTTATACGAAAATCTCAGAAGCTGCATTCAAAATTTCTTAGCCTTTGTTAACACTGCCAATCCACAATCCCTCTTGAACTCCATATTAATTTTTAACTTATTTTATGCTTTACAATGTTTCTTCTAATGAAATTAAATATATATAAAATTAGGAAGAAATGATTAAGAATGCTGGATGCAATATTTTTGCAGAACTGAGGACGAAAGAGGAATGAAATGCGTCCATTGTCTAATGGGGCAAGCTTAATTACTTAGTGAAAAATGAAGAAGCAGGACAGCAATGACAAGTTGTATTCCACAGTAATATGAAGGCTGAAGTAAAGCTACAAGTCGCGCTGATGAGCACTGAAGTAATAAGCAGTTGTTTTTGTAGATTAGTACGTAGTTAGTTTCTTACTAATTCATGTACAAAGTCATGAGTATTTAAAGGGCAGAGCTATTATTGAGTGTTAACGTATATTATGTTATGAGTTTTAGGCCCAGCTAGGTTACTTGTATAGCACACTTGTACTTGTACTACACTTTACTTGTACCACACACATATGCCTCCTATATAAAGACACTAATATATATTCTTTGATTTGTGAAATACAATACAACTAATTCCATATTTCTAATATGGTATCAGAGTTGAATTTAGCAAACCAAGCTCGTGAAACTTGTTTAAGGCCATAAAGTGCACGTCGAAGGTAACAAACCTTGTTTGAGTCAACAGAGAGACCAGGAGGAGGTTGCATATAAACTTCTTCACTTAAATCCCCATTAAGGAATGCATTTTTGACATTCATCTGAAAAAGATCTCATTTACTGGCAGCAGCAACAGCTAAGAGGGCACGGACAGATGAGATACGAGCAACCAGAGCAAAGGTCTCTTCATAATCAATCCCATACTCCTGTGTAAAACCTTTTGCAACAAGACGAGTTTTGTAGCGCTCAATGGACCCATCAGAGCGAGTCTTAATCTTGTAGATCCACTTACAACCAACCATAGATTTCCCAGGGGGGAGTGTCACTAAATCCCAAGTATGGTTTTTAGATAATGCATCAAGTTCCTCTTTCATTGCAATCTGCCATAAAGGGTCAGTGGAAGCCTCACGATAGGTGTGAGGCTCGTGTAGTGTAGCAAGAGCAGTGTAACAATGATAGTCAAGGTAGGAATAGATCTTACCCGAGTTGAGTGACGAGGTGGAATGTCTTGTGCAAGATCTTCAGGCGGAGCAGGAGCAGGGGACCCAAGCTCAGGGTTGGGATTGGGTAGCTCGTCTTCAACCTGTTCATTAAAGGGTGAACTAGGAAAGGGATCAGTGATATCTGGTGATTGGACAGAGAAATCTACAAGAAAATCAGGAGCAACCATAGAAGGATCAGGAGCAGTTACAAAAGGAACATGTGCCTCATCTGGAAAAAGATCTAAAACAAATGAGGAAAATAGGAAGGCACGGAAGTGAGAGAGCTCGACAAAGAGGCGATGTTCCCAAAAGACAACATTGCGAGAAATATGAAGACGATAAGAGACAGGATCATAACACCGATGCCCCTTTTGAATTTCGCCATAGCCAAGAAAACAACAAAGTCTTGACCGAGGCTCAAGTTTGTTATGCTCATGTGGCTGAAGAAGAAGGAAACAAGCAAAACCAAAGGAGCGAAGGTGGTGATAGTCTAGAGGTGACCCAAAAAGGCACTCATATGGAGTTTGGTTTTGGATAACAGGACTCGGAATAAGATTAATAGCATGAACAGCATGAAGAGTAGCTTCACCCCAAAAAGGATCAGGAACTTTGGCAAAGAGAAGGAGAGCACGAACAGTGTCAAGAATATGACGAAATTTTCGTTTGGGTCTACCATTTTGCTGAGAGGTACCTGGACAAGTTAGTTGATGAACAGTGCCATAGGAATGCAAAACAGCTTGGAAAGCATATTGAGTATATTCAAGAGCATTATCAGATCGAAAAATTTTGATGCATTTGGAAAACTGAGTTTCAACCATTTTTGTAAAATTAGAGTATACTTGCAATAATTCAGAATGATGTTTCATATTAAAAATCCAGCTATAACGAGAGTAATCATCAACAAAGACAACAAAATATTGAGACCCACCAATACTAGAGACAGAGGAAGGCCCCCAAATATCAGAATGAATAAGGTCAAAGATATCAGTGGATATTGATTCACTAGTATTAAGAGGGTGTGGTGCAGGTTTAAGTTCAGAAAATAAGGACGAGTAAGGTGTCATGTGATTCAACAAGCGGAATCCATAAGCCAAGAGGAAGGAGACATACCAGATAAAGCTGAGAGAGAAGAGGAATAAGATGCATTACCAACCATACGAATGACATTGGCGATGATGTTTTTAAGGTCATCTGTGGACATGGTGAAAATGCGTTCTGAAGACTTAGACTGTGCAGAGACAAGAGCCATTGGTTGGACATTCTCAATGTTAGCAATAGTAGCAGCAGAAATTGAAACAGCTGATTTGTTGCGATGATAGCAAGTCTCAATATTGTGGCCAAAACGTTAACAAAAATTGCAAAAATGTTTGCTGGATTGTCGGCGATGATTATTGCAACAACAAGAAGACCTGTTCTTATTCTTCATTTAGAAGCAAAATATGCAAAAATGGACTGCAAAAATGAAATCTACGCGAAAAACTGGGTAAGGAACACCTGGATTGCAAAAAGTCAACTCAGTGAAAAAGTCAACGGTCAAACCTAGTCAAAATCAGATCGGAGCTACCCTGGTGGCGCGTGAAGTGCGTGGAATAATTTGCCGAAACTTTTACCGGCGCGTGGCGGTGCGTTGATGGGTGAGGCACGTGGATAAAATTCGCTGAAGCTTAAGGCGGCGCGTGAGGGCGCGTGGACCATCCGATGAAGTCGATTCTTTCCCGAAGCAGAATATCGTGCCCTTGCTGATACCACATTTGAGCTCCTTTGGCTACGATGGCTTCTTAAGGATTTGGGTGTGTCCACATCCTCTGCTACTCCCCTTTATTATGACAACTAAAGTGCCATTCATATTGCTCACAATGATGTCTTCCATGAACGGACTAAACACATCGAGATTGATTGTCATTTTATCCGTTATCATCTTGTCCATGGTGCTCTCCAGCTTTTCTCTGTCTCCTCCAAAGATCAACTTGCAGATATCTTCACCAAGTCACTTCCTAAGGGACGCATTCGTGATTTAGTTGACAACCTCAAGCTGGTCTCACATCCACCTTGTGTTTGAGGGGGGCTGTTAACGTATATTATGTTATGAGCTTTAGGCCCAGCTAGGTTACTTGTATAGCACACTCGTACTTGTACTACACTTTACTTGTACCGCACACATATGCCTCCTATATAAAGGCACTGATATATATTCATTGATTTGTGAAATATAATACAACTAATTCAGTATTTCTAACATTGAGAAATTATTTTATTTTTATTTTTATTACATTCCAAATGATTAAGAATGAAGTATAAGTTGGGATGGTGGTTACAATTTACATACACATGAAAGAATAAGAATAATTAGACTTGAAGAGCTTTGAACATCTACTTAAAAATAAACAAATAAGTAAGTCCCATAAGCTTGCCAATCCCCCTAATGGATGGAGGGCTCCCCTTGGGTACAGAGGAACGTGGAGTACTTTTCTGCTATGGGCCTAGTGAAGGAGGAGCGCGGTGACTCTTTGAAGGAGTCCAGGAGGGCGGACTAGACGCAGATGGAGGGACATCACCTCTGGACAGCAAGCTGCGTGTTAACGGAGAGACATCAACATTGTGATTAGTGACAAATAAGGCCTTTTGGCTCATCAGGATTTGTTTTTCACCATAAGAGCATCAGCATTGAAGAATGCTACCCTATCTTATTTTATCATCCTAAAAAGTTACTTTATCAATTATACCATACCATTTTACAGTACACCTTACATCCAAAAACTCTATTATTTTACTTTTTCATTAAAATATTATTTTTTTAATCTTTCTTTATTATTTCTTTCACATCATCATTTTTTTTCAGCCAAGGATCTGATTCCAACGGAAAAATGGTGGAATAAAAAAAAATATATATATATATATATATATATTTTTTTTTTTTACTATAGTGCTACAGTACAATTCTAAACTTAGAATTGTACTGTAGTTTAGAATTGTACTGTAGCACTATTGCAAAAAAAATTGCAATAGTGAGGTATACCATTTTTTGATGCAAAGGTTTTTGAGCTATGAAATGCCAAAAAGACCTTAGATATAGCATTAGCATTGAAGAATGCTAATGCTCTAAGGGACTCTAATAGCCTCATGTGCTGGTATTATTCTCATGAGGAAAAAGAAAAACACAGCCACTGCTCGGACTTTGAGAAGCATATTGAGAACTCTCATCTTTTTTCTTCTTTTTTTTCCCCCTCTAAGCAGAGATAGTTTGAGATCAATCTGAGCAGGAATGCCTGGAGTGAGCATTGCTACGGATTAAATAGGATTAAAGAACTGAAACGCGGACCGTACAAGAGGGGGTGTTGACGTTTTAGAGATATTGAAAAACTTCGCCACTGAATTACCCGAAATTGATTTGAAACTATGTTGTAGGTGCCAATATAATTTGAAATCAATTTCCAGGGTTGTATATATATAACGTGTGAGTGGCTAGAATAAGAGTTGCTTTTTATTGCAACACCGAGACAAAAACAGACTAAGACCATGCCTTGCAAGGTGCAAAAGATGGCAAGATTCAAGGTTTCAAAAGTGCTAACCCCGCGTGGACTGAAATTTCTGCTGCAAAGCCTTCATTTTTTTATTAGGTGCCCGAGACGTATGGTGCAAGTTGCTGTTGTTGGGTTTTTCCGGAGAAGATAGAGCAAGTTTCTTAGCCAACATGTATTAGACTTCAAATTTTAGCGAACATTTTTAGTATCTTCCTAGTAAAGGATTCGAAATTATATGGTAAGTTAGTGAATGCTGGCTTGCACTGGGCATGTCAGGCATGCATGCATGCGGCCATGCGTTGGTTTGCACCATGCCTATGGGCATGCCAAGATTGCTCTCCATTTCATGATTAAAATTTTATTTCTAAGATTTAAGAGTGTGCATCATTATAATTTAAATGATATAACGTACATACATTTATAATTTAAAATTATCTAATCTAAATCATAAAGTTGGATGGATTTTGTACAATAATCTATGACTAAAGTTACCAAAACTTTGGCTTCTTAACAAATTCTTCAGTTCAATGGGTTAACCAAAAAAAAAAAAAAAAAAAGTCTATAGACTCCTAAATTCGGGTTAATTAAGCTCTTAAGGAATGTTTTGCTGCCGATCGAGGTAGGCCTCGACAATTCCAAGAGATTACTAACATTGAGGGGGTGGGGGCATGGAATGACCTGCCTCCTCAGTCTGAGTATTTGGATTTCCATGTGGAGCAGAGGACATTTGAGTTCATGGAATCAATTGTGGGAAAGTGTCCTCTTGCAGTATTCTTGAGCCTAAATTTTTTCTTGCTTTTAGGAGCCTGTGATCGTTTGGGGATTTGTCGAGAATAGGGTGGGAATGCAAGAGATTTATTCCAGTTTCAATTTTTTATTGGGATTCGCTAGGCTCGAGTCTGGGATTGTGAATTCGTTTTAGATTTTGTGTATGGGAAGTATTTGAGTAAATGGGCTGCTTGTTGGATTAGTGTGGGTGGAAGTGTCTTATCGGCCAGGTTTGCTTGTGGTCATGGCTGGTGTGTCTGGGTTATTTATTTGGTAGGTCCTGGATGGAATTTGTATATAAGTTTAATGGCATTTGATGTGGATTGTTTTTACCAAGTAGAGATGGGCCTATAGCTAGGAAAAGCCAGGAGCCCAATCTAGCAAGAAGTAAAGCTTCTTGGCTGTTGGTATCGTTATTCAATAATGCTAGTATGGTATACTTTTACACGCTTTGTTATAACTTATTACTATTCTATATAATAGATTGTGATTTACAGTATGTCACTATTATATCGACTCACCTTTGTTTTTTCATCATTTATAGTCCACCACGTAAAACAATTGTGACAAAATATATGTGAAAGAGTGGTACTAATATTATTAATCAGTGTTGTGGGAAAATTGGAATGGCCGGGGTGAGGTGAGATGATGCAAGGATTTATCAATGCATAGGTGTAAGGTTTAATTACAATAGTATGTGATTTGTTGGTAAGTTGATTATAAAAAAATTATTGTTAAACCAATTTTTTTTTTTTTTTTTTTTTTTTTTTTGGTGCTAAACTTTTTAAACCTTATTTTCTATCCTGTAGATTAAACTATTTTATGTTTTCCATTTTATGGTCAGTCTCATATTCATTCTATGATCTATCCCAAGTCACCACCATAGCCAGCACTCACAAGGGTGGGTCCATGACTCCATGCGATGATGCAATGACCTAAAATCTTTTCCCTTCTCGAGATCCATGTCAAAGATGATTGGAAAACGATCACTACTTTCTTTTTTTTTCTTTTTTCTTTTTTCTGAGAATCCAATCACTGGTTTAAGAGAATTTTAGGATTCATATCCATCACTATCTAATTAAAATGCATGCGACCGACATAAAATTTTTCTCAATTTGGGATCTATGTCAGTGATGACAAGAAAAGAATTACTATTTTAAGAAGAATCCACTTCACTGTAGTGTGTAGCAACTAAATTATTTATCATCCACTTTTAGAAAAAAATTTATGAGAATTTGAAAAAATTATTTAAAAAGTTAAATCATTTTTTTATTTTCTATAAAAAAAATTCTTAAAATGATTTATTAATATATGTTCTAAGAATATACATTAGTAAAAACCAATTATCGATTAATGATAAATATGCCGAAACCATTAGGGTGGTGTAGATTTTTGGTATACACGACATTCTATGGCCACACTCTTTTTCTTGCTAATCAAACATGGGCTTTAAATTTTAAGGATTGAGATTCCTAGGATAAAAAGTTAGTTTATATGTTATAAGTATAATCCAACTTTTGATAATTTTTTATTTATAAAAAAATAGATACTATAAAATCTTGCTAGGGTCCATGATAATTGCTTTTAATATCAAGTTAAAATATTAATTGATTTTTTGTGTAGTTTGGTTTAAACTCGAGATCTCTTAATTAACAATAAGAGATTTTACCTGTTGAATTAATCAGAATTCATATTTTTAAGAGATTTAATGATTATTAAAACATTATAACTTATGTTATCATTAAAATTTATTGTTGACCCATCAACTATGAGAGAATATTATATTATATTATTTATTTTCTTTTCTATTTTTCTTCTCTCTCCTAAGTAATTAATCCCTAAATTTGTATAAGTGCCTATTCCTGACGTGGTTGAGTTGCAGATTTTCTTTCTCATGGGCTTACTCTTTTCAAGTATTTACGTATTGGTTATTTGTTATGTGAGGTTTAGCAAATGATTGCTTGAATCTAAATTTAGAGTTCGTTATTTTGGATTTCATCCATGGTTCTAGGTAGTAAATTAGTTATTAATAATTAGGCATAGAGTGTCTCATTGATGAAAGCACATATATTGTAGGGACTTGGCCTTACATGCAGTGACCCTAACAACTGGTTTTTGTTCATAGATTTTGTTCTTCTCCATGGAAGATAGCCCCATATGCAGCAGGCCGCATGCTCATAAGAATAAGCGCTACCGTGGCTACGAGAAGCATTTTTTGAAAAAGGGATGGTCGCATAATTAGAAGCAAAGATAATTGAGAAATCTTTGATGAAGAATATGGGGAGCATATGGATATATGGTTACTAATTTGCTATAACATAATGACATCGTTTAGGTCATTGGTAGAATTTCGTGAGCAGAAAGAGACTAACAAAGATGACGGACACTGATTTTAATATGAAATCAAAGCCACAAATATGACTAAAAAAAGGGGATTAATATCTATTTAGAGTATTGCACATGATACAATAGCTTTAGATGGTTGAGATTAAGAGTTGAAAAAAATCAAAATTCAACTTCAACCACTGAATAAAATAAAATAAATAATAGTTAAAAAATTAAAGTTAAAAAAATATGGGAAATGTCGTAAGGCATCTGTTAAGGATTATTTATTGTGTGATCTTTCTAATAAAAAATTGGTGTAAATTGAGAAAATGACTAGTAGTAGTATTAAAGTGACAAGCTGTGAAATTAAAAAAAAGTTAACTTTATTAACTCCACAGCTGATAAAATTAGTCAAATATTTGACAAAAAATTGATTTTATTGATATAGAGTTGTCTCTTAACTGCAAGTTAACACTAGTAAAAATATTTTGTAAGAGAAAATTATCTGCACCGGATCCAAATCCAAAAAATAAAAAGAATAGAACATGATGTCAGGTAATAAACTAATAATGAATTCAGTAGAGCTTTGAAATTTGAATCGAATCAAACTGACCTCTTTTTTTTTTTTTTTTTTTTTTTAGGGGGTCCAACTCCTCTCCCGTTAGAAACCCTCCCATTCTCCCCATTTTTTGTATAGATAAAGGACACGTGGTAATTAAATGATCTAATGGTTCAAAAAAAACCATTTCAATCTATCCTATTTCTTGAAATCTCCTATTCTTTGCCTTTCCCTTCTCTCTGCAACATCACTACTGCCGAACCCATTCTCTCCTTGGTTTTTTTTTTTTTTGAAGTGGCACAGCAATGACTGGGTAGGAAGGCTTCCGGTGGAATCTCAGTAGCAGCACGATACTTCGTGGAGTGGCTTGACTGGATTGAGGGTAAGCGTTCACTCTTTATCTAGGTTTCTCTACCGAAGATGGCATAAATAGTGATTTTGGGTTGAGGGATGGGTAACCTGTGTTGTGATTTCCAATGTGAGTAATTTCTTTGTGGTATCAATGGCAACAGAAGGGTATGGCAATGGTTATGAAGATGGGATTATGACAGAGAAGTAATTTTTCTATTTTTGTTTTGTATTTGTTTTGTGGGTTTCTGATGGGTAGAAGTGTTAAGAATATGAATCCTAGTAAATCACCATTTGTTGAAGCTATTGAAGATAAAGATAGAGAAAAAAATAAAGTCGCACATAACATCAGATAACTAGAGTTTATCCCTTTTTATTGTAATCTTTTTATTTTTCAAATGCTTGTAATTATCCTGATAAATGAAGTCCATACGGAAGCTTGGAGATTGATTTGGCTACTAGCTTTTTTTACACTGTTTTTCAAACTAGAAGAACACTATGGTAGGGAATGATTTTTTTTTTTTTTTTTTTAAGAACCCAATTTTCTGCTGCTTGGGTATTTTTGCTTCTTAGGATGCAAAATGGTGAAAATATTAAAGATTTCATCATTCATTTTCATATTTTGATAGTAAAAGTTAGCCAAATGGGTTGAATTTCTGTAAAATTTTCTGGCTATGATTATAACAAGTCTTCAGTTTTTTAAAGTGGTATTAAACCTTTATACCTGCACTCCTATAGTAAAAAAAAGGTTCTTTTTGTTGATTTCTTTGAAAAGCTCAAGTTCATAAGTGATGAAGTTTGAAATGATGATGACATTGATGAGTTTGTTAAAAAAACAAGGAGAGAATGGGTCCGGCGGTGGTGACGTTTCAGAGAATAGAGGGAGGCGAAGGGTAGAAGATTGCAGAACTAAAGATAGTTTGAGTTGGCTTTTTTTTAACTATTTGATCATTTGATTTCCACGTGTCCTTTATCTATATAAAAAAGGGCGAGAACGGGGGTTTTTAACGGGAGAGGAGCTTGACCCATGTGGAGGTTACTATAGGAGCAAAAGTTTTCAGCCAAATTACAAATTGCCATGTCAAAATTTAATGGCCGATTTTAAATTCTGTGTTTTTAAATTAATTAGATAAAACAAATCAAATAGTACCATGTGTTGTCCAAGTTGATATTATATTAGCAAATAAAAAATTGTCATGTATTACTTGGACCCACACGATAGAGATAAGTTTTCTAAATTAAATTGAGATAATGATAGCTGATAATTATATTTATTAATATAAATAGAAATAGAAATAATTATCAATAGGCACAAGTCCTAGTAGTATTCTCTGATTTTGAATATATATATATATATATATATATTCAAGTTACACTCAATATAACTTAGCAAAAATTACACATTTTTTTAGATAATATATTTTTAAAAGATCTAATGGTTAAAAAAATAACATTAAATGCTAATTGCTTTATGGGTAGACATGGCAAAACGGGCGGGTCGGGTCGGGTCGGGTTCGGGTCGGGTCAAATGGGTCACGGGTCAAAAACGGGTCGGGTTGAAATCGGGTTCGGGTCAATCGGGTTGCGGGTCGGGTCGGGTTGGGTCGGGTTGACCCGTATTTTTCACATGAAATTTTTTATTTTTTATTTTTTTTAATTTGTTTTATAAAGAAAACAATATGTATTTGCCATTTGGATAGTTATGCAACATATTACTTGATGTCAAATGCATTATTTTGAATTCACTACTTATATCAAGAATAAACTCAGTTAAACTTATTAATATTTATTCAATAATTTTAAAATTATACAAATCCTAACATTGCTATCTAAAACAAAACAACACAAAGGTAAGTAAAACAAATATACAAGTTTTATTTTTACACAATATCAACATTCCCAAAAAAAAAATTACAAATGACTTATTGAATAACTCATTTGATAAAGAATAAAAACATATAAGAAAGTTACAATTTTAAAAATTAATTTTATAATCTATTATCAATTGTGGTTGATACTCTATTTCAATTTGAGATATACATTAAAGTTTGATTGCTTACTTATTTATACCTAGTCTCTTTTATGAAGATCATATCATTGTTAAGCAGCACACACTCTAGGAAATATCATAATTTATTTTGAAAAGCCGTTTATTTTGAACATAAATTGTTAAAAAATAGATCTAAGCATTCATAGTTTATGCTAATTTGATACTTTGGCTTTACTATTTTCACACTTGTGAATGTGTCTCACACATATCTACAATTTTAAATCTGTTTTTAACTTTACTGTAACCAGATTATCTTAGCATGTACTTTACTATTTGATATCTAAAAATTTTTACTCATTACAGAATGCTCAACCATTTATTTTTCAATTAATTTGCATGCAGTTATGTAAATGTATCAATTGTTTCCTTAAAACTCACAATAAACAATTAAACCAATATTGTCTTAATTTCACTATTTTTTTTTACCCAAAAAAAAAAGTTTTAAAAAAATGGTTCGGGTCGGGTCGGGTCGCGGGTCGGGTCGGGTATTTTTCGGGCCGGGTCGGGTCGGGTCAGAAAATTCTGACCCGTTTTGCCATGTCTATTTATGGGCTTGTTTGGATAAGCCGTTTTAAAAAGTCCGTTTTTAAAAATAAGTGTTTTTAAAATTTGCATTTTTAAAACCATTTATAAGCATTTGGCAAAACTTAAGAGAACATTGAGAAAGAAGTTTTTTATTGTCAACTAAGCATTTGATCTATATTTGTCTAAAATTATTGTTTGAGCGTAAATTACCAAAATAGGACACAATTGTAACACCAAAGTACACTCATAAAATAATTTTAGTCAGATTATAGTCACCCCACCACTATAGTTGTTCACCAATACAGTCACCTCACCACCATAGCTATTCACCACTCAATAATAATTTAACTTTCCCAAATCAGGCCTACCATCTATTCTAAACCACAAAAACAAAATAGAGTTGAAACCCAAATCACAAATAACGTCGTGAAAAACTAATGGGAGAGGGAGAAAGAAAGAGCTTGCAGCAATGGCATTCTCTATTTGTGGTGATTGAGCTTGCAGATGGTGCAATTAAGGCTCTGCCAGTGCGTCTTCTTTCTACTTCCAATATATAATGCTACATGCGATTTGGGTACACTAGGTCTAGAAGCCTCTACCCAATGTGTCTTAGCTACCATTGGAGCTTTGCTGTGATGTTGTTTTGCAACTTGCATAGAGAACAACGAGAAGTAGCAGGTACAAGTTGTCATTAAACAATAATTTTGTCATTACGCAAAATTTTGAGGATATTTTGAGTATTGACACCCTTCAAATTTGGATTGTGATGAGTTTTTAAAATTGAGGTTTCGAAAAAGTTCGATTGTATTTCATTTCCAAAACGCCAAATATGGCATTTTTGAAAACGCAATCGCTAAAAAATCACAATGCCAAATGATGGAAATTTTGTGTTTTGATTCAAAAACGTGCGTTTGTATGGTGCAAACGCTTATCTAAACGGGCTCTATATCTCATTCACCTAATTAATAGTACTTTTGTTTCTCTCTCCTTATTTATTTTTTAAAATCTCATTAAACAGCTCGAACTGGTTTCTGGCATTCTAAATTGCTCAAGATGTCACATTACATGTTTTTGTCTCTTCTGAAGATAAGCTTTGTTGCAGATTCATGTGATGTGAAAACCGAGTAGCCTTCTAAAGGCATCCTGCCATAGCTAAAGCCTCTAGTTTCCATAACTTGAAACACAGCTATGCATCATATTTCCCAAACAAAAAATTTAAGGCGAAAACACAATTTTTGTCCCTACATTTTGAGTTTACAGTCAATTTGGTCCCTACATTTTGGTAACAGTCAATTTGATCTCTGCTATTTTCAACTTGCAATCAATTTGGTCTCTACCGTTAACTTATTTACAGAAAATGCTTACGTAACAAATGGTAGACATAGTCAGCACATTCGATGCTGACATGGCAAATAAAATACTAAAAATAAATATTTTAAAATGCCAAGATGGCATTTTCCCAATTAAAAATATGTATAAGTTGAAAAGAAATTGCTGCTAAATATTATTACTTTTCCTAATAAACATGTCTGTTAGACATCTCAACTTAATTACAGTTCTTGTAAAAAATCGATCCACAGATTACAATTTCAAGTTTTCAACAGTTTGTCTCACTGTACAAAATTTGAAATAAAATAATAACAAAAACGTAAACTCAACAGAGTTATATTCATTCTTTGGGAACCAAACACAGAGAGAGAGGAGCACTTATTTAAAAGAAAAAACATTTCCTTCGTATTACCTCTTTCAGTTTTGGTGATGGTAAAGAAACAGAGAACTAAAATTCAAAATGTGAGAGAAATTAATGGATTAGAAAAGATCAAAATGAGTGGAAGGGATTGGGTCTCTGAAATGTAAACATGCATGCACCGTTGCCATCCTTGCCTTGCGTCATCATTGCCATTCCAGTCATCAAATCCTAGCGCCAAACGAAGATCTCATCACAGCAACCTGATGAGCAAGTTTTTTTCCTTTGTAATGGATTTTCTTTTGGTTGTTAGGGTTTGGAAAATTGGGTTTTGAGGTTGATTTTAGATCCATGTGTTTGGTGTTTTGATTTAATTTTTTGAAATTTCCAAGAGAAATTTGGCCACCAGATTATCTGGGTTTTGTGTAAACATATTTAGTTAGATTTGTCCCCATCAAAGTCACTGGAATGGACTCAACATAAAGATACCAAACCGAAATGAAAGGGGTCTCCATTTGGGATTGCTATTGTTCTTTTTCTGTTTCTTGGTTTCTGTTTGGTTACCGAGAAAGTTTGCTGGGAAAAATTTCTTGAATTTTTTGTATTCTAAAATTTCAATTTCTTATTGGTTTTTACTGATCAAGATGTTTCTCAATTGTATAGAGGTGACATGTTATGGAATATATTTATGAATTCAAGGATTAAAAAAAAAAAATGAACAAGGTGATTTTGTGTTTGGTTGCCATGAAAATTGAAGAAAATCAAAGAAAATCGGATTCCTAATTTTAATTTCCACCTTTAAAATTTCGAAATTAAAATCAAAATTATTTTTATTTTAGTTGGGAAAATGCCAACTTGGCAGTTAAAAATATTTATTAAATATTATTTTATTATTTTATTTGCCATGTCAGCATTGAATGTGCTAAATGTGTCCACCGTTTGTCACGTAAGCATTTTCCGTTAGTGAGTTAACGGTAGAGATCAAATTGATTGCAAGTTGAAAATAGCAGGGATCAAATTAACTGTTATCAAAATGTAGGGATCAAATTGCCTGTAAGCTAAAAATGTAGGGACCAAAATGGTGTTTTCGCCTAAATTTAAAAATAGCACTTGTAGGGTCACGTTTTTCAGGCCAGGCCCAAGATGCTTGAGACCTTAGACCAGTGAGCCCGGTACAATGAATTTGTAGAGAGTAGGCCAAAGAGCTAGACTTTAGTGTATGGACAATGGTAATCACGGTGTTCTTCATGGATCCAATTTACCAGAGGGGATTGCTCTTCGGCACGATCCGGGGAGCTTTTTCTGGTGCCTCTAGTGTGATGGGGGGTCTCCACCCTGCCCTTCTGTCTCCTTCCCCTCCCTTTTTATAGTAGTTTTTCTTCTTTTGAATGGAGTTCTTTGGGTAGGTACTTGTCCCATCAGCTCTCCCCTCTAGTTGTTGGGAGTGGTTGTAAAGGTAGAAAAACATGGCTGTGTCAGGCACAAGGCACTGAATACAGTCATGGCAGCTTTTCCCTCTGACATTTCCATTTTCTCCGCTGTCCTTTTCTGCTTTAGTACTTTTCCTGTTCCGTGGAACGATTTGGAGTGTCACTACCAGTGGTAGGTTGTCTCCTTTATCCTCGGCTACATCCATGCCGAGGAGGATTCTTCACATCGCCGAGGAGGGGTTTTTCCTCCCCACGGCTGAGGAGGGGTTTTTCTCGGACTGGGCCCTTGGCCCAATGTAGACATTGACATGGGCCTACTGGTCTTTTACCCCCCACAGCACTCAACATGAATAATATTTGTTTGATTTTTCGGAATTAAATTAACAGTCAATAGAAGTTTCAATTTCTAGTTTGAGTTGCCTGTCTTTAGTAACAATTTTGTGCTAATACTATCTCTAGAGAGTATCCAAATTTAACCAAGACTATTTCCAAATTTTCATTTGATGGGAAAGAGAGATTTCAATGAGAGGTGCTCTGTCTTATCAAAATTTTCAGAGGGTAACACTTTCACACCAATAAGACTACAAACAACTGTGAGATGCATAGCAATACCTTCAAAACAATCCTTCATACTTTTATTAAACGATCTTTAAAGTGAATAAATCCAACACGTTTTGAACAAGCATACAGAGATTTTCCATCAACAAAAGTGACGTCCCATTGAGTTTAATCGAGTTCTTTCATAGATTTATCGCCATCGATACCATTGCCTCCAGCACCAGCCCACTATACACGGTCCCAGAGCTCGCCAAGCAAGTCAATGATACAAACCCCAAAAGAGATCTTCTCATTCGGGATCGCTATAGCAGTTTTGGAGTAATTTTTAACTATATATATATATATATATATATATATAGCAGTTTTGGAGTAATTTTTAACTATATATATATATATATATATATTTATATATATATATATAGTTACTTGAGTAATTTCACAAAAATTACACTTTTTGTGAACCATAGATTTCTATTAGATCTAAGGTTAAAAAACACTCTTGCTAGGTTATACTAATTAGGAGTTACTTATAGCATTTTACACCTAATATATAACTTTCACAAATAGGAAACTTAAAACATGAGTTTCATTTATCACTCAAATGTGGGTCACACTAGTTATGTAATGTATTATAAACCCGGTTTAAAACATTATTATTACTTTCGTGTGTGTTCTAATAAGTATTACTGTTTACTAAAAAAAAAAAAAAAAAAAAAATAGGGATGTTTGTCCCACATTGGTTGTGTGTGTCTAGTGTCCGTTGTTTATAATTCTAGTCTACAACTACAAAGGTTAAGCCCTTGTATAGTTGTACTTTGATTATGTAATGTATTATAAACCCGGTTTAAAACACTATTATCATTTTCGTGTATGTTCTAATAAATATTATTGTTTACTCAAAAAAAAATGTGAGCCACACAAATTCTTTTAAAAGAGATATAATCTTACAGCATTTTCCAAAACAAGTTTTTGCAACTTTATAATATTATAGGGTAAAATATAGTAAATACTTTTGAGATTTGGGTTAAAACCAGTTAAATTTAGGACATTTCAAAATTGGACAATTTGGTTCCTAATCACCGTGATCGAGAGTAAAAAAAATGAGTAACAGTTTAGGGACAAAGTTGAGTTTAAAGACAAATTAGTTAGTTTTAAAATATTTTAATTCAAACCTCAAGGAGTTGATTATATTTACCCATCATTATTATACGATGCCAAGTAGTGTTTAAGCATCTAAATGAAATTTTCTTGGTTTTTGAGCATCTAAATGAATTTTTCTTGGTTTTTGACTTAGAGGTTTGGACCCCACATAAGATATATAGCTTAATAATATAAATATCATCATTTTGTTATGAGCGTGGGCCTCTAGCATGTTACCTCTTTAAAATTTTTCTCGCTTCTTCTCTGTTGTTTTTTTATTTATTTTTATTTTAATATATAATTTTTTTATACAATATAGAAACTCTATTCTAGCATACTTTAAGTTTATATATGTGTGAAGTTCTTTAGTCGACCTCCCCAAGACTTGAACTTCAATCTTTACCTCTCACACCCCACAAGTACTTATACTTACGAAGTAACTATCTCCTCTCTTTAATTCTTTTTAATAAGTATGTTTACATTTTCTAAAAGTTTAAATTCCTTTGTTTATTCTACACCCGAACTTGAATTGTTTATGGGAAACATTTTCATGGGAGCTTCATCAAAGCTGTCTAATTCTATGAAGTTTATCTCCGTGAAGATCCATATCAAGTAAAAATATTGATGTTGCATACTTGCATTTCTCCATCCTATCAGAAATTAAAAAACGCAAGTTACACTAACCGTGAATCACCTGGATGGTTCTCATAAAAGAGAATTACATGTATTGCTTACTTCTAAAGATGCAAATTTCCATATACTTTTTTTTTTCTTCTTTTTTTTTTTTTTTTTTTTTTGGTGCTGAGGCATAGTTTCATTTAGTGACAGCTTGCCTCCAAAAGTGCAAACTAAATACTGGCTAGCATACTTTTTCCGGCTATTGATTTTGTAAGCAATGATCAGATTCACCACGGAATATTCTTAGCAAAAGATCCAGATTTACTACAGAATATTAATTCTTAGCAAAAGAGAACGAACTACAGAATCTTGAGATCCATGTTCTTAAGTTTGATTAGAAAAAAAAACAAAAGAATCTTTGATCAAAGAAACAAAGGAATGGGAAGAATTTTAAAGAGTGTAGGCAGGAATTTTTTTAGTTGCTGACGTCCGTGACACCCTTGCCATGCTTGTCCCTACAAAGATAAATGTATAATAATAATTATCAGAAAAAAGAAGAAGAAGAAGAAGAAGAAGAAAAGTATTTAACCTCATAGGACCCTCTAAAATGTTCCTTTTTTTTTTTCTTTTTTTTAATCCAAAGACGATAAAATCTTTAACATATTATATATAATTAAGCATTAATTTAGTGTTTAAAAATTATCGTTATTCAGGAAAAAAATCATAACTTATCTCTAATATGTCCTTTTTTCCCAATTCACATCTTGTTTTTAATTTCCAGACCATCATATATTATAAAAACAAAGAGATAACATAAAATATATGACTTATGCACTTGTGGTCTTTATCCATTATTCAAATAAAATTCATCTCATCTTTCTCACTAGTCACTACACTTCAATTACTAAGAGTGTGATGAGTGCAATATTTTAAATTAATTAAAGTAATTATTAAAAAAAAAAAAACACATGACACTATTGTTTATACTTTATAGAATCAGTTGCGGCACTGTCTGAGTGCTAAACAATTGCCGCATACAACAATACATATATGTATATAAAACCATAAAGTCGACTAGGGTAATTGTGAGAAATCCAAGTAGGTAAACACAAGGCTTAATAATAACAGGACACTGTCAATTCCTTTAACCAAATTTAAAGCCACCGTCATAACAGATTCCAATCCTTTTGGCCACGAAGAGCACCTCACTTACTTCACTTTATGCAATGATACATTTTTAATGCAATCACATTATAATCATGAGAAGTACTACATTTATAATTATTTTTGCAACAAATTTTAAATTTTAAATTATTATTGATTCTAATTTAAAATTATTTTCAAAATTATTTTTTTACTTACCAATAACGATTAACAACTATTAGTATTGTAAATATGTTATAAAATTAGCATTTTTCTATAATTATTAATTAATAATTAGACACCTAAATATTTTTTTTTTATGGGTGCTAAATCACACATAATTTTCTCTTCTATTGCAGCAACAGCAAAAGTATTATAATTATTACAATTTTTTAGGTTGACCCTGTCATCCTGTACACTAAAATTATTAAATTAGAGTACGAATCGGATTATAGAATATGGTGGGTCCGGGCCAGATGGAAAGTTATTCACAGGTTTGTCTTTTGAGTGGTGTTAGGGTCTTGCAAGGTTTACGATGTACGCTTGACTTTACTCTCACAAATTATAAAAACATAATTCAAATATTTAACTATGAGGTAGTAGATGCCCAATAATCACATTTATAATCAGATTAATTAAGGATTTTGTTACTGAATTGATACTTTCTTATGTATAAAATATTAATAACCAGTTTAATCTATTTGGTTAGTAGTATATTGTAATTATCTTTAAAAAAATACATTTATTGTCATATTATTTTATAATTTTTATGTAATAAAAATGAGAGTGTTTTCTTAATAGAATTAAAGTTTCAAAAACATGTTAATGCAAACATAAAGTGAAATCCATGGCAAAGATCTAAACATCTAACGGTAAAATCTTTGATACAAATTTAAAGGAATTGGAATATAATCATAACTAGAAGACGAGTAACAAACTATAAGTAAATGATTGACCAGTGTTAAAGCAAGTCCACAAGAATGGAAAGAGTTAGAGAAAGAACGGTGGAAGAGGAAGACACGCTAGCGTGCAGTACAAAGAAATTCAAAGAAAACCACTTTGTTGGGGAGGGTCATGAGAATGCCTCAGCCACAAAACAGGGAAGCTATAAGGATAAGTTGGTTGGTGTGATACCGGGAGCATTCAAACAAGCTTTTGGCTTTTGTGATACGATGCATGAGGACTTAGAATTGGACACAGAGGAAGACAATGCCCATGAGGGCAGTACTAGGGTCCTTTTCTCGAAAGAGGAAAAAGCATGTATGAGAGCGCCATGGCAACATGCACTCATCATCAAGCCTTTTGGCAGAAAGGTGGGTTTTAATTTCCTTGACGCCAAAATCCGCAGCATGTGGGCTCCCTTAGGCAGAATGGATTGCATTGATCTGGGATTGGATTACTGTATTGTTAACTTTGAGCAACCTGCAGACATGGATATAATCCTTAAGGGGGGTCCTTGGTTTAGAGGACAAACAATTTTTAGTTATAAGGCAATGGGAACTAGGATTCAAAGCTTCCTCTGCAGCGTTCACCTCAGTGGCAGTGTGGATTAGACTACCTGAATTGCCTATGGAATTTTATGAACCTTTAGCCTTGTTGAAGATTGGAAAGGCGATTGGTCCTGTCCTAAGGATTGATGCTAATACAGTTAATGGAGTGAAAGGGCGCTTTGCCCGACTATGTGTGCAAGTAAACCTAGATAAACCTCTGATAAGGAAGATTTACCTCGGCAAGCTTGAAAAATATGTGCAATATGAGGGCATCAACGCACTCTGTTTCTCTTGTGGTAGGATTGGCCATAAGAGGGAGTCTTGTCCTTATCATATCAGAGAAACACCCAAAGACATGGGAACGGAGCAGATGTATGAATTAGATAACAATGGTAACGCTACTCGTTTGGACAAAGGGATGGGAAGGAAGAATCAAGGCTATGGAGACTGGATGGTAGCAGTCTCTAGGCGCAAACCTTTAATCAAGAACTTGGTGAAGTTCCTGGATTCGGAGGTGAGTAATATCGCCGAGTCATCCCAAGCACCGAGTTTCAACTCGGTTTCTAGATCACTGGGTCATGATAAGACTGAAGGTAAGAGGAAAACTAGCCACCTAATGCCTAGTGACATGCTTAAGGAGGCTGATAAGACCTACAGGTCAAGTCGCAGGAACTCGGGGCTAGCAAAGAGTGTTGGAGAAGCTGAAGGTAACATGAATTCTAAACTAAAAGCTAAAAATCTAGTTCAGTCCCAAAGAGTGGAGGTGGGACCCAGGAAACAAAAGGAACCACTTTGCTTTGGTATGGGCTTAGGCTTCCTGAACATGTGTGGACCGAGTTCCACTCCTTTTCTTTTTTCAAGCTCAACCAAGCCACATGATAAAATCAAAGGGAAGGACGTAGATATGCCCAGAAGAAACAAGAGCTTCAGTCGAGATGGAGAGGAGGGAAAACTGGACAATTTGCTACAAAGGGAAAATCATCCCAATAGGGGACAAGACAATCAAATGGATAAGGCAAGACCCAACAAAGATTTGGGGATGGTTCGAGATGGATTTGATGCTAGCTTGGAAAAACCTTTTTCCTTTTATGGAGACAAGCAGGAGGTTGGGGTGGCTGCCGATGAAAGACGAAGCATGGGTGACCACTCTGAATCCTTGGTGGAGATTCCTAACAGACAGAATAGCGGTGCCGATCCCTCCAGTGATCAACTCAGGATTGTTAGTAACAAAATCAAGGGCGCCAACTTCAGAAAAATCTCTGGCGGAGGCAGAAGCCGAGTGGACGCAGCCGGTCATCACGGAGAGGAAGATACTTTAGAGCAGGCCGATAGAATGCTTGATGATGGGGAATGCTGGAGGCATTTGGGTGCTCTAGAGGTCTGACTTGGTCCAGGTGGATGTTCTTGCAGCAACGGAGCAGGAATTCATGCTCTTATCCGGGTAAGATCTCAAACCTTTAACTGGATTATTAATGTTATATATGCTAGTCCTAGGTTTGCTGAAAGATGTGTGTTGTGGGAAAATTTAAAAATGCTTGCTTCCTTGCATAATCTTCCATGGGCCATTATGGGGGATTTCAATGAAGTGATTTCAGAAGAGGAAAAATCTGGGGGGAATCCTATTAGTCAGAGAAGGGTCATTGCCATTCTTGATTGCATGGATGTGTGTCAGATGATGGACTTGGGTTTTTCTAGTCCTAAGTTTACTTGGTCAAATAAAAGAGAGCTTGGGAATCTGATTCAATGCAAATTGGATAAGACTTTCAGGTTGAAGATCTTGTACTGTGAAAGGTAATGGGCGCTACTAGAGATCCTTCGCAAGGAAAGCTCGGCCCCAACTGGGAAGAACCCTATAGGATCGCATCATGGCTGAGGAAAAGCACCTACCACCTCGAGACGCTAGAAGGACAAAAGCTTTAGCATCCATGGAACACGGAGCACCTACGAAAATACTATTAGTAGAGACAGCATGAAGAGCAACGACACTATTTCCAGTTTTTCTTCTTAGTTTTTACTACAATTATTAGTTTTACTTTAACTTTTTGCTACAATACTTCAAGTATCTTTTTAAGCCCAAAGAGGTAGGTACTTTTCTACAAATACACGATTTTTAAAGAATATTCAGATATAACTGTCTTTTCAACCTGAATTCTTATAAAGTCCACAAACTGGACGGATCATCCCAAGAAGGATGAAAATTCTAAGTCCAAAAAGTGGACAGATATCAAGTTCACAAATTGGACGGATCATCCTAAGAAGGATGAAAATTCTAAGTCCAACAAGTGGATGAATATAAAGTCCACAAACTGGACGGATCATCCCAAGAAGGATGAAAATTCTAAAAAGTGGACGGATATAAAGTCCATAAACTGGACGAATCATCCCAAGAAAGATGAAGATTCAAAGCCCAAAAAGTGGACGGATATAAAGTCCACAAACTGGACGGATCGTCCCAAGAAGGATGAAAATTCCCGTCCAAAAAGTGGATGGATAAAACTTAAAGTCCACAAGTTGGACGGATCATCCCTAGAAGGATGAAATTTATAGTCCAAAAAATGGATGGACATAAACTAAAAGTCCAAAGAGTGGACGGTTATGAATTAAACTGGACAGGTCATTCCATGAAATTTCCAAAGTCCTAAAAAGTGGACGGGTACACACCAAAACTTGCAAAGTAGAAAGTTCATGCATAAAGGATGAAAATACTAGCTAGTCCATATAAAGGACGGTGCGTAAAGGATATAAATTTTATCCAAAATAGACGGACCAATTCGTGGACGGCCCCCAAAGACATTAAGACGAACACATTATAGCACAATGTGGATGGACACAGTTAGGAATGAAATATTAAAAGGCCTCCCATAGTGGACGGGTCAAATAAGAAACAAACTACTACATTCATAATAACAATGAAACAAGCAAAATAAATACCATTGACGGAAAAAGTTATGTAAAACCCTCAAAGGGAAATTGTTCAATATACAAATAACGGATTGTTCTAAAAAAAAAAATTAAAAAAAAAAAAAAACAACTATTCTTGGGGGTGTGCATCCTTTTCATGACAGGTGTTGTCATCTACAAGATTGGTTTGAACTTGAACATCCTGTGCCTGGGCCGACTCTCCGTTGCCTTTAGCTGCATCCTTAGCAAAAAGATCTTCCGTGTCCTTTGAGGCAACGAGCATGACGAAGGTCTAAACTGGATCCTCAACCTTAACGTTTGACACATCAAGGTCAAGGTAAGCCTTCTTGACCTGACGGAGGGCGTCATCAAAATCCTAAAGGAAAGAGTCTCCCAGCTCTGACAGCAGGGTGTCGGAGTCACGGTACTCACGTATCGTCGCCTCCTTAGCCTGAGGGAGCTTATCCTTCAGGTTTTGAATCTCCTTTTCTTTTTTCTCCATGGCCTTCCTCGCCTCCTCCATCCTTTGTTCAAGCTCCTTCCTCACCTTTTCTAAGAGGTTAAACTTTTGCTTCATTGTGGATTTCCATTTGTTGAGTTGACCCAGCTCGACCTCCGTCTGCTTCGCCTTTACCTGTACACATTCCAGGGCCATCTCACGGTTAAGACACCGTTCCATCAGCCCCTTCATCATAATCATGGATTGAAAACAAAAGAGTAAGAATGGTTAGATAGAAAGATAAGTAGAATGGACGGATGGAAAGACGACGAAAATAATTACCTGAGCAATTGCAAAGAGACTCGTCTCCCCCATCGCCTCTGTGGAATGATTGCCTAAGTCCTCATTGTCCTCAGACGTTATGATAGACGAAAGTTGCTCCAAGGCATATTTGGAGTCTTTGCGGAGGAGGACGGGCGGCTTCTCTTGGCTTGTGAACGGGGCCTTCATCATTCCCTTACCAGCCCCATGCTTCACTGGGGTGACCGTCTTCACACCCTCAGCCATTAGACCCACAACGGGCTCGAAAAGGACTTTGACCTTCTTAGCAGGACGGTCCCCCTTTGTTGGTTGCTTCCTCTTTATGGATCGGTTGCCTGTGCTCGTCCCCTTGGGAGCCACATCACTGGTCTCCTTTTTCTTTACAGCCTGCGACCTAATCAGTGCTCTCCTTTTAGTGTCATCCATTTCTGAAAAGGTGAATGGGAAAAGTTAACTACAAAGATAAAATTAAAGACCTTTCAGATAAAATAAGGGCAATGGACTTACGTCTGTGGATTTTTTCTTCGTATTTGATGGCTGTTGGAGTTGGCTCAAGCCCGTCGCAATACCAAAGGATGGTATTGAGTGTAACCAATTTTGCCCAAGTCCTTTCCTCCGGCTTGGTCTTGGAAAAAATCTTCTCAAGAAAAGTGAACTCCTCAAGAGTAACTTGTGGACGCCATTTGACTGCAAAGAAAATGAACGGTTAACACTATTAGGAAAGTATAATAAACTGAACGATTGTAAAAAGTTCACACACTAGGACGGGTGCATACAGGACGAATGCAATATGCCCAAAATCGTGTCGACGGGCATGTGTTCCGTTTCCCCTAGATGACACATTCACTCGTCACCTTCCAAGAAGAAATAACGGCTCTTCCACTCCCTATTTGAGTCTGGTATTTCAAATATAACCTTCAACAACAGACTCCTGGAAGCGAAACTATATATTCCCCTTGATTTGTCTATCTTATTCGAACGGTAGCAGTAAAGGAATTCCCTCACTGTCAGCCTCCTGGCACCATCAGTCATAGCACCGTATAGGACCTCCATTGCTATGAAGACCCTCCAGGTGTTTGGAGACACTTGGTTGATAGATAGGCCCAAACATTTGAGGAGCTCATGGTGAAGGGAGCTTAGTGAAAACCTAAGTCTAGCTTTCAGCATTTGTTCATACACTCCGACACCTTCTACCCCCTTATAGTAGCATTTCTTTGACTTATAGGGGAGACAGATAGAGATGTTATCAGGAATCTGAAAATTATCCCTAAGAGTTTTTAAGTGATTCTCCTTGATGGTGGATACAAAATTATTCACCGTCTATTCCGGTAGCATGATGAACTCCCTAAGTCCATCAGCACCTATGACGGATTTTAATGTTGGTTCCTCACTGTCATCAGAATCCTCTTCTTGTTCAACCATCTCCAAATCCTCATTTGTTGAGGACGAGGAAGAGGCAGACGGGCTCCTCTCTTTGCCTGGACTCTCTTGGTCTTTGTGACCGGACGGGTATACTTCCTCGTAATCCGCCCTGTCATGGACAAATGACTGGTTACTCGACGCATTAGACATTGCCTACACATGACGGCAAAACCTAAGACTTTGATGGATCTAGAAGTGATGACGAGTGAATAAAGTCTAGGAAAATAAAGTATAAATGTACATCTGTTGGTGAAAGGGACTTGTGAAAAGAGAGCAGTTACCAATTTTTAAGAATGAATGGAGGAAGAGTGTTGATGACAAATATAACGACTGGACGGAGTGGTCTCTGACAAGGATGACAGTTGCGCTCTGACAGTGTATTTCAGCTGAAAATGGAGAAATGAGAAAGAAAGGCATCGATATTTATAGAGGGAGTGCACGGAAGACGAAGCGACGCTTTGATCCAAGGTAAAATTCAGTCAAAAAGCGACATGTGTCATGTGTCATGTGTCATAATGGCTTTCGGACAACCTGTCAGGAGTTGGCGCAGTTCACGGCGTTCGTATTTAAACCATTGACCCACTGGCCTTTGAACCGTTACCCCCCAAAGTCTTGAACCGTCACCCCACGAGTTCATCCACTAAAGGATGAAGGACCCATGGGGTGAAGGGGGCAACTGATATGGGTAAAAATATAGCCTGACGGGCCTCCTTTAAATGGCCTGATGGATCCATGTCTGCAGGCCGATAAAAGGCAAGCCCAGATTGTGCAAAGGCCCATACAGTAGAAAACCCCGGATGGAAATTACTTGTGACGCACATTTAATCACTATAGAATCCCTAGGTAGATGAAATCCTAGCGTGAAGAGGATTCCGGAAGATATACATGTAAATAAAGATCTTCTCTACAAGGAAAGTGTCTTGTCCATCACGTTTAGGACTATTCAAGAGGATTCCTATAAGAAAAAGACTTCTACGCCAAGAAAGAGAGACCAACCTTCTACTACTATAAAAGCCCAAATACCCTCACAAATCAAGGTACGCATAATTTACCCTTCTTTAGCACTCTAGAGTTGTGAGAATAGTTCGAACTTAACCTTCGGAGGGTGTTTGGCTAGCACCACACCGGTGCTCTCTGTTAGGTCTTCTTTCTTTTCTTTGTAGGTATCGTTACAAGTGTGCAAGGATCGTGTAGCTCACTGGTGATATTGCAAGGATCGTGTAGCTCACTGGTGATATTTACAGCATCATCAGTTGGCGTCGTCTGTGGCTCGTCTTCCTGAATGTTGTTGGTGGTCGCCATTGCAGCCCTTTGTCCGCGTAGCGTTTGTATGGCTTACAAGCTGTAGTTACAATACTACTCTTTCCCATAGATGGCGTCAACTGATGATGCCGTAAATATCACCAGTGTGCTACATGATCCTTGCACGCTTGTAACAATACCTACAAAGAAAAGAAAGAAGACCTAACAGAGAGCACCGGTGTGGTGCCGGCCAAACACCCTCCGAAAGTTAAGTTAGAACTATTCTCACAACTCTAGAGTGCTAGAGAAGGGTAAATTATGCGTACCTTGATTTGTAAGGGTATTGGGGCTTTTATAGTAGTAAAAGGTTGGCGTCTCTTTCTTGGCGTAGAAGTTTTTTTCTTATAGGAATCCTCTTGAATAGTCACAAACGTGATGGACAAGACACTTTCCTTGTAGAAAAGATCTTTATTTACGTGTGTATCTTCCGGAATCCTCCTTACGCTAGGATTCCATCTACCTAGGGATTCTATAGTGATTAAATGTGCGTCGCAAGTAATTTCCATCCGGGGTTTTCTACTGTATGGGCCTTTGCACAAACTGGGCTTGCCTTCTATTGGCCCACAGACATGGATCCGTCAGACCCATTTAAAGGAAGCCCGTCAGGCTATATTTTTACCCATATCATTTATTCCTTGAAGAGAAACTGAAAAGGCTTTAACATGATTAATACGCAAAAACAAATTTTAAAAATGAGCAATTCTTATGCTTTTACCGCCCAAGTTTCTCCATCACTCGTTTTTACCAAGTTGCCAAAGATAACACGCAGTGTGGGTGTGGCCTAGAATGTTTGACCGTCGTGCCGTGTACAGCATTCGCAATGGCTAGTTATATGAAGCGAGGCAACTATTGCTCAATAAATCATTTTAATATCAATATTTTTTATTCCCTTCTTTCTTCACGCTAGAACATAGGGCCTCTCTCTCTCAAGCTTGATATGGCCGTAGTCATTGGCCTTCTAAGCATGGGTTATTGGTCGATTTGGCGGTGTGTATGGAGTAGTCAAGCTGTCCTGGGTCTATTGGGTTGATTGAGCACTGGTCTGGGTCAATTTTTTTTTTTTTTTGAGAAGGAGGTCTGGGTAAATTTGGTGGTGGGTGTGTGTCGTTGATACGATGGTACGTAGTTGGTGTGTTACCAACCATTGCTTTGGGAAAGCCAAGATGACTACAATAATAACACACACTCTCAATCATTGTTTCGGGATTCGTTGTTTTAAAATTTTAAATACCTACAATATTTTCATCTATATTTATTTTTGTATGTTTTATGAGGTAGGATGACAGAAGAATTTGTTAATTGTGTTACCTCCTAGGCAAGTCACAATAAGTTGTTGATCAAAATTTTGACTAGCTACTATCGCCGTCTATTGAAGACAAGATCATTTGGTCTCTAAGTATTTTTAAAACTATTGTGTAAAAGTTAAACTAAAAAAGTATTTATGAATTTATTTAGTGTGAAATCCCAATTGTTATTTCTAATATAATACACCAAATATAGCTCCACTAAAATAAATAAATAAATAAATAAATAAAATCTTAATAGTAGTTTCTCCTAAGAGTTCCTAGCTTTTGAGTGTTTGGCATCTCAAATGATGTCTTCATGAAATTAGAAGTCTTACTATACTAAAGGAAATTAAAATTGATACGTAGTAATAGATTCTCTTATATGATTAGATAAAAGGGTGCGTTGGAGCACTACCTAAAAAGTGTTTTAAGAGCATTTTGAGTATTTTTGAAATTGTTTTATTTTTAAATACATCCATACATATAATTGGGATTACAAGCTAGTACAATTAAATATATATAGTGTTTTAACCACAGTATGATGCAAAGTTTAGTTTACCTTTTGGATTAAGATTTTCTTTACGTAGTTGCTAAACATGCATGGATTCCTATTCAATATCTACCTTCAAAAAAATGCACGCAACAAAAATATAAATAGATGCTTTTGAATGCACACATGCACTAATAAAATTGTCAACACTAAACATAAAGAATTCTCATGCGAAAAAAATATATTATAAAAATTCATGAATCTAAAAAACTTGAAGATTATCATCAATACTCAAAAATCCCCAAAACTATTTTTTTTTTTCTGTTTTATTATTTTTTATTTTTTATTTTTTTTAAAATAAGTTATATTTTAGCTTTTTGTTATATATTTAGCACAAAAGATACTAAAACTTATATATTTTATATCATATTTAATAAATAAGTTACCGGAAACTATGGGATACTCAAATGGAACTAGATTCAATAGAAAAGCAATTAAATGTACGTTGAAATTTACTTAAATTGATAAATAAACTAAAATTTACTTAAATTGATAAATAAACTAAGTTATACAACAATATCGGAATCTACATGCGAAATTTCTCAGCCTTTAATTTGTTAACCCTACTAAACCAAAATCCTCTTGAGCTCCATTTTAATTTCCGCTTCATTTTATGATTTACAATGCTTCTTCTAATGAAATTATAAACAATAAAAAAGAGAGAGAAAGAAAGAAAGAAAGAAGGTTAATTAAGGTTAGTTATATACATATTGGATATGGTTTCAATTAACTTTCATGTTAAATGGCTGGTTGCAATACTCTGCCAGAATTGAAAGAAGCAAAACAACAACGAACAAGTTGTATTCCACAGTTATACAAGGCTGAGTCGCGTTGATGAGCATTTAATTTATACTCAATCATTTTGTAGATTAGTATTTAAGCTTCATTTGTTTCATTAAAAAACTTAATTTAAAAATAGTTTTCTATGTTTTTCGTTGTTTGGTAATATCAGAAAAAATAAGTCAAAAGAAATCTATTCTTAGTCAACGAACAATTCTATTGAAAACAGGACTTATTTTTAAGAGATCATTTTCTATTAAAAATTTTCAAAAAACAACTCTATCTTATTAAAATGTTTTGAACTTATTTTCAAGGTCTCTACCAAATACAAGAAGTGAGCTATTTTTTTAAAAATGCTTTGTGAAAAGTGATTTATTTTCAAGAAACTTTAACATTGAAACAAATGAAGTATTAGTTTCGAATTAATATGCCTACAAAGTCATGAGTATTTAAAGGGAAGAACTATCATTGAGAAAATAATAATTTTTACAAACAAATGATTAGGAATGTGGTATATATAATTAAGTTGGGGTGGGGGTTACATATATGTGAAGGAATAATTAGACGATCGAAGAGCTTTGATCACCTAAGTACCTAATTATACAGTAAAAATAATATAAAAAAATAAATTAAAGGGAAAAATTATTAAAAAAAGAAATCCCTAAGCATGCCAGCCCCACACCCTTAATTTGAGAACTTTGCTCTAAACTAAGGGATGGAAGTGCTCCCCTTCGGCATAGTCATAGAGGAAGACTGAGTACTTTTCTGCTTCGAACCTAGCGAAGGAGATGCATGCTGATTCTTTGGAGGAGGAATATAGGTGGGCGGATTAGCTGAAGATGAAACGGGAGGAGCCTTGAGCAGTCGGCGTAGCAACGGAGAGGCATCAATGTGATCATCAATAGTGACAAATAAGGCCTTTTGAGTGATCATTGGAGAAGGGATATCGCCGGTTACTGCCGGAATATTGGGCAAATGTGGAGGAGCTTCACCTTGCTTTACTGCTTCAAACAACTTGTCTTGTCCATGAGGGATTGTCCTAGCCTCCATTGAAGGCATGCACATGAGAGAAAGCACCAGAACCACTGTGACTTTGAGAACCATATTTGGACGCTTAACCATTTTCTGTAGTAGAGAGGGTTTGAGATAGATGCCCTATATGGTGTTAACATCATATATATATATATATATATATATATATAACAAGGGGAGCTAGAAACGAAAACGCGGACAGTGCAAGAGGATGTGGAGGTTTGAGAGATACACATGAGAAACTTCATCTCAACTCTCAAGAATCATCATGGAAATTATTTTGAAATAAACTCTGAAGGTGTCATATGCAATTTGAAATCAAATTCCCAGGGTTGCGTATATGGTGTGAGTGGCTATAGAACAAGATTGTCAAGTTGCAACACAGAGTCAAAGTTTGCTGCGAAAACATACGGACATAAATACCAAGCTAGTTCAAGCTAGCTTCTTTGTGGATAAGTATTAAATTTCAAATTTCAAATGTAGGTGAACATTGTTAGTATTTTCCTAGTAATAGAATTCGAAATTAGATTCAACTTGTAGCTGGGACTATAAGAAGCATAGAAACCTCGATTACACAAGAATTGTGACGATGCTTGCTTGAAATTTTCTGAGGTGCCCGGGACGTGTAGAGTAATTAAGTTTCTTTGTCGACAAGTCTAAAGTTTCAAATTTTAGGTATGCTTGAACATTGTTAGTATCTTCCTGCATGGTAAGGGTGCTCTCTATTTTACGACTAAAATTTTATTTTCTTAGATTTTAAATGGTACTACGCTATTCAAAATTTTAAATCATATAGTATAAGAAACATTCTTAGTTTACGTTGTAGTAGCAATATAAAATCTACGTTGTAGACTAACAAATGTGTACAATGTTATACACTTTTATGCAAGCATGTATAATATTATACTTTTTTTTTTTGCGAATGTGTAAAACATTGTACTCATTTGTTTAGTTTATAATATAAATTTACATTAATAATACAATGTAAACCAATAATTATCCATAACATAAATTCATTTTTCAACTTGTAAATATTTAATCTGAAGTAAATTCATATTATTAAAGCAAAAAATAAGTTTTGTAGGTCATTTTTGTTTTTCCATTTTTGGATGAACAAAATGGTATGAGGTATCATTATTTTTAATATATATTACCATGTAAGATCCATTTGTTTTTTATAATCAAAGATCATTTAACTTTTACAAACAAATACTACTAACATTGGTCTATCTATGACCCTAGCAGAAAACCTTTCTTCTCTCTCTCTCTCTCTTTTTTTATTTTTTTTATTTGGTTATTTTTAGTTCGGTCAGATCAAAGACTAATGTATTTTAATGGGATGATTATGATAGGACTATGATTGTGCATTACTTTATTATTTTTTGAATGAAAAAGATACTTATCTTTCTAACTTTTATTAAAGGCGTAAATTCACTTTTGGTCCTTACTTTTTGGGATCATTTCTATTTTGGTCCCTACATTTCTATTTTACCGATTTTAGTCCCTAAAATGAAAAACGCATTCCATTTGGTCCTTACCGTTAGCCCACTAACGAAAATTGTTTATGTGGCAAACTGAGTGCAGTGCTGGCATATTAAACGCTGACGTGACCATTAAAAAAAATAATTGGCATTTAAAAAAATTCCATGTCAACTTCTAAATATTAAAAAAAAAAATATTATTAATTGATTTTAACAAAATTAAAAAAAAAACAAAATTAAAAATAAAATAAAATACATAAATTTAGATCTAATTCCTTTTGAACAAGAACACATAAGAACACAGTCCAAATTTAAACATCAACACAAGATCATAAGAGCACAAACCCTAAACCAAACACAAAAAACTCAAACTCAAATTTAAACATTAACACAAGATCACAAACACAAAGAACACAATAACAAACATAAACTATTTACTCTTAAAATAAATGTAACGTCAGATCCCGAAAATCAAACAAACCCAAAAAATCATACAAACCCATCAACAACACACATCACAAACCCAAAAAAATCATACAAACCCAAAAATCAAACACAGAAAAATCATAAAAGAATATTGTACAAAACAAACTCAATCCATACTGTAGACACCATATTTTGTTTGCCCTCGATTTGCGTGTCGGAACCAGAAAATTTCAAAGATATTATCTTTTCTTTATTAGGCCACAAAAACATCTAGATTGATATGGTGCAACCTACTCAGTTATCGGAGTACTTGAAGTGTCATTTCAGGTCAAATTGACCAAAATGCCCCTAATCAACTCTAGGTTGACCGAAAGTCAAAGTTAGGTCAAAATCATCCCAAAACAGCATTTTTCATGTTTCTACATCAAACCTAAGCTACTCGATGATTTTCGTCAACTTTGACCAAGTTTAACCCGAGGTTGACTCTTGGGGACACTAAAAACCCTAATTTTGATCCAACCGTCAGAACGGGTTGAGACCAATGCCATTGTGAAGATTATAAAATTCCCTTTTCAACGGCTATTCATGGGTTGAAATCGAAGTTAAAATGATTGAGATATCCAGAAAACTGTAAAAAGCATGTCAACACACTTCCTGAGACCATAGCCTTTGATTCGACCTCTGTATTTTCAATTTCTTTAGTGTTATGAAAAATAGACATCTAAAGCGTTTCAAGGACACCAAGATTAGCTTAATCTGATTCCGAGAAGGCCTTCAAATATGAGTTCAAATTTGAACTAGGAAAAAGCTAGAATTATTGATGTCAGCAAGGTGTCCGACAGCCCTACAAGGTGCGTCGACAACTGAAGGGTCATCTTTTCGCTATAAAAGCCTCCAGACTCGTCATTTTGCAAAAAAGAAATATATATATATATATATATATATATATATATATATATATTCTAAGTAGTTTTTAGGCAGATTCTCTCTCTCTTCTCTCTAATTTCTTTCCCAAACACATCAAAACACCTTAGAACACCTTAGATTCTCACCTTTTCTCTACAATATTCAAGGTTGTGTTCTTGCACTCAATCTTCCTCTCCTTGGTTCCATACCTTGGATTTGAGGTTTAGGGGTGTGGATGCAGCTTTTTAGCTACAATCCACACCCCTTTCTCTTTATTGCTTTTCCTAGCTCTTTTTTGCTTCATTATATGCTTTTATTTCTTTTCTTAGCATGTTCTTGCTTCCTAGCATGTTTTTATAGTTTTCCTAGCATGTCTGCTTGCTTTTTGCCATAATTTACCACTTTGATGTTGTTGGCCTAGTCTTCTTGGGCTAGTATATGTCTAAATTCCATGTTTGTTCTTAAATCCACATGTTTTAAGGTTCCTTGCCATGTTTATGGTTAGATCTACATGCTTATGTGTTCTTTGCCATGTTTATGCTTAGATCTATGTGTTTATGTGCTCTGTGCCATGCTTGTGTGCTCAAATCTATGTTGGTTACTATGCCATGTGCTACTTTAGCCCTTTTTGTCCTTTGATATCTCTCTTTCTTGATTTTTGGCCCTTTCGGTGGGGTGTAGATTTAGATCCTTTGGTTTAGGTCTACATTCGTACACCTAGGCCTATATTAAAGGGTTTATATCATTTCCTTTTGCATGTCAATGTTTGCTTGGTTGCTTCTATACTTTATCTCCATGTTAGCATCTCTAGATCTAGGCTTTGCCATGTATTGTGCCCTCCATGGTTTTGTGCTTGTGTAGATACATTTGTTCCCCTTAGGGTTTGTTTGGATGTGACCACTTGTGAGATACACCTCCGTGGTGTTGGTGTGCTTGATATGCACCTTTCTCCACTTCGTGCGTTGTTGATATGCTTGCCTTGCTTACTTTGCGCCACCCGTTTGGATTTCTTTGCTTCTTTGAATCTTTACACGCTTGCCTACATGTTCATGCATGAGTCTGTGTGTTGTCCATATTCCAATCCAATGGAACTATGGACACTCGATCCAAACCCACATTTGTCCTCCTATGACATCCCCTTTTGTTTGATAACATGCTTCCTTGCCTTTTTGTGTGCTTTATATGTTTGTTTGCCCTCGTTTGGCACATTTTCCTAGCTTGTCTTTAGCATGCTTTTCCTTCTACTTGTTCCTTTACTTGTCTGCTAGTTTGCTTCCATGTTTGTTGCATGTACACGAATAGAGTAAGGACGCTTGGAGTAAGGGTGCAACCTCCTAGGCACGAGCAAAAAGGGCAAGGATGCAAGGCAGAGGATGCAAGGCCATAAAGGGCAATGATCATTAGATTAGGGTGCCTTCCCCCTACAGAGAGATCTTCTCTTTCTCTCTCTCTCTAAGCCTCTTCTTTAGAGCATATATTAGGGTCCCCCTCCCTATGCTTTCGTTTATTTTCCTGCTTCTTGCTTAGGCCGCATTCCTTGAGTATGGCAATGTCTGATTTACATTTCCTGTACCTTGTTGGGCCATACCCTTGGAACATTGGCAATTTCTAGTTTATTTTCCCGCTCTATGTGATATCATTGTGCATAATGCATGTGTGTGTATATATATATATATATATATATATATCTACCTACATGTGTGTGGGTGATTGTGCACTTTGTATGATGGACTCTCGTGGCTATGTGAGCAACCTTCTCTAGTCATGAGAGCTCTTGACCTTTTAATATGTGTATGTGCTCAAGGCGATTTTTGTAGGTGCATATTCATGCTATACTATGTGCACAATTATCGCTGTATGATTATCTTGATCCATGTCACCAAGTGACATTGGTTTCCCCATGTATGCAACATGTATCAACATGTTCTAACACTTTGGTGGGCTTCAGCTCGCCATGGTGCGAGCATGTTGATATGCACTTTATAAATAAAAGTGAAACCTTGCCAGTGTGCCATAGCACACCAAATGTGAAACTCTGCCAGATTTTCATCGGGAAAATGGGGCATCCCCACTGTTGCATTCTCACGTCGAAATCTTGATGAGAATAGCGTTTGGTATGTTATGACACATCTAAGGCGAAGCGCTTCCGAATTTCCACCCCAAAACTAAGGCGAAATACTACCGGATTTTTCTACTGAAATGTAGCAATGACTTCAAACATACTTGGAAAGCATCGATCGGGGCCACACCTATTCCGAAACCAAACCTCAAAGCCTAACACATTCAAAGCCCCAAAAGCTAATGTCAATAGCTTGTTTTCAATTGCCAATGTCCTTAAATTATGATTTTTCCAAAACAAAGGACTATCTTCGGGCAGGCGTTATGGCGTGCCTAACACCTGCCTCACACATAACTAGACTTCCAAACTCAAGAATCAAGATTTTTGCCCATCCACATTAGATTAGGAAAAATGCCCTTTTTCTTAACCTAGGATCAGTAATAAAATCAAATAGAGTTAGGTGACCAATCACACCTTAGAAAAAATCCAATGATTGGTGGCGACTTCACTTACCCTTGGTAACTTCCTTAAAATCGACTCACATTCTAGTCACACACTCGAGGTATGACACACCTCCACATTCTCGCTCCGAGAAATATATGAATACATATGCGCGCAGGCATTGCTATTATGGGTGGTCGAGCAGCCACGAGGCGTCGACACATATATATACACAAACCAAACACAAAGGAAAACTCACTTCAAAATTGAAATTTAGACCCCCGGTTGAAAGAATTAACAAGTTTTAAACCCAAGTTGTTAATTAGATTTATTATGAATAAAACTTGTTAAAACAAACAAACATCAATATCATGTCAAAATCATGCAACGAAAATGTAAATAAAACAAGATATGATAACCCAAGAAAACCAATGAAACAAACTAATTTCACAGTAAAAAACCTGGGGGGGAAACCTTCCCAAAAAGCAATTCACTATAGTAAAGAGAAGTTTCAGATTTAGTACAAAACCTTCGTCCCTAGACTCTACAATTCCCTATAGATGAACTTACAGCAGAAACCTTCTACCGCTTCAGAAACTCTAAACTCTTCAATATATGAACGCCACCATTTTTGTACGGATCCCAGTACATGACTAACCAATGATGCACGGCTTCCAGTACGTGACTAACACAACAACTTGAAGAAGATTGTTGGTTGCAAAGTTCTTCACTTCATCAACAATGAAGATCAAGAAGCACTTGGTTACAAAACCCTAAGGCGTAAAGACACAGTAGCTTCTTTCAGAGAGACTAAGGCATTGGTCACCTTTTACATATGTTCTCCTTGTATTTTCATATGTGACGACCTCTAAAATAAGCCTTATATATGTCTAGGGTTGTGAGAAAAGAAACCCTACACATACATGTCAGCATGGACCGAAAATCAGATCTAAAAATCTGAATACCTGTAACCTTGATAGATACTGTTAGGACATATGTGCTTCACATGTTAAGAACATAGGTCATGATTTTATGTAATTGGCTTATCCTTTGACAAAACGCATTTTACTTGTATTTGGGTAGATTTAGGATGTCTTTAAATACTTCAAGAAACCTTGTTTCAAGATCAAGTATTGAAGTCTTCAAGTCTATTCAAGAAAACAAGTTCAGAGTGCAAAATCATTAAAGCTCGACAGCTGGCTCGACAGCTGCATCTATCGAGCTTAAGGAAGCTGTTCTACATTCGGTGTGCTCGACACCTGCTCGACACTTGCTATCTGTTGAGACTTAAGATTTTCAAAACTCTAATATGATTTTCTTGGGATCCATGAATGTGTCTTTGGGCTTTCTTTTCTCCTAACCCTAGACATATAAAAGGATCAGTTTAAGGGCCGTCAAAGTGTTCACAAGTTGCACAAGCTTTGACCAAACTTTGTTCAAGCAAATTGTGACCGAAGACAAAATTCTTGCCCTAGTTCATCTCTTTCTCTTGGAGAAGTTGCTGTGTATGTACACCGTAGGGTTTTATGACCAAGCATCTTCTTGATTTTTATCATGTAGATGAACTAAAGAATTTTGCAACCAACAATCTTCTTAGTTGGTGATTGAAGTCGCATACTGGGATCCGCGCAATTGGTTAGTCAGATACTAGGAGTCGTGCATCTGAAAAGGGAACTGTCACTACAGAACAAGTCCAATTGGGTATTGGGATAAGGGTTCAACTGTAGGTTGGTAAGGTATTTGGATTCCTTTACTTGTAACCGCTTGTTATGATAATAGTGGAGTTTCAGGAGTGGTGACCTGAAAATCACCCGGTGGGGTTTTTGCCGTTAGGTTTTTCCCATTCGTAAACAAATCACCGTATTATTTATTTTCCGCTGCATGTTTAGTTTGTTAGTGATTTGTTTGTACTACCATACGTTTGCATGATAAATTGATTAATTAATAACTTGGCTAATTAATTAATTAATTTCTATCACAAGGGGTCATTCAGTTTGTGACCTATCAGATACCTCGATAGATAGTATCTGTTGAGCTTCATTAAATCTCGATAAATAGCTATCTGTCGAGTAGCTATCAAGCTATCTGTCGAGCAGCTGTCGAGCAGCTGTCAAGCTGCTGTCGAGCAGCTGTCAAGCTATCCGTCCAGCTTTAGTGAACAACTTTTCTTTACTTGTTTCTTGGTCCAATTTTCATGGTTTTAATACTAGACTTAAACAACATGTTTCTTGAAGTATTAAACACATCCTAGATTTACCCAAATACAAGTAAAGTGCATTTTGTCAATTAGTGACATATGTTCCTAACAAGTGAATCACATATGTTCTAATAATCTCCCCATTTGGCAATCCGTGACAAAACCACAACAAACAAATGAACATATGAGAGAAGTCATAAATCACTCAACTCATATTTACTTGTTGAATACAATAAAATCTATTCTAACACTAACTCTTGAAAAACTTTGCAAGAAGAGAGTTTATGGCAAGTAGACTTTGACAACCTGTATTTTTGAAACACTTTAAACAAAACTCATCAAGGCATCTTTATGTGAAATAAAAATAATATATTGCATACAAGAATAAGACCCATATGTCTAAAGAGAGAAAAGAAACAACACATGTAGAGGTAGGTGAAGAAAACATGCATCATCATATAAATATATATCAAAGATAAGCACAGTGTATGTAAACATGGTCACAAGACTGGTGTACAGGAAGAAAGAAGTAAGCACTCCACCTAACAAGATGAAACACATCTCCCCCTTACAAAGGCATGTATTTCTCCCCCTAACATGTAGAATCTTAAAAAGAAACCATATATTCTCATCAATTTCTCCCCCTTTTTGTCATGATTGACAAAGGGTACAAGAAGCTAGAACGCTTCACTTGAGAAATATAAAGATGATCAAGGGGGCACAAAGAATCCATAAAAATGCATGAATGTAACGAAACAAGATGTTATGGATGACAAGATAAAAGAAAGATGCAAAACATGTGAAAAAAATGCATGCAAGAGGATCTCGATGGATCGAGAAGCTGTCGAGAAGCTATCGAGGGGATATAAAGTTTCTCGATCGATCGACCTAGCTATCAAAAGGTGTCGAGATTGCGATAAAAAGCAACTAACGAGCTCAATAGAAAAGCCAGGTGTCAAGAGGTGTCGAGGAACTATCAAGATTGCTTAAAAACAGTTTTTCAAAGAAGAGAAAAACACAGACATGAATGCAATCAAGCATGCAACTCAACCAAGGATCCAATCAACATTTTAAACACTCAAATTCATCTCTCAACAATAAAAATGTTAAGCATATAGATCCCAAAAACACACGCACACACACACACACACACTAAACAAGTCTATCCAATTTTATATTTCAAAAACAAGTTAAGACAATTTAGTGAGCATACATTAACACATGTAAACCTTGTGATGGCCAAATTACATTGTACCTGCACATGTGTCAAGAGTAGCAAAGAATATTGCGTGTTGTGTGTGAAAAATATCATAGGATTGCATAAATGTATACATGTTATGACGATTTGAGAATGAGAAAATCACTTTAACTCACACACAATCATAACTGTTTGATGGGGACTATCACCTTCGAGATACATCTTATAACTCCCACATCTTCTAGAAAACACGCTTGCAATCATATTTAAAACATTTTGATCTTTTTGCTTTTTATTTTTCTTTGCATATATTTTTTTAAGCAAATCATACATGGACATATAATAGAAATAAAAAAGAAATACCCAATTATGTTAAGCATTTGACATTTCAAATTTGCTATGCCGAAGCACACAAATGTCATTTATGATTGGTGGGCAACAGTGGTGAGATGGTTATTTATGCCTTTCTCTTAGGATTTTATAGTCCTTTCCGTCAAAAAAAGTGATACGAGTGTTAAGTACAAGAGATCACTTAACCTTACTCATCACAAACATGAGCCACAAAACTCACCTGCTTAGTTGTGCATAGAGATGCTCATCTAAGTTACAAAAGATACAAAGTTTAGAAAACTTTGTTTCAATGACTATCCAAGGTACACAAGTACTAATGTACACAAACACAAATTATTTTTGTATTTTTCTGATTTTATCTTTTTATTTTTATTTTGAAAAAAAAGCAAAATAAAAACTAAACTACCAAACAAAAACAGACAAACAACATGAAAGAATGAAAGAAAGATGCATATGCGTGAAGGCATGATAGAAAGGTGCAGATGCATGAAAGCATGATTCCAAAATCAGATAAGAAATCAAGCAAAGAGAGTCCTACTTTAGATAGAAAGAATTAAAGCATAGGACAAAAAAAAAAAAAAAAAAAAAAAAAAGACAATTAAGTCTTAAGCTCCTTTCTCACCCATACAGCACAAGTCTTTGGCCGTGAAGATGAAAAGGTATGTGTCCTAGTATGTCTACTAAAGGACATAGAAGAATTAAAATTCTCCTGAAATTGAGTTAAAAAGCTCAAGACTTTTATTAACTCTCCAAACAAAGGTGTAGGTCCTTGAGAGGAAACCTGTGACCGTTTGGACACTTGCTTTTGAGGATACAACTTAAAACAATTAGGATGAATGTGTCTAGAAACACCACAATGGTGACAAACATGAGGTCTAACAAAGGATTTAGAATTAGCTAGATCAGTTTTGGATTTCATACCTTTATTACCTTTCTCAGATTGGGACACAAAGACAGTCCTTGATCCAGAAATTGTGGAAGAGGAGGGGCCGGAGGAAACAACATATCCTAAGCTAGTCTTGATAGAACTAGGCTTTTGAGCACCCAATACCTCATCAAGCTTTGCACTAGACATCCTTTCTATTTGAGTTCTAGCTTGACTAAGCTCAACTTCAAGATTCTTGACCTTCTCTTCTAATGAGGTGTTCTTCACAACAAGAGTCTCAACTAACCTTGTAGTCTCATCTAGTTTGACTAACAGGTCATCCTTTTTAGTTTTTACCTCATTAAGCTCTTTTCTACAAAGATAAGAAGTCTTTTCAGATTTTATGAATTCAGTGCATAGCTTATCATAGGCTTCTTAAAAGGTCAACTTCTTAAGTACTTCATCATTAGAAGAATCCTCACTGTCACTAGCACTCTCCACAATCACCTTATTGGTTGAGGCAACAAAGGCCATAACATGACTACATTCATCCACATACTCATCAGAAGAGTCATTCTCAATATCACTCCAAGTAGCAACAAACCCTTTATCTTTTGACTCCTTGGTCTTTTCCTTCATAAGGTAGTTTGGGTACTCTATCCTCATATGACCAAAACCTTTGCACTCATGGCACTGGATAAGAGGTTTCTCATTCTTGCCCTTTCTAGAGGATTTAGATTTCTTAGGAGGTTTGCCCTTATCCTTTTTCCTAAATTGAAGAAACTTGATAATCTCATCAGTTATGAAGGTTAGATCCTCATCCTCATTTTCACTTTCATCTTCATCTTCAGAGTCCCCAATCTCTTCCTCTATACCCTTAAGAGCCAAGTTTTTACTCTTTCCACCTTTTACCATTGAGCCTAATCCCATCTCATAGGTTTGAAGGTTCCCTACAAGCTCAGTCAAAGGAAGTTGATCAATGTCCTTCACTTCTTCAATGGTGGTGATCTTGGCATGGAATCTTTCTGGTAAGGACCTAAGGAATTTCCTAACAATTTTGGATTTGACTATAGATTCTCCAAGGTTGAAGGTAGAATTCACAATATCCTTGAGTTTAGCATAGAACTCATCAAAGGTCTCATCCTCCTCCATCCTTATTTCTTCAAAATTACTAGTGAGTCTTTGAACCTTCACAGTTTTTACTGTCTTGGTACCTTCATAGGTGGTCTCAAGAATGGTCCATGCTTCCTTAGCAACTTCCGTAGATGATATTTTCTTGAATTCCTCATTGGTCACCCCACAAAACAAAGCATTCAAGGCCCTACTGTTGAAATTTGCCACTATGATTGTTGCATCATCCCAATCCACCGGTGCTTCCTTTGGCTTAATCCAGCCAACTTTAATAGCTTGCCATACCTGTTCACCTAGAGCCTGCAAAAAAAATTTCATACGAACTTTCCAGTATGCATAATTAGTTCCATCAAATAAAGGAGGAATCAAAAGAGATTGTCCACGATCCATAACAACAGGGGTCAAAGATCACACTCAGGAAATTAATCCAATCAAAGCGTACCCACTCTAATACCACTTGTTGGGAAATTTAGACCCTGGTTGAAAGAATCAACAAGTTTTAAACCCAAGTTGTTAATTAGATTTATTATGAATAAAACTTGTTAAAACAAACAAACATCAATATTAGGTCAAAATCATGCAGCGGAAAAGTAAATAAGACAAGATATGATAGCTCAGGAAAACCAATGAAGCAAACTAGTTTCACAGAAAAAAAAACCTGGAGGGAAACCTTCCCAAAAAGCAATTCACTATAGGAAAGAGAAGTTTCAAATCTAATACAAAACCTTTGTCCCTAGACTCTACAATGTCCTGTAGATGAACTTACAGTAAAAACCTTCTATCGCTTCAAAACCTCTGAACTCTTCAATATATGAGCGCCACCCTTTTTATATGGATCCCAGTACGTGACTAACCAATGATGCGCGGCTCCCAGCACGAGACTAACAAAACAACTTGAAGAAGATTTTTGGCTGCAAAGTTCTTCACTTCATCAACAATGAAGATCAAGAAGCACTTGGTTACAAAACCCTAAGGCGCAAAGATGTAGTAGCTTCTTTCAGAGAGAATAAGGCATCGGTCACCTTTTGCATTTGTTCTCCTTGTATTTTCATATGTGACGGCCTCTAAAATAAGTTTTATATATGTCTAGGGTTGTGAGAAAATAAACCCTACACATACATGTTAGCATGGGCCGAAAATTAGATCTGAAAATCTGAATTCCCGTAACCTCGATAGATACCTTGATAGATAGTATCTGTCGAGTCTCATTAAACCTCGATAAATAGCTATCTGTCGAGCAGCTATCAAGCTATTTGTCCGCAGTTGTCGAGCAATCTGTCCAGCTTTAGTGAACAACTTTTCTTCACTTGTTTCTTGGTCTAATCTTCATGGCTTTAATACTAGACTTGAACAACATGTTTCTTGAAGTATTAAACACGTCCTAGATCTACCCAAATACAAGTAAAGTGTATTTTGTCAAAGGATTAGCCAATTACATAAATTAGTGACATATGTTCCTAACAAGTGAATCGCATATGTCCTAACAAAAATCAAACTGACCCACATCAAAATCAAAATCAAAATTAGACTTCTCTTTCCTCGATTCTAGGGTAACCTTTTTTTTCTTCAAGCTAGAGAGAGAGAGAGAGAGAGAGAGAGAGAGAGAGAGAGAGATTTTTTACTTTTTTTCTTTGTGAATTGGGCAAGTTGACTTGGATGCAAGTCCATTTGGGAGGTCGGAGTTCGAAGGAAAGAGATAGACAAAAGCTTCTGGAACAAACCAGATTGGAGCGAAACCACCAATTGTGGTTGCGCTGGTAAAACTCCGCTGCCCTCAAAATTCAGGTTCGCTTTTTTGATTTTGCTCTTGCTTTCTATCTTCAAATTTAGAGTCTCAGTTAGAAAGAAGAAGAAAGAAGAAAAAAAGAAGAAGAAGCAGAGAATAATCTGGGAAGAGAAAGAAGAAGGAAGAAGAAGAAAGAAGAAAAAGAAAGAATGAGAGGCTAAGAAATTGAGAGAAAGAGATTTGGATATATTTAAAGTTACCAAAAAAATGGTATAGACTCCTAAATTCAGGTTATTAGTCATTTAAGCATGTTCATATTTATATTAATCTTGGACAAAGGTGGCCATGCAGGACCAGCAAGTTTGCCTTGCATGTACGATCCATGGGAGCTAAATCAAAGTCTACAGTCAAAAAGCAAACAAAATATATTGCTCAAATTAAAGTATCCGTACAATTAGTAACACAGTTATTCTAACTTGATAATTGAGGATTTGTTCGTATTATTTCAGGACATCAATCAAGAAGCTCCTATTTGATAGAAAACTAAAAGCAAAATAAGACATATTAAAAGAAGGGAAATGCTAAAGGGGTAATAGTTAATAATCTATTTAAAGAAATTTTTTATTGGAAAAGAAAAAAAATTAATTAATATTTTAACAGCCTTTTCTATTTCATATGAAAGTGGTGTCAAAACTTTCTTAAAATGGATTATTAACTATAGTTTAAAGGACACCCGTTAACATGACACTTAAAAGAATTAAATAAAAGAATACTCAATATATACTTAAATAAATATAAACACGTACTTCCATGAAATCTCCACTAATATACTCAGCAACTTCTCTCCCCATAAGTTCAAGTTATTTCTGTAGTGTTCCACTCATTAATGAATTTGTGAAACATATAAGAATATTGGTACCATAATATTACTATTTTCATCATTTTTTGAAGATAACAAGGTATGAATGAAAATTAATATGGAAACATTTTCAAGGTCTATAATACTGTATCAATCATTTTAATTTTCCTCTGTTCGATGAATAAAACGATATCATTATTTGAACCATATATTACCATGAAAGGTCAATTTTTTAATAAAAAAAATCAATTAACTTTTACAAAAAGAACATATATAGTATATTTATTATGCTAGGAAGAGTAATTCTAGTATCACATAAAACTATCTTAAGTTACAGATCACGACTGGCTACTTAGAGGAAGATGGTCTATCAAACATGCACTTAGTTTTTGGTAGTAAACCTTAAATCCATAAGGGGTCCTTGAATCTATAAGGTGATAGATGTGGAATTCACTGAAGAGAAGCAATAGACCAAGTTTGAATTTTTATTAAATAATAATTTCTATTGCATTTGGAGGTTACAATCCATTTAAATAGTAAAAAAAAATGATGGATGGAAAACTTAAAGTGGTTAGAAAATTTTAGGGTCGTTAGGAACATGGTTTTGAAACCAAGACCATTCATTGAACCGTAAAAAGGAGAGGTTCAAAGTTTTTGAGTTCGAACCGAGGTTAAACTGGGGTCGAATTGTGATGATGTCATAATTAATTTAATAATTATTTAAAATATAAATAATTATATTTGGTAAAAGAACTTAAAACTAATTTAATTGTTAAGCTCATAAATGCAGAGAAAATATATATATATATATATATAATACACAGAAGTCTTAAATGATAATACACTAAGGATATGTGTTCACTGTTCAATGTTTGGTAGAAAAATATTTAAAAAGTAGAAAAAGTAATTGGTGATAAAACCAAAGGAATCAAAATTAAATAGTAACGTGTCTTTCTAAAATTTTCACATGTTCCAAGTAGTTTTTGTCAGTTTTTTTACACCACACACATTAACCTGAGTTAATTTCTCACTTCAAAATTTTTTAAAATTTCAGCTCTCTTCCATCAATAACCACTTATTTTCAGATATCTCTCAGGCTCTCTCTTAGGTGAGGCATTCAGTTTCATTTTGCTGACTTAATGAACATTGGTATTGTTGTTCACTGCTAGTCACTGTTGTCATCGCCTCCAAAGTGAGGCCGAGATGAACAAATCTGAGGCCGATGGGTTACTGCAAGCATTAGATTTGAGTTTAGGGTGAGAAAAATTGCAAAACAATCCTCATTTTTCTTATATTTGATAAAGAAAGCTTGGTTTTTGTTCCGATCCGGTATCTAATTACCGGCCGAAATCCTTCCAATCTTTGTTCTTCTTCATGTTCTTTCATTTCTTCTAGATCTAATCATAATTTCATACAGGTGTATTGGCCAAAATTCACTGGAAAAGCTGAAACAAAAAGAAACCATCTGAACCTCAAAAATCGGTCACAGTTCTCAGAACCATACGGTTCGACCACGATTCGCATGGTCCCTGCATTTTTTCCATAGAGCGGTTCTTGAAGCTAAAAAAACCACAAAACTGAGAGGTTCAAGGTTTTTCTGGTTAGACCGTATGGTCCGAGTTTCAAAACCATGGTTAGGAAAGCTTACAGAACCCTAATTTGACTTGATAACATTAAAAGCACATAAAAACAAGAAAATAAATACCTAAACATAAAATGACAGAAATTACATTAAAATATAAAAATTAATAAATTAAAAAAATTAAATAATAGATTTTGTCATACATTACAAATGGTAAATTTTCCAAAATAGATATCCAAAAAATATATATATATATTGAATGATATAATATTGCTTAAAGTTACACTTGGCATCTGTTTGGGATGAGCTGAAAAATTCAGCTTATCAGCCTTATCTACACTTTTAATTTATTTTTTGCTATTATTTGTGGGTCTCACTGCACTTTTTAATACTATTCATAGATCTCATTGTACTAGTCAGCATATTTTTTAACCTTTTTTCTGCACATTCAATAAACAATTTTCAGTTTTAGATAAATAACCTAACACTTGGTGTTATTATCAAAAATAAAAATAAAAATTACACCTAGCATATTATTCAAGATTTTACACCAAAAAGGTTTTATAATTCAAGATTTTGTTGAAATTGTTAAGACGTATGTGATTCACTTGTTAGGAACATATGTCACTACTTTATGTAATTGGCTAATCCTTTTACAAAATGCACTTTACTTGTAATTGTGTAAATCTAGGATGTGTTTAATATTTCAAGAAACCGTGTTTCAAAATTAAGTGTTAAAGTCATGCAAATCTATCCAAGATTCAAGTGTGAAAAGTGTTGTTCATTAAAACTCGACAGCTAGCTATCTATCGAGACCTATAAAGCTGTTGAAGCCCGCAGCTCGATAGCAGCTCAACAGATAGGCATTTGTCGAGATTTATGAAATTCAGATTTTCTGTTCTGTTTTTCATTCAATCTGTGATTGTATGTTTGGGCCTTCTTTTCTCACAACTCTAGGCATATAAAAGGATTATTTTAAGGGCCGTCAAAGTGGACACAAGTTACACAAATGTTAAGCAAAGTTTGTTCAAGCAAATTGTAACTAGAGACAGAATTTGCCCTAGTTCATCTTTCTTATGAAGAAGTTGCTGTGTTTGTGCACTGTTGGGTTTTGTGACCAAGCATCTTCTTGATTTTCATCGTTTGGATGAACTGAAGAATTTTGCACCCAACAACCTTCTCTAGTTGGTGATTGAAGTCGCGTATTGGGATCCACGCAATTGGTTAGTCAAGTACTGGGAGTCGTGCATTGAAAATGAGAGATTGTCACTACAGAACAAGTACAATTGGGTATTGGGGTAAGGGTTCAATTATAAGTTGGTATAAGGTACTGTGATTCCTTTACTTGTAACCGCTTGTTGTGATAATAGTGGATTCTCGGGAGTGGTGACCTTGAAATCACCTAGTGGGGTTTTTCCCATGTTGGTTTTCCACATTCATAAACAAATCACTATGTCAATTTATTTTCCGCCACATACTTAGTTTAATTGGTGATTTGTTTAAGCTACCACACGTTTGCATGTTAATTTGATTAATTATTAAACTTGGCTAATTAATCAATTAATTTATCACAAATGATCAATACAATCTTGGCCTATCAAGTGGTATCAAAGCAGGCACACTCTGATTGGTGATTTGTTTAAGCTACCACACGTTTGCATGTTAATTTGATTAATTATTAAACTTGGCTAATTAATCAATTAATTCATCACAAATGGTCAATACAATCTTGGCCTATCAAGTGGTATCAAAGCAGGCACACTTTGATTAAGTTTTAATCTTTGTTGTGTGATTCATTGACCCCTGTTTGTCATGGATAGAGGACAATCTCTTATAATAACTCCTTTATTCGATGACACTAACTATGCATACTGAAAAGTACGCATGAGAGCTTTCTTACAGTCTCTAGATGAGAAAGTATGGCAAGCTATGGAGATAGGCTGGACCAAGCCAAAGGAAGCGCCGACCAATTGGGATGATGCAAAGATCAAGGCGGCAAATTTCAACAGTAGGGCATTGAATGCTTTGTTTAGTGCGGTCACTAATGAGGAATTCAAGAAGATATCCTCCACTGATACTGCAAAGGAAGTATAGACCATTCTCTAGACAACCTATGAGGGAACAAAGGCTGTCAAGGACTCAAAACTTCAAAGGCTCACTACTAGCTTCGAAGAGATTAAGATGGAGGAGGATGAGTCATTTGATGAGTTCTATGTCAAGCTCAAGGACATAGTGAACTTAGCTTTTAATCTTGGGGAAACTATTCCTGAACCCAAGATTGTGAGAAATGTGCTTAGATCTTTACCTAGAGATTCCATGCCAAGATCACCGCGATCAAGGAATTAAAGGACATTGACAAGATTCATTTGACAGAGCTGGTTGGTAATCTGCAAACCTATGAGGGAACAAAGGCTGTCAAGGACTCAAAACTTCAAAGGCTCACTACTAGCTTCGAAGAGATTAAGATGGAGGAGGATGAGTCATTTGATGAGTTCTATGTCAAGCTCAAGGACATAGTGAACTTAGCTTTTAATCTTGGGGAAACTATTCCTGAACCCAAGATTGTGAGAAATGTGCTTAGATCTTTACCTAGAGATTCCATGCCAAGATCACCGCGATCAAGGAATTAAAGGACATTGACAAGATTCATTTGACAGAGCTGGTTGGTAATCTGCAAACCTATGAGTTAAGTTTAACAAGAATCGGTAAGTCGGGTAAGGGCAAGAGCATGGCATTGAAGGCCAAGAGCAGTGATACTGATGAGTCTTTAGACGATGAGGATTCTAAGATGAAGTCCTACATTACGAGGAAAATCAAGAAGTTCATGAAGAATGCCAATGGGAAGGGCTTCAACAAGGACCGTAGGCAATCTAGTTCTTCTTAGTTTAAGAGCCAAGCCAAAGGGAAGAAGGATGCTAGAGATGGCGGTCAGTACACTGTTCCTTCAGGACCAAAGTGCTTTGGGTGTCAAGGCTTTGGTCATATGAAACAAGAATGCCCTACATATCTTAAGACCATTGGGAAGAGCAAGGCACTTGCTACTACTTTGAGTGACACCGAGCTTGAGGATGATTCTGACAATGAGGGTGACGGAATCCTAAATGCCTTCACTGCCACTGTCAATCCTACTGAAGGGATTGTTGAAGATGTGGATGAAGAAGAGGAATTGATGGAGTCCAAGTTTGAGAAGATGGATGAACAAGATAACATTCACACAACTAATGCAAAGTTATACAAGGTCTCAAAAAAGCATAAGAAGTTGTATAAGTTGACCACCAAGAAGCTTAGTGATGTGGAACTTGAGCGTGAAGAGCTTTCCACAAAGTTTGATGAATCCAATTAGACTATTGGAGCATTGAGGTTTGAGAATAACTTCTCGACTGAGAAGATCAAGAAGCTTGAGGCAGAACTATTCTAAGTCAGAGCTCAACTGGAAAGGACTTCAAGCGTTAAGCTTGATGAAACGTTTAGTCTTCAGAAATCTGCTTTCGATCGAATCAGTTTAGGGTATTGTGCGCGCCAAAAATGAGACTATTAGGTTGGGCCTTACTCGGGCTCACAATCTACTTGTAAAGTGGGCTTTGATTTCCTATGTTAGGTTGTTCTTATCAAAGAGACTCACCAAAATTGTATTTCTATCACTCTGGTTTACTCACCTTCATCTATTCTCTGTTTCTTTACTAGCTTTTCCAACCCCTTTTCCTCCTTTAGCTTCTCATATTTATAGCCAAGCGTTAGTGGAAGGATTATAATTGCTTTCAAAGTTAGTGCAATAGGAGGTCCAATATCGTTAATTGTAAGTGGGTGTTTAGGTGGGAGTGGGATGAGGTGAAAGTGGCCTTGGAATTAGTTCCCACTCCAGTAGGTATGCTTAGTAGTGATATTCCCCAAGGCACTGTCGGGCATACAAGGGATGGTGTATCCAAATGCCTTTCTTCTTGATCGAGAATGGTTCGCCAAGCAAGGACCAGGTGGCAAAACAAAGTGCATGTTAATGTAGATTATCTACTCTTCAGGCCTTTGAGCAACACGAATCTTGGGCCCATGGCTATTGTAGGTTCAAGCTGGGGCCATGGGCCACTGCTGAGTCAGAACCCAAGGCCCAAATGGGCCTAGGTACCACAGTGCCATACATGTATGATTTATCTTCTCCTAGTATTGCTTCTACTAGTTCTACTATTTTTGTTCATCCTACTAATAATGTTGAAATTGAGAACACTAATGTCAAAACTAATTTAGCTAGTGAGGACATAGACAAGGGTAAATCTATCTTAGGAGCACCCCCTAAGCAGGATAAGAAAGAAGTTAAAAACCCTAGGACTAAGAAGACTAACTCTCAAAATCCTAAACAAAAGAAGCAGCATCTTTTTCATCACTGTGGAGCAGCCGATCATACTTGACCTAATTGCTATAAGTGGTTAGCCACTCAACAGAGCAACGACATGATAACATTGGGAAACCAGAATCAGTTTCTACCCTTTTTTGCTCCTCTTGGAGATCTTCTCAAAGCCCTCATGTTCCTTTCGAACTTGAATGGTTTCAATTCTTCCCCCTCACCGCCGGATCAAGGGTTTGCTAGACAGAAAGGTTCTTCCAAGGTGTGGAAGGAAAATGGCTCCAAGTGATTCTTTCACTGTTTCTTTCTCTCCCTTCTTGTTTTTGTTTGCATTACTTGTGTGTGTTTGCTTTACTATTTTGAGTCAGTCTAGTTTCTATGCTTTGTTTTGTTTAACATGTTTTTGTTTATTTTCAGTTTTGTTTATTTTGTTTTTGATATAAAAAAAAATGTTGAAAAATCAGAAAAATACAAAAACAGTGTGTGTTTTGTGTACATTGGTACTTGTGTACCTTAGATGGCCATTGAAACAAAGTTTTCTAAACATTGTATCTTTTGTAGCTTAGATGAGCATCTCTATGCACAACTAAGTAAGTGAGCTTTGTGGCTCGTGTTTGTGATGAGTAAGATTAAGTAATCTCTTGTACTTAACACTCGTATCACTCTTTTTGATGGGAAGAACTAGAAAATCCTAAAAGAAAGGCATAAATAACCATCTCACCACTGTTGCCCACCAATCATGAAATGACATTTGTGTGTTTCGGCATAGCAAAATTAGAATGTCAAATGCTTAACATTAGGTATTTCTTTTCCATCTCTTATATGCCCATACATGATTTGCTTAAAAAGAAAAATATAAGCAAAAAAGATCAAAATGCTTTATATATGATTGCAACCATATATTCTAGGAGATGTGGGAGTTATAGGATGTACCTCGTAGGTGATAGTCCCCATCAAACAATTATGATTGTGTGTGAATTAAAGTGATTTTCTCATATCTCAATCGTCATAACATGTATACACCTATGCAATCTTGTGATGTTTTTTCACACACAACACGCAATATTCTTTGCTACTCTTGATACATGTGCAGGTACAATGTGATTTGGCCATCATAAAGTTTACATGTGTTAATGTATGCTCACTAAACTATCTCAACTTGTTTTTGAAATATAAAATTGGTTAGACTTGTTTAATGTATGTGTGTGTGTTTGTTTTTGGGATCATGTGCTTAATTTTTTGGTTGAGAGATGATTTTGAGAGTTCAAAATATTGTTTGGATTATTGGTTGAGTTGCATGTTTGATTGCATTCATATCTGTGTTTTTCTCTTCTTGAAAAATTGTTTTTAAGCAATCTCGATAGCTCCTCGACACCTCTCGATACCTGACTTATCTATCGAGCTCATCTATTGTTTTTCATTGCAATCTCGATATCTCTCGATAGTTTGGTGGATCGATCGAGAAACCTCCTGTCCCCTCGATAGCTCCTCGATAGCTCCTCGATCCATTGAGCTTGTTTTGCTTTGGACACCTCTTGATAGCTGCATCTGTTGAAGCTTTTAAAGCACGACACCTCCCTCGACACCTTCATCTGTCGAGAATTACTGAACACCTATATAAGGGTTCAAATGCGATCTGATCCTCATTTTCTCGATCTCTCTCGATTTATCCGCGTCTTTTCCCCTCCCAAACCTCTCTCACTCACTCCTAACCTCTTCCTCAAGGATTCTTCAAGCTTATTCAAGTTTTTCTTCACTTGGTAAGTTTCTAATCTCTCATTTTCATGCATTTCATGCTTTGTAACCTAAGTTTTTAGGTTTTTTTGAAAATTTTGGGTTTTCCAAAATCAAAAAGGTTTTTGTGAAATTTTTGGGATGGGTTTTGAAGATTTGATCTTAAAAACTTCATGCGCTGCATCTCACGAGCATTATAACTATATTGTCATGCATTTAGATGTGTGCAACTGATTGTGTGCTGGTAGGTTTGGATTGGGTTGAGCCCATGATGCAATTTCCTTTGCATGTCACATGTTCATGCATTTTCATGCATACGTTCCTTCTTTTCAATATATTTTGATATATTTGAATTAGTTAGGACTTTTCTGATTGTCTTTTTCTCCCTCTCTCTCTCTTCTGTTTACGTTAGTGCGTCAATGGCACAAAACATAAGTCTGCTCCATCCTGGAACCCTCTTTGTTTCGGGGCATCTTCGTCTTCTCATCTTACCCCCTCTTCTATTCGGTTCCGTGATGAGGATGCTTGAAAGGACTTCTCGGAGAACTTCTCTAGACAAGGCGTTCATTCAGAACGCCAAGTCATCTTATCAGATTTCTCCAACACTGACCTACCCATTGTCATTCACAGTCAGGGTTAGGAGTCACTATGTGACATCTCAGTCACCTGTCCTTCCGTGTTGATCCAGGAGTTCTACTCCAACATGCATGGACTGGATACTTCTGTACCTCTTTTTCATACTCGCGTTCGAGGTACGCATATAGTGGTCACACCAGATATTGTATCCGAGGTGCTCTATGTTCTGAGGGTAGAGCATCCTAACTACCTCGATTGTAAGCGTATGAGGACTGTGTCCAAAGACAAGATGATTTTTGCTTTTTGCGAGCGCCCTTCTGATTGGGGTGATCGTCAGTTTACACCATGTTTGACCTTTGCTAAAGGTCTTAGATTCATGAACACGGTGATGACTTTTGTTTTGCACCCTCTTTCTCACTATAACTCTATCATAGAGCCTTGTGCTCGATTTTTGCTTTCCCTTCTTAAGCATCTCACTATAAATTGTGATTCAAATTTCATTCTTTCTATTATAGATATGTATAGGGATACAACGACTCGAGATAAGCTCATCTTACCTTCAGCTATCATGCGGATTTTACGCCATTTTTCTGTTCCTTTTCCCTCATTTGACCACTTCCCTGTTATGTGTGCCATTTACTACACTACCGTTAAATGAAGCAAGGCGCAGTTTCTATCGAGGCGGTCTGGTATGGCAACTCCTCCCACTCCTTCAACTCCATTCACCTCCGCTCCCTCTACTTCAGCGGAAGGTGTGACTCTGGACGCCATCTTGGCGTAGTTTCAGCTCATAGATTCTCGCCTTGATACACTCTCTACTGAGTTGTAACAGGCTCGCTTTGGTGGTTTTGTGGAGTCTCCCTCTCCTCCTCCCGAGGCACCCGAGGCATTCGAGGACGATGATGATTCCGACGACAACGATGATGGTGAGGATAGAGATGCCTTTGTTTGTGAAATTGGCATTTAAGGTAGGACAAGAAAATCAATATCGAAACCTCTTAAATATAGGATGAAAAATTGTCAAAAAATTTTAAAGGGGTTCCATTGGTAGTGAGTACTTTAGCTGGCCTACTTCATTCAAAAGTTGATGAACATCAGTGGAAATCTATTTTATATAATGAGATATGGAATTTAGAACAAAAGGAAGGTGACATCTTGCTCACATTGAAGTTAAGTTACAATCAATTTTTTGGCCCGTATTGTAGCCCACTGAGAATCCTGTGCGCTAGATGTAGAAAATGCCATTTTGGTGCTTAGGGTTTGTTGTTGTCGTTTTTGAGAGAGTGAAGAACTGTAGCCACACTTTGTATTATTCCCTGATAATAGTGAAATCTCTGCAACTCCGTGGACATAGGCAAATTGCCAAGGCACGTAAATATTTTCTTGTGCGTGTGATTGTTTTTTTTTTCTTTGGCATGTGTTTTTTCTATTTTTTGTTTCTCCCAGATTGGGAATTTCGGGTTAAATTCCCTACAGTATAGTACCAAGATATGGCTTTTGAATTGCAAAATAGGTTAATGAAAAATTATTATTTAAAAAACGACTAATTTATTTTTAAAATTTAAAATAATATTTAATAAAAAATGACCTATTGCAACGAGATTTTCAAAGTAAGTCTTTGCAATATATGAAATTTATTGCAACGAAAATCTAGTGTTGCATAAACCTATTGGTTTTTTTGTTTAATAAAAAAATAACCTATTGGAATGAGATTTTGAAAGTAAATCCTCGCAATATATAAATCATTGCAATATATGGATTTTATTCCAACGAAAATCTAATGTTGCATAAAACTATTGCCTTGGAGTTTATTACAATAGCTTGCATCAACTTTTTTGCCTTTGTAATAACACCTATTACAACAACATTAGTTGTTATTGCAACAACTTATTTCGTTGTATTAAGTCTTTTTTCTTGTAGTGCAAGCTAGTGACCATGGGCCGAGTCTTTGGCTGGGGAGCTCACAGACGTTCTTAAAAATGCTGAGAATGTCCTGGATGAATTTCAGTGCATAGTTCTGTAGAAGGAAGTCATGAAGAGAAACAAGAGCACTAGCAAAAAGGTGAGTCATTTATTTTCAAGTTCTAATCCACTTGCAGTTCATTTTGAAATGGAACATAAAATTAAAGGTATTAGGAAGAGGGTAGATGAAATTGCAGCTGAGAAAGATAATTTCAATCTTGCTCAAGGACATGAAGATAGAAAGTTAAATATGCAGGAAAGGAGGGAGATGACCTACTCCTTTGTTCATCCTCGAAATGTCATTGGTAGGGATGATGCCAAAAAACAGAATCTAGATCTTTTGATGCAAATAGATGCTGGAAGAAATTTCAATGTAATTTCTATAGTTGGGATTTGAGGTTTAGGGAAGACCACACTTGCCAAGTTGGTGTATAACGATGAACAGGTAGTTGGCCATTTTCAATTGAGAATGTGGGTAAGCGTACTTGAGGATTTTGATGTTACATGGTTGATAAAAGAAATCCTTAAATCTGCACTAGGTAAAATTGATGAGACTTTGAGTCTGGATTAGTTGCCAATTCTCTTAAGAGAACTTATAAAAGACAAGAAATTTATTCTTGACTTAGATCACGTTTGGAATGAAGATCGTAAAAGATGGATTGAATTGGAAAATTTGTTGCTTGGTGATAGTAAAGGATGTAAAATCTTAGTGACAAAACGGAATAGCTCTGTTGCTACTATTATGGATACTACTTCCACTTACAATCTAAAAGGTCTACCCGAAGAGGACTGTATGTCTTCGTTTACGAAATTGGCATTTAAGGCAGGACAAGAAAATCAATATCCAAACGTCTGAAATATAGGAAGATTAATTGTCAAAAAATTTAATGGGGTTCCATTGGCAGTGAGTACTTTAACTGGCCTACTTTATTCAAAAGTTGATGAACATCAGTGGAAATCTATTTTAGATAATGAGATATGGAATTTAGAACAAAAATAAGGTGACATCTTACTTGTATTGAAGCTCAATTACAATCAATTTTTGGGCCCATTTTGTAGTCCATTGTGAATCTTGTGTGCAGGTTGCCAAAAACATTGTTTTGGTGATTAGGGTTTGTTGTTGTCATTTTTGAGAGAGTGAAAAACTATAGCCGCACTTTGTATTTTTCCTTGATAATAGTGAAATATCTGCAACTTAAAGGACGTAGGCAAGTTGCCGAAGCACGTAAATATTGTCTTGTGTGTGTGATTGTTTTTTTTCTTTGGCGCGTGTTTTCTCTATTTTTTGTTTTTCACGGGTTGGGAATTTCCGATTAAATTCCCTACAATATAGTACCAAGATATGGCTTTTGAAATTCAAAAAAGGTTAATGAAAAAATTATTATTTTAAAAAATGACTTATTTATTTTTTAAATTTTAAAAAAATTTAATAAAAAAATAACCTAATGCAACGAGATTTTCAAAGTAAATCATTGCAATATATGAAATTTATTGCAATGAAAATCTAGTGTTGCGTAAACCTATTGCTTTTTTTAAAAAAATTAAAAAAATCACCTATTGCAATGAGATTTTCAAAGTAAATCCTTGCAATATATAAATTGTTGCAATATATGGAATTTATTGCAACGAAAATCTAGTGTTGCATAAACCTATTGCCTCGGAGTTTATTACAACATCTTGTATCGACTTTTTTGTCTTTGCAATAACACCTATTACAAGAAATTTATTCTTGTCTTAAGAGAACTTATAAAAGACAAGAAATTTATTCTTGTCTTAGATGACGTTTGGAATGAAGATCGTAAAAAATGGATTGAATTGGAAAATTTGTTGCTTGGTAATAGTAAAGGATGTAAAATCTTAGTGACAACACGTAATAGCTCTGTTGCTACTATTATGGATACTATTTCCACATACAATCTAAAACGTCTACTCGAAGAGGACTGTATGTCTTTGTTTGTGATTGTTTTCTGGCCCGTTTTGTAACCCGTTGTGAATCCTGTGTGCAGGATGTAGAAAAGGTTGTTTTGGTGATTAGGGTCTATTGTTGTCGTTCTTGAGAGAGTGAAAAACTGTAGCCACACTTTGTATTTTTCCCTGATATTAGTAAAATCTTTGCAACTACGTGGACGTTGGCAACTTGCCGAACCACGTAAACAATGTCTTGTGCATGTGATTGTTTTCTTTTTTTCTTTGGCGTGTGTTTCTCTATTTTTTTTTTCTCAAAGGTTGGGAATTTCAGGATAAATTCCCTACAATATAGTACCAAGATATGGTTTTTGAATTGCAAAAACAATTAATGAAAAAATTATTATTTAAAAAAATGACTTATTTATTTTTTAAATTTAAAAATAAATAAATAAATAACCTATTGCAACGAGATTTTCAAAGTAAATCGTTGCAATATATGAAATTTATTGCAATCAAAATCTAGTGTTGCGTAAACCTGTTTTTTTTTTTTTTTTTTTAATAAAAAAAATAACCTATTACAACGAGTTTTTCAAAGTAAATCCTTGCAATATATAAATCGTTGCAATATATGGAATTCAGTGCAAAGAAAATCTAGTATTGCATAAACCTATTGCCTCGGAGTTTATTACAACATCTTGCATCGTCTTTTTTGTTGTTGCAATAACACCTATTACAACAACATTAGTTGTAATTGCAACGACTTTTTTCTTTGTATTAAGTCTTTTTTATTGTGTTGCAAGCAAATGACCATGGGCTGAGTCTTTGGCTTGGGGAGGTCAAAGATGTTCTTAAAGATGCGGATTGTCTTGGATGAAATTTAGTACATAGTACTTTAGAAGGAAGTCATGAGGAGAAATGGGAGCACTAGCAAAGAGGTGAGTCATTTATTTTCAAGTTCTAATCCACTTGCAGTCCGTTTTGAAATGGCTCATAAAATTTAAGGTATTAGGAAAAGGATAGAAGAAATTGCAGCTGAGAAATATAATTTCAATCTTGCTCAAGGACATGAAGATAGAAAGTTAAATATGCAGGAAAGGAGGTAGATGACCTACTCCTTTGTTCATCCTCGGAATGTCATTGGTAGGGATAATGCCAAAAAACAGATTCTAGATCTTTTGATGCAGCGAGATGCTGGAAGAAATTTCAATGTAATTTCTTTAGTTGGGATTGGAGGTTTGGGGAAGACCACTCTTGCCAAGTTGGTGTATAACGATGAACAAGTAGTTGGTCATTTTCAGTTGAGAATGTGGGTAAGTGTATCTGAGGATTTTGATGTTATATGGTTGATAAAAGAAATCCTTAAATCCGCACTAGGTAAAATTGATGAGACTTTAAGTCTAGATTGTTTGCCAATTCTCTTAAGAGAACTTATAAAAGACAAGAAATTTATTCTTGTCTTAGATGACGTTTGGAATGAAGATCGTAAAAAATGGATTGAATTGGAAAATTTGTTGCTTGGTGATAGTAAAGGATGTAAAATCTTAGTGACAACACGGAATAGCTCTGTTGCTACTATTATGGATACTACTTCCACATACAATCTAAAAGGTCTACCAGAAGAGGATTGTATGTCTTTGTTTGTGAAATTGCATTTAAGGTAGGACAAGAAAATCAATATCCAAACCTCTTAAATATTGGAAGAGAAATTGTCAAAAAATTTAAAGGGGTTCCATTGGCAGTGAGTACTTTAGCTGGCCTACTTTTTTCAAAAGTTGATGAACATCAGTGGAAATCTATTTTAGATAAGCAGAAATAGAATTCAGAACAAAATGAAGGTGACATCATACCCACATTGAAGCTTAGTTACAATAAATTTTTTGGCTTGTTTTGTAACCCATTGTGAATCCTATGCGCAGGATGTAGAAAAGGCTGTTTTGGTGATTATGTTCTGCTGTTGTCGTTTTTGATAGAGTGAAAAATTGTAGCTGCACTTTGTATTTTTCCCTCATATTAGTGAAATCTCTACAACTATGTGGACATAGGCAAATTACCGAACCACGTAAACATTGTCTTGTGCGTGTGATTGTTTTTTTTCTTTGGCATGTGTTTTCTCTATTTTTTTTTTTCACGGGTTAGGAATTTCAGGTTAAATTCCCTATAGTATGGTACCAAGATATGGTTTTTGAATTGCAAAACATGTTTATGAAAAAATTATTATTTAAAAAATGACTTATTTCTTTTTAAAATTTAAAAATAAATTAATAAAAACATAGTCAATTGCAACGAGATTTTCAAAGTAAATCCTTGCAATATATGAAATTTATTGCAATGAAAATCTAGTGTTGCATAAACCTATAGCTTTTGGTGATTTGGGTCTGTTGTTGTCGTTCTTGAGAGAGTGAAAAACTGTAGCCGCACTTTGTATTTTTCCCTGATATTAGTAAAATCTTTGCAACTATGTGGACGTAGGCAACTTGCCGAACCACGTAAACATTGTCTTGTGCGTGTGATTATTTTCTTTTTTTCTTTGGCGTGTGTTTTCTCTATTTTTTCTTTTTCTCAAAGGTTGGGAATTTCAGGTTAAATTCCCTACAATATGGTACCAAGATATGGTTTTTGAATTGCAAACAAGTTAATGAAAAAATTATTATTTAAAAAAATGACTTATTTATTTTTTAAATTTAAAAAATTAATAAAAAAATAACCTATTGCAATGAGATTTTCAAAGTAAATCGTTGCAATAAATGAAATTTATTGCGACGAGAATCTAGTGTTGCATAAACCTATAGCTTTTTTTTTTAATAAAAAAATAACCTATTGCAACGAGATTTTTAAAGTAAATCCTTGCAATATATAAATTGTTACAATATATGGAATTTATTGCAACAAAAATCTAATGTTGCATAAGCCTATTGCCTCGGAGTTTATTACAACAGCTTGCATCGACTTTTTTGTTGTTGCAATAACACCTATTACAACAACATTAGTTGTTATTGCAATGACTTTTTTCATTGTATTAAGTCTTTTTTCTTGTAGTGCAAGCAAGTGAGCATGGACTGAGTCTTTGACTAAGGGAGCTCAAAGACATTCATTAAGATGTCAAGAATGTCCTAGATGAAATTCTATACATAGTTCTGCAGACGGAAGTCATGAAGAGAAACGGGTGCACTAGCAAAAGGTGAGTCACTTATTTTCAAGTTCTAATCCACATGCAGTCCGTTTTGAAATGGCACATAAAATTAAAGGTATTAGGAAGAGGGAAGATTAAATTGCACCTAAGAAAGATAATTTCAATCTTGCTCAAGGACATGAAGATAGAAAGTTAAATATGCAGGAAGGGAGGGAGATGGCCCACTCCTTTTTTCATCCTTGGAATGTCATTTGTAGGGATGATGCCAAAAAATAGATTCTCGATCTTTTGATGCAACGAGACGCTGGTAGAAATGTCAATGTAATTTCTATAGCTGGGATTGGAGGTTTGGGGAAGACCACACTTGCCAAGTTGGTGTATAACGATGAACAGGTAGTTGGCCATTTTCAATTGAGAATGTGGGCATACGTATCTAAGGATTTTGATGTTACATGGTTGATAAAAGAAATCCTTAAATCCGCACTTGGTAAAATCGATGAGACTTTGAGTCTAGATTGGTTGCCACTTCGCTTAAGAGAACTTATAAAAGGCAAGAAATTTCTTCTTGTCTTAGATGACATTTGCAATGAAGATAGTAAAAAATGGATTGAATTGGAAAATTTATTGTTTGGTGATTCTAAAGGAAGTAAAATCTTAGTGACAATGCGAAATAGCTCTGTTGCTACTATTACAGATACTACTTCCACATACAATCTAAAAGGACCACCCAAAGAGATTGTATGTCTTTTTTTGTGAAATTGGCATTTAAGGTAGGACAAGAAAATCAATATCCAAACCTCTTAAATAATGGAAGAGAAATTGTCAAAAAATGTAAAGGGGTTCTATTGGCAGGGAGTACTTTAGCTAGCCTACATTATTCAAAAGTTGATGAATATCAGTGGAAATCTATTTTAGATAATGAGATATGGAATTTAGAACAAAAGGAAGGTGACATCTTACCCGCATTGAAGCTCAGTTACAATTAATTTTTTGGCTTGTTTTGTAACCCATTGTGAATCCTATGCGCAGGATGTAGAAAAGGCTGTTTTGGTGATTATGTTCTGCTGTTGTCGTTTTTGATAGAGTGAAAAATTGTAGCTGCACTTTGTATTTTTCCCTGATATTAGTGAAATCTCTACAACTATGTGGACATAGGCAAATTACCGAACCACGTAAACATTGTCTTGTGCGTGTGATTGTTTTTTTTCTTTGGCATGTGTTTTCTCTATTTTTTTTTTCACGGGTTAGGAATTTCAGGTTAAATTCCCTATAGTATGGTACCAAGATATGGTTTTTGAATTGCAAAACATGTTTATGAAAAAATTATTATTTAAAAAATGACTTATTTCTTTTTAAAATTTAAAAATAAATTAATAAAAACATAGTCAATTGCAACGAGATTTTCAAAGTAAATCCTTGCAATATATGAAATTTATTGCAATGAAAATCTAGTGTTGCATAAACCTAAAGTTTTTCTTTCTTTTTTTTTTAATAAAAAAATACTGTATTGCAATGAGATTTTCAAAGTAAATCCATGCAATATATAAATTGTTACAATATATGGAATTTATTACAACGAAAATCTAGTGTTGCATAAACCTAATGCCTCGGAGTTTATTACAACAGCTTGCATCAACTTTTTTGTCGTTGTAATAACACCTATTACAACAACATTAGTTGTTATTGCAATGACTTTTTTTCGTTGTATTAAGTCTTTTTTCTTTTGGTGCAAGCAAGTGATCATGGGCTGAGTCTTCAGCTAGGGGAGCTCAAAGAAATTCTTAAAGATGTCGAGAATGTCCTAGATGAAATTATGTACATAGTTCTGTAAAAGGAAGTCATGAAGAGAAACAGGAGCACTAGCAAAAAGGTGAGTCGCCTATTTTCAAGTTCTAATCCACATGCAGTCTGTTTTGAAATGGCACATAAAATTAAAGGTATTAGGAAGAGGGAAGATGAAATTGCACCTTAGAAAGATAATTTCAATCTTGCTTAAGGACATGAAGATAGAAAGTTAATTATGCAGGAAGGGAGGGAGATGACCCACTCCTTTGTTCATCCTTTGAATATCAATGGTAGGGATGATGCCAAAAAACAGATTCTAGATCTTTTGATGCAACGAGATGTTGGCAGAAATGTCAATGTAGTTTCTATAGTTGGGATTGGAGGTTTGGGGAAGACCACACTTGCCAAGTTGGTGTATAACGATGAGCAGGTAGTTGGCCATTTTCAATTGAGAATGTGGGTATGCATATTTGAGGATTTTGATGTTACACGGATGATAAAAGAAATCCTTAAATCTGCACTTGGTAAAATTGATGAGACTTTGAGTCTGGATTGGTTGCCAATTCGCATAAGAGAACTTATAAAAGACAAGAAATTTCTTCTTGTCTTAGATGACGTTTGGAATGAAGATCGTAAAAAATGGATTGAATTGGAAAATTTGTTGCTTGGTGATTTTGAAGGAAGTAAAATCTTAGTGACAACATGGAATAGCTCTGTTGCTACTATTATTGATACTACTTCCACATACAATCTAAAAGGACCACCTAAAGAGGACTGTATGTCTTTGTTTGTGAAATTTGCATTTAAGGCAGGACAAGAAAATCAATATCCAAACCTCTTAAATAATAAAAGAGAAATTGTCAAAAAATGTAAAGGGGTTCCATTGGCAGTGAGTACTTTAGCTGGCCTACTTTATTCAAAAGTTGATGAAAATCAGTGGAAGTCTATTTTAGATAATGAGATATGGAATTTAGGACAAAAGGAAGGTGACATCTTAATCGCATTGAAGCTCAGTTACAATCAATTTGGCCCGTTTTGTAGCCCATTGTGAATCCTGTGCGCTGAATGTAGAAAACACTATTTTGGTGATTAGGGTTTATTGTTGTTGTTTTTGAGAGAGTGAAAAACTGTAGCTGTACTTTGTATTTTTCCTTGATAATAGTGAAATTTCTGCAACTCCATGGACGTAAATTGTCGAACCACGTAAATATTGTCTTGTGTGTGTAATTGTTTTCTTTTTCTTTGGCGTGTTTTTTCTCTATTTTTTGTTTCTCATAGGTTGGGAATTTCGGGTTAAATTCTCTACAGTATAGTACAATGATATGGTTTTTGAATTGCAAAACAAGTTAATGAAAAAAATTATTATTTACAAAAATCACATATTTATTTTTTTAAATTTAAAAAAAATTAATAAAAAAATAACCTATTGCAACGAGATTTTCAAAGTAAATCGTTGCAATATATGAAATTTATTGCAACGAAAGTCTAGTGTTGCATAAACCTATTGCTTTTTTAAAAAAAAAATAAAAAAATAACCTATTGCAACTAGATTTTTAAAGTAAATCCTTGCAATATATAAATAGTTGCAATATATGGAATTTATTACAACGAAAATCTAGTGTTGCATAAACCTATTGCCTCGGAGTTTATTACAACAGCTTGCATCAACTTTTTTGTCGTTGCAATAACACCTATTACAACAACATTAGTTGTTATTGCAACAACTTTTTTCGTCGTATTAAATCTTTTTTCTTTTAGTGCAAGCAAGTGACCATGGGCTGAGTCTTTGGCTGGGGGAGCTCAAAGACATTCTTAAAGTTGCCAAGAATGTCCTGGTTGAATTTCTGTACATCGTTCTGCAGAAGGAAGTCATGATGAGAAACGGGAGCACTAGCAAAAAGGTGAGTCATTTATTTTCAAGTTCTAATCCACTTGCAATCCGTTTTGAAATGGCTCCTAAAATTTAAGGTATTAGGAAGAGGGTAGATGAAATTGCATCTGAGAAATATAATTTCAATCTTGCTTAAGGACATGAAGATAGAAAGTTAAATATGCGAGAAAGGATGGAGATGACCCACTCCTTTGTTCATCCTCGGAATGTCATTGGTAGGGATGATGCCAATAAATAGATTCTAGATATTTTGATGCAGCGAGATGTTGGCAGAAATGTCAATGTAATTTCTATAGTTGGGATTGGAGGTTTGGGGAAGAACACACTTGCAAAGTTGGTGTATAACGATGAATAGGTAGTTGGCCATTTTCAATTGAGAATGTGGGTATGCGTATCTGAGGATTTTGATGTTACATGGTTGATAAAAGAAATCCTTAAATCTGCACTTTGTAAAATTTATGAGACTTTCAGTTTGGATTGGTTGCCAATTCGCTTAAGAGAACTTATAAAAGACAAGAAATTTCTTCTTGTCTTAGATGACGTTTGGAATGAAGATCATAAAAAATGGATTGAATTGGAAAATTTGTTGCTTGGTGATTGTAAAGGAAGTAAAATCTTAGTGACAACATGGAATAGCTCTGTTGCTGCTATTATGGATACTAGTTCCTCAAACAATCTAAATGGTCTACCCAAAGAGGACTTTTTGTATTTGTTTGTGAAATTGTCATTTAAGGTTGGACAAGAAAATTAATATCCAAACCTCTTAAATATTGGAAGAGAAATTGTCAAAAAATGTAAATGGGTTCCATTGGCAGTGAGTACTTTAGCTAGCCTACTTTATTCAAAAGTTGATGAACATCAATGCAAATCTATTTTAGATAATGAGATATGGAATTTAGAACAAAAGGAAGGTGACATCTTACCCGCATTGAAGCTCAATTACAATCAATTGACATTTCACTTGAAGCAATGTTTTGCATATTGTTCTATTTTTCCAAAGGATTACGACCGCAATAATGTTCAATTGATTCAATTTTGGTTGGCACATGGAATTCTTCAATCACCTAAGGATGAAAATGTAAAGTTGGAAGACGTTGGTGACTTGTATATCAAAGAGATGTTGTCGAGATCGTTCTTTCAAGATGTTGACCAAGAATATATCTGGTATTATACCTTTAAAATGCATGATCTGGTCCATGATCTTGCACTCTCAATTGCCAAAGGTGAGTGTTCGGTAGTGACCAAGAAGTCTACCCTTGATGTAGAAGTTTGTCATCTGTCATTTTTGGAGATTGGGCAAGAAGTTACAACCCAGTTAGAGAAGTTGAGCAAAGTCCAGACTATTATTTTCAAAACAGGGCAACCTGTGTCCTTACTTGAAGCATGTATCGCAAGATTTAAGCACTTGCGGGTGCTTGATTTGGGCAATTCATCCTTTAAGGTGTTGCCAAGTTCCATAGGAAGTCTAAAACATTTGAGATATCTTGACCTATCAGATAATCACATAATCAAGCAACTTCCAAATTCCATTTGCAAGCTGCACAATTTGCAAACTTTAGTGCTCAATAATTGCAGCAATCTTGAACAGTTGCCCAAAGGTATAAGGGACATAATTAGCCTCAGGGTTTTGAGTGTTACAACAAAGCATACATGCTTGTTGGAGAAGGCAGTAGGTTGCTTGGATTCTCTTCGATCTTTGTTGATAGCAAAATGTGAGAATTTAAAATGTGTGTTTGAGAGGATGGAGGAGGGGCGCCTCACCAATCTTCAATCATTGGTTGTTGGAAAATATCCAAGTTTGACCTCTTTAACACTCAGTATAAAACACGTAACTACCCTAGAGAACCTAATGATTGGGAATTGTGAAGAGCTTAGTTTGACAGATAAAGAAGAGAATCAAGATCTCAAGTTAAGCCTCCAATTGTTGATGATTAGGAATTTACCTTAGTTGGAGGTTTTGCCCTAGTGGCTCCAAGCATCTGCCAATACTTTACAGCACCTAGTGATTGAAGATTGTTGTAATTTCACCGCTTTGCTTGAGTGGCTGCCACATCTGAAATCACTTTAGACACTTAAAATTATAAATTGCCCTGTGATCTCATCTCTTCCGGAAGGGATGCAAGATCTCATTGCACTAATAGAATTTCAGATTTGGTTATGTCCTAAGTTGAGTAGAAAGTGTAGAGAAGAAGTTAGGCACAAGATTACTCATGTACCAAGAATTGATTTTGATGTATTTCTATGAGGACATTGGAATTTCATAAGAGAGAGATGACGACATCAACGCATATTTACAAGGAGAAGATGATGAGGTAAGGGCATATATGTCTTCTTGTTATTTTTATACTATTATAGTCTCTATCTCTACTCTCTCTACTGATTTAAATTAATCCTAAAGCAGGTTATGATTCTTAATGAACCCAAAACCCCCTTTTTTTTTTTTTTTTTTTTTTTTTTTTTTTTTTTCCTTTTAAAAAAAAATGCCAAAACCCTTTTTGTCCAAATTAGATTTAAAGTAAATTAAAACCAAAAATATATTTTTGCATGAAATTGAATTTCCAAAAGTAAAGGGGCCTTCTAAATCTTTATTTTTTGCCCACCCCTTCGGACCTTCCACAGCAAAAGAAAAAAAATGGGAAAAAGTAGAGAAGAAGAGATTAATCCTATTTAATTAATTGAGGAATTTCATTTGTTTGTGTAACATTGTGTTTCTAAGCAAGGTATTGGCACCCAAAAAATTGAATGAACATTTTGGGGACCGGCCCAGAATAACAAGTTGGCTGGGCCTTGGGCTCGTCCGAGAACCATTCTGTCCGAGGAGACGTCGCGGCCCAGAATCCTTGCTCAGGCCCACTAGAGCGAAGAAAACACGTCCGAGGAGTAATTCTTCCTCGGACATTCCAAAGTCCAGGTCAATGATGCATCCCAGTTACTGTAGCCCTCACTCCAAACACGTAAAAAGAAAGGAGACTCAAAATATCCCAACAAAGGCTGTCACCACCACATTAAATGCACCACAACTACTCTTTTGGCCGCATTAATGAAGAGAAGACCCCTGAACAGTGCTACCTTGGTCACTGCAACTCACAAAGAATTGGTAAGGGCGTTTGATGGGACAGGTGCTCAAGTAGGGGTTTGGATGATCAACAAGTGTAAGGCCCAGATGATAAAAGAGGGCCTATATAATATGTAAGAGTCCCTTAAGAGAGGGAGAAGAAAAAAAGAGGAGAGAGGAGACAGGGGAGCAAGGGTTCATTGTATGAATGCATGCCCATGAATAAAACTTCCACTTTCACATCCATTTTCTTCATTCTCATTTCTATATCTACTATGGACATGCAACGAACCGTTTAAGCCAACTGGAACCAAGTTCTTCAGCCCATACTCTACAAAATTCATTGTGTGGGACCTTTTGGGTCAAGGCCTGACCATCCAGGACCGGGTTAACTAAAATCGTGTCCCTACAATTGGCGCCGTCTGTGGGAAGAACTAAAGTATCAGTGAGCACAACAGTCGAGCATGGCAGAACTAGGTCCACGCCAAGAGAATCCTCACCAGGCTAACTCTCAACAGACAGAGGGAATCGTGAGAAGAACGTGCATACTACCCAGACGAGCCAGAGTCACACCCATATAGGTAGTCACGTATCCCAGAGGCGAAATAGTCATCAGGCCATGCAGCGAGAGATAGATGACCTGAAAAGGAAGTTACGACGTGTACAACGAAAGCGATCTCCCTCTAGCTCAGATGAGTCCTCTAATGGGGAGGATGCGAGTTATCGACGGAGGTTGAGAACCCCCCCCAAGTGAAACCTTTTCTTACGAGAAGGAACCACGCCCTGTACGAAAATATAAGAGCCCATCCAGCAAGGGTTCGGGAAACGATGCTATGAATAAGGCGCTAGACCAAATTTCGAGGTCACCCTTCATGTACAGAATCGAAGGGGCTAAGTTGCCCCGATACTTTAATCAACCAACGTTCGCCATCTATAACAGCCGAGCAGACCCGGTGGAGCACGTGAGTCAGTTTAACCAAAAAATAGCTATCTACTTGCAAAATGAAGCCCTGATGTGCAAAGTCTTCCCATCCAGCTTAGGACCAATGGCGATGAGGTGGTTCAACAGCCTGAAGACAAATTTCATAGGCTCATACAAGCAGCTCATTCAGGCTTTCTGCTCCCGCTTCATTACAAATAGCAGAGTCCTTCAACCCCTCAGTTCGCTATTGTCCTTGTCCATGCACGAGGGGGAAACCCTAAAAGCATATTCGGATAGATATTGGGAGATGTATAACGAGTTAGATGAGAACCATGATGATGTTGCTATCAGCACATTCAAAAGCGGTCTCCCCACCGAGCATGGCTTTAGGAAATCTCTCACTGGTAAACCAGTTGCCAACGTTCATCAGTTGATGGACACGATCGACAAGTACAAAAGGGTGGGAGAAGATCAGCTACAAGGAAAGGGAAAGGAGAAGATCATTCCCTCCAAAGCAAATGATTTCAGGTCGGAACGATATAACCATAACCAGCCGAGGAGAGATTTTTCGAGACAGGCTGGACAGAGTAACACGCAAACGGTGAATGCCGTGTTCAGGGAGCCGGTACAACAAGTGTTGGAGAAAGTAAGGAACGAACCCTTCTTCAGATGGCCGGGAAAGATGGCTGGAGACCCTTCAAAACGTAACCAGAACCTATACTGCCACTATCATCAGGACCATGGGCATACCACTGAGGATTGCAGGAATCTATGGAATCACCTAGATCAGTTGGTCCGAGAAGGGAAATTACGTCATCTTTTGCACCCCTCGAGCGGCCACCTGGGTTAAGCAATTTAAGAGCCTCGAAAGGATGTGTCATTAAGACCCCCCACCGGGACGATACACGTCATCCTCACCGCACCAGGAAGAACTAGACCATCTCCTTCCAGGGTACTGGCTGTTGATCGGTTCCCCTCCGAGGACAGGCAGAGGGAGCCTAAAAGGTCTAAAAAGGGAAGCTCTTTGATACTAGGATTCTCGGACGAGGATAAGAGGGGAAGTATCCAACCTCACGACGATGCCTTAGTGGTTACACTGAGAATCGGAGGCTTCGATGTGAGAAGGGTGTTGGTAGACCCAGGAAGCGCAGTAGAGATAATGTACCCTGATCTATACAAGGGGCTGAACCTGAGGCCGGAGGATTTGACGGCTTATGACTCTCCCCTTATCAGCTTCGAAGGGAAGACTGTTACGCCAAAAGGGCAGGTCAGACTACCCATACAGACTGGATCAGAAGTGGTGGAGGTCAACTTTATCGTGGTTGATGCCTACTCACCCTACACAGCGATAGTAGCCAGGCCATGGATCCATGCCCTGGAAGCCGTATCCTCCACACTTCACCAAAAAGTAAAATACCCATCTAGAGGCCAAGTAGAAGAGATTCATGGAGATCAGGCCATGGCCAGGCAGTGTATGGTGGCCGCTATCTCACATCGGTCCCATGCCAAGTCCTCAGCCCCGGGGAACTTATAGCAACCAGCCACCTCGGCAAGGCAAGACAATGAGCCAGCCGAGGAGATAAGGTGTGAAATTTTAGAAAAATTCATTGTCGACGACGACCCGGAGAGATTTTTCCAGGTCGGCTCCAAGTTGCCTTCTCAGGAAAAAGAGGAACTGGTCGGATTTCTGAGAAGAAATGTCGATGTGTTTGCATGGGACGCTTACGACGCCCCGGGGGTTGATCTTGGCCTTATTTGTCACCATCTGAACGTTAACCCATCTTCCATTCCAAAGAAGCAATCATCCCGACGCCCCTCAAAGGAACATGTTAGTGCCATTAGAGACGAAGTGGCAAAACTGAAAAGAGCAGGGGCTATTAAAGAGGTCTTTTACCCCGAGTGGCTGGCAAACACGGTGGTGGTAAGAAAGAAAACGGGGAAGTGGCGAGTCTGCGTAAACTTCACAGACCTAAATAAGGCATGCCCGAAGGATCCATTCCCCTTACCGCGAATCGACCGATTGGTGGATGCAACCGTGGGCCACCCCCGAATGAGTTTCCTGGATGCCTTCCAGGGCTATCATCAGATACCCCTTGCACTAGAGGACCAGGAGAAGATGGCGTTCATGACACCCATCGGAAACTATCACTATAAGGTGATGCCGTTCGGACTAAAGAACGCAGGGTCAACCTACCAAAGGATGATGACCAAGATGTTCGAGCCACAACTGGGCAAAGTCATTGAGGTTTACATAGACGATATGGTTGTAAAAAGTAAAATGGTGTCCGAGCACGTGAAAGACCTTGAAATCATCTTTGCTATCTTAAGGGAGCACAAGTTGCGACTCAATGCTTCCAAGTGTTCAATCGGGGCCGGGTCTGGGAAATTCTTAGGTTATATGGTAACTCACAGGGGAATAGAAGTAAGTCCCGATCAAATCAAAGCAATTAATAGCCTATAGGCTCCTCGGAATCCAAAAGAAGTACAGAAGCTCACTGGCATGATCGCAGCATTAAACCGGTTCATATCACGATCTGCAGATCGATGTCGACCTTTCTACCTCTTGATAAGTAAGTGGAAAGGGTTTGAATGGTCGGAGGATTATGTCCGGGCCTTCCAGCAACTTAAGGAATACTTGTCGCGACCATCCATCATGTCCAGCCCTGAGGCAGATGAGGTACTGTTTACGTACATAGCCGTAGCTCCCCATGCTGTAAGCCTGGTACTGGTACAGGATGATAACGGGGTGCAGCGACCGATTTACTACGTAAGCAAATCATTGCATGAGGCCGAAGTGCGATACTTACCTTTGGAAAAAACAATTCTGGCGATAGTACACACCACACGGAAGCTCCCTCACTACTTTTAGGTGCATACGGTCATCGTTCTAACCCAGCTTCCCCTTCGAGCGGTGCTTCGAAGCGCCGACTATACAGGAAGGATCGCCATGTGGAGTACGCTTTTGGGGGCCTTTGATATTAAATATATGCCCAGATTATCCATCAAAGGTCAAGTCCTCATAGACTTAGTCGCGGAATTTGCTGAACCCTCTGTAGAAACAGTTACCGAGAAGAAAGACATGTATGGAAAATCGGTTGGTACAATTTCAGCAAGGGGGACCTCGCATTGGAAGGTCTACGTGGATGTAACGGCCAACCAGAGAGGATCTGGAGTTGGGATAGTTTTAATATCGTCGGACGGTGCTGCCGTAGAGAAATCACTGAGACTCGGGTTCCCGACTACGAACAACGAAACCGAGTACGAAGCCTTACTTCAAGGGATGGCGATGGTTCAAAAATTGGGCGGAAGGGTAATGGAAGCATTATCGGACTCTAAATTGGTCGTTGGCCAAGTGATGGGTGAGTTGGAAGCTAGAGATGCTAGAATGCAAGAATACCTCGGACGAGTTAAACGCCTACAATCGAATTTTGAATCCTTCAATCTGACGCACGTTTCCAGGAGTGCGAACACCCATGCAGACTCGCTGGCTACTCTCCCCACGTCTTCGGCGTCCGATCTGCCGCGAATGATCATTGTCGAAGATCTAGTCTAGGCGAGTCCCATTATAAGAGACTCGGTTCAAGTCCATCAGATTAGAAGGAATCCCAGCTAGATGGATCCTATAAAGAACTTCCTCAAAGACGACACCCTACCAGAGGGAAAACTGGAGGTCGAGAAAATACGGAGGAATGCTCCTCGATTCTGGTTATCGGAAGACCACAAACTATATCGGTGCTCCTACTCTGGGCCGTACCTTCTTTGTATACATCCAGAAGAATCCGAGTCCTTACTTGAGGAGTTACATGAGGGGATTTGTGAAAGTCACACCGGAGGGAGGTCGCTAGCGCATCGGGCGCTCACCCAAGGATACTGGTGGTCGAACATGCAAAGAGAGGCCCAAGAATAGGCCAAGAAGTGTGATCAGTGCCAGAGATTCGCCCCAAATATCCACCAACCCAGAAGGGTCCTTAACCCCCTCTCTATTCCTTGGCCGTTCGCTCAGTGGGGTCTTGATATTGTCGGTCCTTTCCCCAAAGCTGCAGGGAACAAGCGATAATAATAGTTGGAACCGATTACTTCACCAAATGGGTGGAGGTTGAACCTTTGGCCAACATTAGGGACGTGGATGCCCAGAAATTCATCTGGAAGAACATTATTACCCGCTTCGGAACTCCACACACACTCATTTCGGACAACAGTCTCCAATTTGATAGCAATAACTTTAGGGAGTATTGCTACGAGTTTGGGATCATTAACCGATACTCCACTCCCGCCAATCCCCAAGGAAATGGACAAGTCGAGGCCGTGAACAAGGTCATAGTGAATGGACTGAAAAAGAGGCTGGATGAGGCAAAGGGGAGATGGGTGGAAGAGCTCCCACACGTTATATGGACCTATCGGACAACGCCGCGACGGTCAACCGGTGAAACCCCCTTTTCGATGACCTATGGGGCTGAGGCCGTGCTCCCAATCGAGAACAACTTTCCCACACTGAGGTCTAACTCCTTTACCCCAAACAATAACGACGAGTTATTGGGAAGAAGTTTAGACTTAGCCGAGGAAAGAAGGGAAAAAGCAACGATCCATATGGCCTATTATCATCAGAAGCTGAGACAAGGATATGATGCTAATGTTAAACTGCGACCTTTAGGTCCGGGTGATCTCGTGATGAGAAAGATTCTTGGCAGTGCAAAAACCCCTCTTGGGGCAAGCTGGGGCCCAATTGGGAAGGATCATATCGCATCACATCTGTGGCCTGGATAGGTGCTTATTATCTAGAAGATTTGGATGAAAAAACTGTACCTCACCCGTGGAATGTAAATAACCTAAGAAGATACTATTATTAATGAAAATGGTTTTGCCCATGTTTTGTTCCGTGATCATCCTATACCCACCGGTTTATTTCCATCTAACCAAAGTTTTAAGCAGAACCTAAGTCCTGCATGGCTCCTCGGACCACAAACTTATGGGAAATTATCACTTATGGCAACTATTCAAAGTTTTAAACAAAACCTAAATCCTGCATGGCTCCTCGGACCACAGACTTAGGGGAAATTATCACTTATGGCAACTATTCAAAGTTTTAAACAGAACCTAAGTCCTGCATGGCTCCTCGAACCACAGACTTAGGGGAAATTATCACTTATGGCAACTATTCAAAGTTTTAAGCAGAACCTAAGTCCTGCATGGCTCCTCGGACCATAGACTTAGGGGAAATTATCACTTATGGCAACTATTCAAAGTTTTAAACAGAATCTAAGTCTTGCATGGCTCCTCGGACCACAGGCTTAGGGGAAATTAATACTTAGGGGAAATTATTACTTAGAAGTCTTGTGCAATTTCAAGGTGCGTGCGTAGTCTAGCATCATTGCAACCATTATTCAGATTCTCGTCCGTTTATATTTGTTTATATCATTGCGAACGTTAAATAAAGGGATAGTATTAGTAAACATCCATAGAAAACAAAGAGAACATTCTATATTAATATTCCAAAGTCAATACAAAGAGATGTCCTTACAAAAGAACAAAAACAAGACGACTCTCATTCAAAAAAAAAAAAAAAAAAAAAAAAAGGAGTACAAAAATTAAAAACCTAAAAGCTAAGCCTCAGCAGGAGGATCCTTTTTCTGCTCTGGCTGAGCAGGAGAAGCCTCGGAGATAGAGTCCTTGGCAGGATCCTTGGCTTTATCAAGCAGAGGGATGGCATCAGGCACAGCCAAGCCCTGCTCAGAAGCTGCTTGGGCGCCATCAGGATTCTCTCGGATCTCCTAAGGATAGAACACATTCTCAGGCAATCTCAGAGCCGAATCTGCAGGAATTCCTTAAGCATCAAGGGCATGAGCCCATGAGATGCTGCAGTAGTCCCTACACACCTCGGGAATTTCCTTGGAGAGCCTGGCCTCCGTTTCTTGAATCCCGAGCTGATGAGCAGCTTTCTTTTCAGCCTCTATAGCCTCCCGGATCAGCTGAGCCTCTTCTTTAACCCGCTGTATCTCGTCCTCAGCTTTCTGCAGAGCGGCCTTAAGTTCCAGTACATTCTGCTTCTCAGTAGCAAGACTGGTTTCGGTTACAAACAATTTCTGGCGCTGATCCTCCGCTTAGGTTTCAGCACTCTTCAAGCCAGCCTCTGCGCTCCGGCGTTGTTTCTCCGACTCTTTGAACTTCTCCGTAAGTTCAAAGTTCTCTTGCTTGAGGGACCCCACAGTCTTCTCCACCTCTGTCCGAGGCTGGACCTCAGCTTCAGCCAAGCTGCGGTTGCTGCGACAGAACTCCTCAGCCACAAACACCTGCTGAGTGATCTGCCAACAAAACAAAACCGAAATTAGGATAGAATGCAACAATGTTGATGGCTTAATAAAAGGGTACAAGAATGACTTACCATCGCAAGGTCCCTCTTAAGGGACAAAAAAAACTCGGGTTGGGAGAATCGCTTGTAGGCCTCCATGTCCCGAGGAAGGAGCACTGGCTGCTCCAGGGCCTCAGCTATGTAACTTGCTCTACCCCTGTTGTATTCTCGAACCGAGGCAGTATAGGAGATAGTGACCCCGTCTAGCTCCATCTTCGGACTCCATACGCATGGATTAACGCGCACTTCAGCCCGATTCTCCTCATCCCGGCTTTCCACGGAGTTAGCCCTTTTACTCCTCTGCCCTTGAGTGGCTTTTTACTGCTTGGCCGGGCGGGGGGCCACTTCACCTTCCTCAGGAACGTCGACCGGCCTTTTCTTTTTTAGGTCCGGGTTAACCTTGAGGCCAAGGTCGGAAGGAACCTGAGGGGCGGTTGGGGGAGGGTCCTGGGCTTGCGACTTAGCAGGCGCTTTCGAAGATTGACCCTTTCCTCGGCTGGACATCAGTTCTTGTAAAGATTTTCCCTTACCAGCCATGTTGTCTACTTCCTCGTCCGAAGAGTTATCCGAGCAGGCTATAATAATTGGAGCGTCAGCCATGGAGTTTCGATCCTGCTCTCCTTCAGGGTCCGAGAGCTCAATTAAGGGGGCTTTATCAACCTCCTCTTCAAAATGAAACTCGTCTATTTCCTCCTCAAGGGAAAGACGAGATGATTCGGCCTCTCCTTTAGCTGGCGCGACAGCTTCAAGGTCGTCTGGTGGAGGCAGTTGCACGGCCGGTGGAGGATCCCGAGCACCAGGTAGCACGACTGGCTTAAGATCTTCTCGGGCCAGAAACTTAGGCTTGGACACGTCAATCCTAGCCAACCTGGGACTACCAGCTCTGATGGCGTGGCCAATGGCTTGGAAAGCACGGGTTAGTGGTCGATAGCCCAAAACCAAATGACACGCGCATAGCTGCCCGTCCTCGGCAACGTAGATTTCTGACCTTAGAAGATAATTCAGGGCCAGAACGTTCATGTGGCTCAGCCTGGGAGCAACCAAAGCTCTATCTGCAATACAGCCTAAAAGGAAATTAGAATTAAACTACAAAATTTATGACTCAAGCAAAAAAGAGAGTAAATCCGAGGAGCTAAGCCCCTTCCCTAAAGGATTGGGCCTAAAGGCACCGCACCTGGATTTCCTGCCTGAGTTGGACAATGAAAACCATCGCTCCATTCTCCTGAGGCAATGAGGAAGTCATCCTTCATAATCTTATTGGATATGGGGAGACAGGAGATTAGCCTAACCACCTCGGATCGAGATTTAAGGTAATACCCTCCCCTCTCGACGTAGTGGCACTCGTACATGTGTACCACATCATGCCAGGTTAGGCCCAGACCCATTCGCTCGTTCAAGATATCTATGCAGCCTAATACCCTGAACATGTTTGGAGCGCACTGGTGTGGTGTCAACCTATGGTGGACCAAGTAGTCCCGGGTAATCCTACGCATGGGAAGTGTCATTCCCCTTTGTATAAAAGCAATCATAGGAATGACCACTTCATCCACGTCTCTATCAAACAGTACTCCTTCTGGGGGACAGTACCGCAGAACCACCCCCTGCGGGATATGGTATTTTGCCCTAAAGGCCTCCATGGCAGCCGGAGTGTCTACTAGGTCTTTGAATCTACCCATCTAAGCTGAATTGGAGGGATGGAAATAAAGACCGAGGAGAAAAGTAAAATCCGAGGAGAAATTCGAAGCGACGAAACGAACGGAACTTACGGGTATCTTCACAAATGACTGGTGAGATGATCTAAAATCTCTTCTAGGAAGGACGCTTCGCGGAAACGATTATGGAGATTTGAAGAACGGAGGTGCTCGTGGACTTCTGGGTGCTGGAGTTCTCTAGAGTTCTCTAAACTTCTGATGTGCAGATAAAAAAGAAAAAATGAGCCTCTCTGGCGCTTTATATAGCAGAAGGGAGAGAGAAAAAATCCCTCCCGCTCAAAAATTCAAGGAACAATGCTAGCTGTCAGATCTACATCTCGCCGTTGGATAAATGAGACATAAAGCTGCATGGAGTAAATGGCCGCACCTCGTAAATTGTGGTGCGTCAAAAGTAACCGCCCACACGCGCGGACCAAGATTTCATTAATTCCATCCTTTATAAATGTCAAAACCCCGCTTTTCGCCTCGAAAGGAGATCAAAACCGGAGTTTTGAGGGGCTATTGTGGGGACCGGCCCAGAATAACAAGTTGGCTGGGCCTTGGGCCCGTCCGAGGACCATTCTGTCCGAGGCGACGTCGCGGCCCAGAATTCTTGCTCAGGCCCACTGGAGAGAAGAAAACACGTCCGAGGAGTAATTCCTCCTCGAACATTCCAAAGTCCAGGTCAATGATGCATTCCAGTTACTGTAGCCCTCACTCCAAACATGTAAAAAGAAAGGAGACTTAAAATATCCCAACAAAGGCTGTCACCACCACATTAAATGCACCACAACTACTCTCCTGGCCACATTAATGAAGAGAAAACCCCTGAACAGTGCTACCTTGGTCACTGCAACTCACAAAGAACTGGTAAGGGCGTCTGATGGGACAGGTGCTCAAGTGGGGGTTTGGATGATCAACAAGTGTAAGGCCCAGATGATAAAAGAGGGCCTATATAATATGTAAGAGTCCCTTAAGAGAGGGAGAAGAAAAAAAGAGGAGAGAGGAGACAGGGGAGCAAGGGTTCATTGTATGAATGCATGCCCATGAATAAAACTTCCACTTTCACATCCATTTTCTTCATTCTCGTTTCTATATCTACTAAGGACATGCAACGAACCGTTTAAGCCAACTGGAACCAAGTTCTTCAGCCCATATTCTACAAAATTCATTGTGTGGGACCTTTTGGGTCAAGGCCTGACCATCCAGGACGGGGTTAACTAAAATCGTGTCCCTACAAACATAATAAGTTTTTATTTATTTATATTTTGTAAATACATTTTTCCTAGTAGTTTTGTTCTTGTAAGTTGCTTATATATTGCGAATTTCATTTCAGGAGTTCAACACAAGTCACAATCAATCGAGTCTAAATGTTGCTCAATTCAAAGTCACATGTTCCTTCTGTAATTTGTAAGCATTCTTCATTGCAATTTGTATTACAATATGTAAATAAATAAATATTTATTTTATTTAATTTGCTTGTAAGTGATGTAAATGAATAAATATTTATGTTATTGTAATTTGTACTAAATGATGTCAATAAATAAACATATATGTCATTTTAATTCAAAGTAATAGATGTAAATAAATAAGAAGTGATGTGTATACTCTTCTTAACTACATTCTTGTGTACAAAGTTGAGAGATCCATGGATTTGTGTGTGCAAATATTCTTTCTTATATTCATATTTTATGATTCTTCTTCATAAGCATGAAGCACCATATGTATTAATAGCACGTCAGATGGACCCCTCCACCGTCAACAAGCTTAAAGATCAACTTCGATGGTGCCGTATTCCATGAGATAGATAAAGTGGGGCTGGGAGTTGTTGTTCGTGACCACCAAGGAAGGGTGATGGCCTCCATGTTCGAAAAAACTAGGTTACCATCTTCCTCAGTGAAGTGGAAGCGTTGGCAGTAGTGAGAGCCATCTTTTTCGCTCTTGAACTTCATCTACCCTTTGTTATTGTTGAGGGAGATTCGGAGTTGATTATTTCAGCCTTACAAAGTGAGGAGGAGTCCTTTACTTCCTTTGGCCATTTGATTTCCTCAATTAAACAGAGACTTGAAGTTTTTTCTTGTATTTCTTTTTCGCACACCTGTAGGTCGAGTAACTCTCTAGCTCATAATTTAGCTCAGTACGCTAGACATATTGATGCTCTCACAATGTGGATGAAGGATGTTTCACCATAGCTTTACCATGTTCTTGTAACCGACTTTGGTTGATTTAATAAAGTTTCTTCATCTTGATTCTCAAAAAAAAAAAAAAAAAAAAAAATTAATAAATAAATAAATACTAAAGTGTAGCATTTATTGCTGCTGAGCTCCCATTGCGCCACTTCATCGCCACGTTATTGATCATATAAGTATTATTATTCTTATTTTTTTTATTTATTCTTATTTTGTTTACAAAAAAATATAAATAGATTATTGACTTTACATATTCATCTTGAACGGTTTTAACGTTACATATAATTTTGCCTTTACATCTACTTTAATTTATAATTTATTTTTTATTCTTTTTTTTAACAAAAAAAAGAAAAAAAAGAAAAAAAAAGAATTTTCACTTTACACAATAAATTAATTATTTTTTTTTAAAAAATAATCGCTTGCATTTGAAGCCCTTGTAAACGTTGCATAAAATCTTTTAAAAATATATGTTGAAAAAATATAATCTATAATCTATTATAAAAGTTGAATCTTTAGAACTTATTGATGCACAAAATGGTGACAAATGTCATTTTATTGAAACATTAATGAATGCCATTCTATTCTCATTCTTTTCTCTAGCTCAGCTTTCTTCAAATTGATTAAAAATTTGGTGTTTTAGATTTTCATCCCAAAAGGATGGTGTTTTAAATTAATTGAAAAAAAAAGTCCGCATTGTAGATAACAACCATCACCTACCTTCCTCTCAAAGCATTTTAGATACTCACTTTTACTCCCTCACCCTTTCCACTCCTCAATTAAATTTGAGTTCTCATGCCCAGGCACAACACAAACAACCCCCCCCCCCCACCACCCCCTAAATTAGCTCTCTTGGCCTCCCTCTATCCTTCTTTAAAAGGGGAATATCAATGCTTTCTACGGAATTTCAGGATCACACAAGTAAACTCCAGCTAATTCTCTACGTATGCAAAGTTTTATTAATCTAATGACTTATGAGCACTTAAAGTTAACTATTCCTTGCCCCGTGGGGTTGAGTTTGACTTCCCAATTTGTTTTTTTCTATCTTTGTAGGACCATTAGTGGTTGTTTAGGAGAGTTAAGTACTGCTTACACCCTCAAGTATTTTGGAATAGGCTAGATGTGCACAGGGCCTTTCATGTCAACATCTCTCATATTCCTCATAAGTTAAATTGGAAAGCATGCAGAATTTTTTTGGAATGCAACCAAGAGAGGTGACCAGGTTCTTGCTTCTATCAAAATTTGTAGTTCTTATCGGTGAATTTTACAGCACTGTAATCTATTCAAATAATCCTCAAGGTACAGATCTCATTGTCTTTTTTTCCTATCTTCTTTGACATTATACAACAACTTATCACACACAAACTTGACACAGATATATAAACCATCTAAGACTAGGTGCATTGGATTTTCATTCAAAGGTTTGTTGGTTTTAGACAATTTCCCATCATCCTATCATATTCGATTTGAAAATGATTGTTATGTTCTTAGCTGCATGCTTTTTAATTTCAGTAAGATAGAAAATAACTTTGCATGATGAGCCACTTGCTAAAAATAACCTCTTTTATGGACTCATCATCAAAATGTGAGATTTATAAGCAGACTTGATGAATCATTATCACATTTAGTCTAATGCATGAACTAACATTATTACATATTTTCCATTGAAAGAAAGAAAAAAAAAAGTTATTTGTGTTTTGTATTTAGCTTAATGGCTTGTTAATTTTTATTAAAAAAAAAAAAAAACATTTAGAACTTTCATTGTTACATTTGAAATCTGTACCCCATTGTGAAATCCTTCTATAGAAATATGACATTGTAACATGTTCTCTTTTGTTTACCTCAGTGACATTGCTATTATGTTTTTTTTTTTTTTTTTGGGAGAAACAAACACACACACACAAGGGAGAGGGAAAGGGAAATGGGTTCTAACACAAAGGCATACCACAACTCCACTCAAAAGCCATGGTAACTTTTAAGGGAGGGTGGGGCAAGTTATACTACACACAACACATTCTCTTAAGCAATATGGGACAATTACCCTTTTTTTTTTTTTTTTAAGAAATGATTACAACATGCTGCTAACCCTGCAGCTCGAATCCTTTCCCCCTAAATCCCCAAGCACTTTGTGCATGAAGAGGTGCCAATTCAACTATAAAGCCTTTGGCTTCTATTATGTTATTTGTTGATTACTTAATTATTGCTATTATTGTTTTGTTATATGGTTCAATTGTTGAATTATATATTATTATTCTATTATAGGTTAAAGCATCTAGCTATCTAAAAGCAGCTACCACCAGTTATAAGAAGATTAATTCATATAATATGAGTACTCCATGTGATTTTAGAAATTTAATTAGATAATCGAATGGTTTTTAATTCTTATATTGTTTGGATTTGTAATGCTTCACCCATAAATAAGTAATTAAGTTTTCATGATTATTATTGAAATCTGTTTGGCGATTTCAACAAATGTATAACATAGCTTATGCATATTCATTTCACTAATACAATAAACATGAAACTATATATGTTACACATGTGTGGGGTAAAATTACTATATATATATATATATATATATATATATATATATATATATATATATCTAAAAGCTAAAGCGTAGTATTTATTGTTACTACACTTCCGCCACATCATCTACCAATTCCCCATTTCTCTCCATTACTTCCAACCATAACTTCTCTTTTATCTTTTCATCTCTCCACTACTCTCAAACTTAATGTCACTCTTCATCTATCTCTTCCTCTTCATTTTATTTTGACTATTTTTATCCCCATTTTACTACTATAAATATGACATTTTCTCTACCATTCGATACATATTTCTCACATGAAAAATGTGATTATTCTCTCTCTCTCTCTCATGTTTTATTTTGGTGTGAATTTTTTATTTTTTGTATCTCTAATTTAGATTGATGTATTTATGACTTCTTTAGAATTTTATTTTGGGTTGCAATTTGGTTTTGTGTTATTAAGTTATTATCTTTTTTTTTTCTTTTTTTTTCCTTTCCTATGATTGTTAAATGTTATTCTATTGCATATAAATATAGTTTACAAAAATATAATATTATTCTATTATATATCATAGCTTGGATAATTTGGTGTATGACTTATGACTATATTTTTCATTTTGATATTTCTTTTTCTCATTTTATTTTCTATTTCTCTCTCGAAAAAGGTGATTACTCTCTCTCTCTCTCTCTCTCTCTCTCTCTCTCTCTCTCTCTCTCTCTCTATATATATATATATATATATATATATATATTATTTATTCATTTTGATGAGTCATTGTATTTTTGTATATAATACTATTTTGGGTTGATATGATTTGGTAGTGTGTTTGATTTTTTAACTTTTCGGTCACAACTCTTCTCTCTCCCTCTTTTAGCCTTTGTTTGATTTTTTTTTTTTTTTTTTTTTTTGACATAGTACTTAGTTATTTTGGAAGTGAGATTTGGAATTTATATTAAAATACAATGTTGGCTATGTATTTGAATGTGTCTATCAACTATTAAAATTAACCGCCCAAGATGAATATGTATAGACAATATTTTAATTTTAACTTTTCATTGATTTATTATTTAGTTATAACATCAAAATTAAAGTAAATGAATATGTAAAGTTAAAACTGCTTAAGATGAATTGTAAAGTCAATATGTTTATATATTTAATATTTTCAAAAAATTAAAAGTAAAAAATAAATAATAAAAAGAATAATGATGTGGCCAATGATATGATGGATGAGAAGGCTCAACAGGAGCGTAATAACAAAAATGCGATATGAAGATCCAGTTAAAAGCAATTAAATCTTAATAAATAAAAGTATATGTAGTCAAAAAAATAATTTGATCATGTTCTCTTTATGTTTTTATACAGATTATTTTCTTTCATTTCGATAGATGAATTGTTCAATTTTAGATATAAAGTCTACTTTTATCCTACATATTATTTTAAATATTAAATTTATAATATGATATTGTCTCTTAGGAATGTCTAAGAAATATACAATTTCAATCTCATGTATCTATATTAGTAAACAAAATTCAATCAATAGTTCGAAACTACTCATACAAAAAGAAAAATTATAAATATAATAATCTCTTTTTAAGAGAATGAAATTTTTGAATAATATATTTGAAACTCAAACAGTTTAGTTGTACTAGAAAAAAAAAATTAGGAAAATATAACGCACGGTAACATAATTTATCAAAATATAGTCTGCCTAAAAAATGAATAATATCAATCAAATAAATCCAAATAATAAAATGATAATTGTGGGGCCCAATAATTTAAGGACCAAGCCCAATCGCTCCTGGAAAATCCGAAGGCCCAATCCGAGGAGAGCTGTGGCCCAAGCTCTACATTACCGAGCACAAAACAACTTTGGAAGGCAGCCGAGGACAGTTTAGTCCTCGACAGATCCAAAACCCCATCGAAATTAAGGGGTAAAACTGGTATAGGGACGAATTCGTAAGGAGATCCAAAATATCTTGGAGAAGTTACCCTTACTACCCTTCCAGATAAGACCCAACACATGACAGAGCCGTACTCTGCAGCCTTATCAACCATCCCCAGCAATTCTGGGATTAGACGGATGGGACAAGTATCCGTCTTGCAAAGATTGACCCTACACGTGGACGAAGGACAATTAATGCAAAGGAGTATAAAAGAAGAAAATAAGTAAATCTAGAGGGAGGCCCATCCCACATCCAAAAAAGAAAGACTACATGGGGGAGAATCGCTTAAGAACATCGGACCTCACTGAAGAAAGTCCGTCGTCGGATAACCGGGATAAGGCCTCAATGGTCCTCGGATCGACTCCGAGGAGTCCCATCCCATAGGGTGCGATGCCTTAGGGCTAAAATGTTCAAGCCCAACTCCTTTTTCTACATGAATTCCTCTAAAACCAGGATCGGGCGCCGCCCCGTGACCAACGGCTAGCTTTTCAAGCCCACTCTCTACAAATCATATTGTGAGGGATCTTTCATGCGTGAGCCCAACATCCTTATTGGGCCGCCAGAGAATCGTGTCCTTACAATTGGCGCCGTCTGTGGGAAAGCTTGCGCGTTGGCGCAGGTGGCGGTGGAGTCAGCTCTCTAGCAAGCAGAAATTTCTGGGATTTCCCCCGTCTCCGGCGACATATAGTTGTTGCTCCGACGTAAGCTTCTGCTAGGGGCTACGCCTCGCAGTGCTAAGGGCGCGGGCGTCTCTAGAGGCTTCCAGCCTCAGGCCAACTGTCCCCGCCTTGGTGTAGGGGCTGGTGGTTGAAAAATAAAACAAATAAAAGAAATCTTACAAGTTTTGGACAGAACCAAGGCCTTGCATGGTCCTCGGACTCAAGCCTATGGGGAAACCAAGTACATAAAAGAAATCTTACAAGTTTTGGACAGAACCAAGGCCTTGCATGGTCCTCGGACTCAAGCCTATGGGGAAACCAAGTACATAAAAGAAATCTTACAAGTTTTGGACAGAACCAAGGCCTTGCATGGTCCTCGGACTCAAGCCTAAGGGGAAACCAAGTACATAAAGAAATCTTACAAGTTTTGGACAGAACCAAGGCCTTGCATGGTCCTCGGACTCAAGCCTATGGGGAAACCAAGTACATAAAAGAAATCTTACAAGTTTTGGACAGAACCAAGGCCTTGCATGGTCCTCGGACTCAAGCCTATGGGGAAACCAAGTACATAAAAGAAATCTTACAAGTTTTGGACAGAACCAAGGCCTTGCATGGTCCTCGGACTCAAGCCTATGGGGAAACCAAGTACATAAAAGAAATCTTACAAGTTTTGGACAGAACCAAGGCCTTGCATGGTCCTCGGACTCAAGCCTATGGGGAAACCAAGTACATAAAGAAATCTTACAAGTTTTGGACAGAACCAAGGCCTTGCATGGTCCTCGGACTCAAGCCTATGGGGAAACCAAGTACATAAAAGAAATCTTACAAGTTTTGGACAGAACCAAGGCCTTGCATGGTCCTCGGACTCAAGCCTATGGGGAAACCAAGTACATAAAGAAATCTTACAAGTTTTGGACAGAACCAAGGCCTTGCATGGTCCTCGGACTCAAGCCTATGGGGAAACCAAGTACATAAAAGAAATCTTACAAGTTTTGGACAGAACCAAGGCCTTGCATGGTCCTCGGACTCAAGCCTATGGGGAAACCAAGTACATAAAAGAAATCTTACAAGTTTTGGACAGAACCAAGGCCTTGCATGGTCCTCGGACTCAAGCCTAAGGGGAAACCAAGTACATAAAGAAATCTTACAAGGTTTGGACAGAACCAAGGCCTTGCATGGTCCTCGGACTCAAGCCTATGGGGAAACCAAGTACATAAAAGAAATCTTACAAGTTTTGGACAGAATCAATGCCTTGCATGGTCCACGGACTCAAGCCTATGGGGAAACCAAGTGCAAAAAAGAAAAATCACAAGTTTTGGGCAGAACCAAGGCCTTGCATGGTCCTCGGACTCAAGCCTATGGGGAAACCAAGTACACAAAATAAAAACTGTTACTTGAGCATTAAAATCCATCCGAAGAGAACTTCTCGTTAACAGTTGGGTCAATCCTTTAATTGCACGGGTTCCACGGTCTACCCTCAAATCCCCAGTGCCAAAGGGGCTGATACGATACGGCACAGTATGTTACCCCAAGGGCACAATCCAAGTCCGTCGCTGCTCGGCTGCTCTCTCGGATATTCGTCTAGCGTGCATCACGCAACGCTCAGCAGCTATCTCGGTTAGTTCCATGAATTCAATCTATTGAGGATTACCATTGTTATACTTGATAATATTTGCGAGTTTAAACTAATAAGGGTTTGTATTAAAGTGTTCTTCCGCCCAGAGTATTGTTAAAGGCAGGCTTAGACTTAATATTCAGACCCAAAGTAGTTGTTGCAAAAAAAAATAAATAAAAAAAAAAGTATGTATAAAGAAATAAACGCATCTTTTATTAAGACAAAAGAACAGTACAGCGTACAATAAAAGCTGAAACCAGCTTACATTAGAGTTAACTGCGTAAGCAAAAGAAAAGTACAAAAGAGTGAAGATGATGCCGAGGAGATATCTCAGAGGAGAGGTTGGCTACTGTTCCAAGATGTCGTCTAAGGAAACTATTCCTCGACGCTTCTACATGCCCATAACTCAGGCAGCCAAAGAACCTGACCTCAGTCTAACGCCATCTACAGAAAAGATGCAGGGAGCCGGAAGTTGGGAAGCCCCCGCAGAAATTTGCCTGCTACAAGGCAGACGGCGCTGATGGCGGAAATTCCGTCTTCGGGCATACCAAAAATCTGGCATGACCAGAACCTGCTTCGGATTTTGACTAAAAGAGGGAGAAACATCCTTTCCCCTCTCTCGAACTGAAATATTCTCTTGAGTCTACGCCTCCTTGGCCCGTACCTCACTATCTGGAATCTCAAGAAGACACGGCGCTTTTGTGGCGGAGAGAGCTCCTTTGCCCCAATCCTCACCTCAAACATGATGTACTGAGAGAGGAGACTGAAGAATTTGTGCGAAGGTAAAGCAACTCTCTCTCCTATTTATTTAAAAGATGAGGTGATGGCATTTAATTCACGCAGCGTCCCAAGGAACGCTACAGACAAAATGTCTCCGGCTCGATTTCCAATGCCGTCTGCAACCCTGAGATTAAAGGAGCCTCGTGAAGGCGCACCTCGAATACTGGGACGCCAAAAAGTACCGCGTGACCAAAGACTACGGAAATGCCTCTAAATCTGTGGGCCTAATAAATTCGCGGCCCAGGCCCGTTCTGCATGGAAGCCCACGGACTATGGCCCACACCAAGGAATAACCTTCGCCGAGGACGACTACTTGCTCGGCAGATTATGAGACACCTGAGGAAAGAGCATAAAGTTTTGGACAGAACCAAGGCCTTGCATGGTCCTCGGACTCAAGCCTATGGGGAAACCAAGTACATAAAAGAAAATATTACAAGTTTTGGACAGAACCAAGGCCTTGCATGGTCCTCGGACTCAAGCCTATGGGGAAACCAAGTACAAAAAAGAAAATATTACAAGTTTTGGACAGAACCAAGGCCTTGCATGGTCCTCGGACGCAAGCCTATGGGGAAACCAAGTACAAAAAAGAAAATATTACAAGTTTTGGACAGAACCAAGGCCTTGCATGGTCCTCGGACTCAAGCCTATGGGGAAACCAAGTACAAAAATTATTATTATTACAAGTTCTGGACATAACCAAGGCCTTGCATGGTCCTCGGACCCAAGCCAAGAAGGTAAGTATTACTGTTTATTGGTCTGCCTTATTGTGCCAAGCATTTCCATTAAGATTATGGCAACATCTTTTTATTATTAAGTATTTTGGTCTTAGTCGTCATTGATTTAGATGCGGTATTGTTGAGCCGAGCAGCACTTGCAAATTTATAAAAATAAAGAGACAGAACATGCAAAGTGAAATAGAAACAACTTTTATTAATATGAAAAATTATTACAATGTACAAAAAGAGGCTTCAACAAGCCTATACAAAAGAGGGGCTGCCGAAGCAGTACTAACATCCACAGTACAGATAAGCAAACGGTCAAGCGCCTTTTAAACTTGTCTTCAAAGTCTCTCCAATCTCTGCCTCATTGTTGCTCATACTAAGAGAAGAACTCACTTCAAAAAAAAAAAAAAAAGGAAGAAGAAGGAAATAGTAAGGAAGAAATCAATGAAGAAGATGGAGGAGATGAATGAAGAAGATGGAGGACATGAGTAAGAGAAGGAGGAGAAGAAGAGGGGGAGAAATGAAAAGACAGAGAGAGGAGCAAAAAAGGGAGAAGGACAGCACCAGGGCGGAACTGGTGCTGGGAAGACTATAAGAGGAAGACGGAGGGAGGCACCAGTGAGCAAAGAGAGGGAGAAGTAGAAGCACTTCGCCCCTGCCTCAGCCCTGACTCCTAACACACTGGTGCCATGTTAGGTACGCTCGTGAGGAACCGAGTGGTGCTGTTATTGGGTGTTCTCGACTCAGCCACGCCGAGAATTCGACATAACGAGCCCCTGCTTCGGATTTTGGCTGAAAGAGAGGCGTGACAGGTCTTAAGTCTGCGCCACCCTTGCCCCGATCGAGCCATTTCAAGCTTTATCGGAACATGGTGTTTTGAGGAGGGGCATGGTTCCTTCATCGTTCGTTATGGTGGGCATGTACTGATATGGTGTATAACAAACGGGCTAAGCAGGCGCTAGAAGAGGCTACGGGTTTCAGATCTCAGAAGGAAGGAGAGGAGTCTGCACGAAAGTGATGGCCTCCTGCTTGCCTTCTTATAGGAAGGGCAGAACGGAGGATATTAAATGCATTCAAGTTTCCCAAAGGAATCTGAAGAAAAAAGAGGCGTCCGTTCCATTTCCCCACCTTATCAGATGAGCCGCCGGACATAAATGAGCCTCGTAAAGGGGATTCATTAAAGGCGCGTCTGGGACAGCCAAGCGGCAGGAATAGATCGCGAGCAGATTAAACGGAATCCCTTGAAAACCGACTAACTTCCTGGACAGGTGGAAAACCGCTCACATAAATGCAGGATTGAACTAAGTAAGCCACGTTAAGGGCCCGGGTTCGCCAAAACCCTCCTTCCCAACCCGGAAGTCGGATAGAAGGGTTTTGAGGGGCTATTGTGGGGCCCAATAATTTAAGGACCAAGCCCAATCGCTCCTGGAAAATCCGAAGGCCCAATCCGAGGAGAGCTGTGGCCCAAGCTCTACATTACCGAGCACAAAACAACTTTGGAAGGCAGCCGAGGACAGTTTAGTCCTCGGCAGATCCAAAACCCCATCGGAATTAAGGGGTAAAACTGGTATAGGGACGAATTCGTAAGGAGATCCAAAATATCTTGGAGAAGTTACCCTTACTACCCTTCCAGATAAGACCCAACACATGACAGAGCCGTACTCTGCAGCCTTATCAACCATCCCCAGCAATTCTGGGATTAGGCGGATGGGACAAGTATCCGTCTTGCAAAGATTGACCCTACACGTGGACGAAGGACAATTAACGCAGAGGAGTATAAAAGAAGAAAATAAGTAAATCTAGAGGGAGGCCCATCCCACATCCAAAAAAGAAAGACTACATGGGGGAGAATCTCTTAAGAACATCGGACCTCACTGAAGAAAGTCCGTCGTCGGATAACCGGGATAAGGCCTCAATGGTCCTCGGATCGACTCCGAGGAGTCCCATCCCATAGGGTGCGATGCCTTAGGGCTAAAATGTTCAAGCCCAACTCCTTTTTCTACATGAATTCCTCTAAAACCAGGATCGGGCGCCGCCCCGTGACCAACGGCTAGCTTTTCAAGCCCACTCTCTACAAATCATATTGTGAGGGATCTTTCATGCGTGAGCCCAACATCCTTATTGGGCCGCCAGAGAATCGTGTCCTTACAATAATATATTTTTTGAGATAAATAAATGAAAAATAATCTTAGAAATTGTTTTAATTTTTGGGAGAACAAATTATTTTCCACAAAATTTATAGAACAAATTATATATTATACCATAATTAAAATAAAATTATCTATTCTCACACATCGCGTGGGTCTGTGATTAATATACATAATTAAAATAAAATTATCTATTCGAGCATTTATTGTAACTGAGCTCTTGTTGCACCACTTCATCGCCATGTCATTGGCTACATAATTATTATTTTTCTTATTTATTTTTTATTCCTATTTTTTAACAAAAAATATAAATAGATTATTGACTTTATACATTCATCTTGAATGGTTTTAACATTACATATAATTTTGCCTTTACATATTCATCTACTTTAATTTAGAATTTATTTATTTTTTTTTTTAACAAACAAATATAAATAGATTATTGACTTTACTCATTCATCTTGGGTGGTTTTAACTTTACATAAAATTTTGCCTTTACATATTCATCTACTTTAATGTAGATGTTTAAAACTAAATAATGAAATCAATGAAGAATCAAAAACAAAAGACAATGTCTATATATATATATATACTATATATAATAATAGAAGTTTTGTAATAAATTTTATAAAGCTTTTTATACACTACATCTTTAGCATCTTTTCTTATTTTTAGTTTTTTAGTTTTCTTACAATTCTAATTTAATTTGTTCAACTTTTCATCTTCTTCAATTATTGTCTTTTTAGTTCAATCTTTCATCCCCTCCAATAATTTTTTTTTTTTTTTTTAATTTTCATTTGATTTCCTTTAGGTTTTAATTTTTCAATTATATGTTCTTAAATTCTACAGTTTCACTTTGTTAAACCTTTCATCTACTTCCACCATTCCTCTTCCGTCTTAATTTTCATATAAATTTCTTCTTACTTCATTTCCACCTCTTTCCCCTATTCCTTCCAAGTTGTCCACGACAAAAAAGTCAATACTCTCTCTCTTTCTCCAATTTTGTTTCTCTTTTGGTGGATTATTTTTTTTTTTGTTTCAACCATTTCTTTTCTACAATTTTTTTTTTTGTTATTGTTGATATAATTGTCACATCACATGTGTTTGTCTTTTTGGTATTTGCATCAACTTTTATGCATATTTAAGTAGTTTGATATTCTAATTTCTAATCACAAGGTTTTTTTTTTTTGTTTTTTTTTTTTTTATAATCGTGATCAATTTAGATGTTAAACTATATGAGACTTTATTAATTTTTGTTTATTATTTAACCCTTTGGAGTGGACAAAGTACTTTTCATAGTTGTATTAGAAGTACTCTATAATGTCATTTATTCGGAGGGAAGCAAAAGTTAGTAAAAAAAAAATAATCGGATGAGTGACATATTTTAGCTTTTGCAATTGTATTTTAATTATTATTATTATTTTATAATAATCCATATATAGAAATTTAATTCTTAGATTTTGCTAATAATTGTTTATTGTTAATATTTTTTGGGTGAACGAAATTGCAATTTCTGCAAAGAAAATAATCTTAATAGATTATCAACTACAAATTGTTTTCCTAATTGGTTCAATCATTGTTAAGTTTTGTTAATTTTTAATTATGTTTTTCTGTGTTTTGGATTGTAGGGCAAAAAATTAGAGTTTCAAAAAGTTTGTTTAAAACTAAAATAATAATTTCCAAATTTTATATTCTTTTTAATTATTCACAAATGGCATATATAAATTTTATTAAAAAAATGAATATCTTCATTAAGTTGCCTTTTGAATTTTTGAGAAAAATTGTTTTCTTTTCATGTTGGTACTACAAAATTTATATTTATGATTTATGATTATTTCTATAATAAATAAAAATATAAATGTTCAAATTTATATTTATGATTATGATTGTTCCTGATTACATTTATGATTGTTCATATAATAAATAAAAATATTATTATGAAATACATTATTTTTTATTAAATTAGAACAAATTTTAAAAAATAAATTTAATGAGACCACCTTAAAAAAATTATCATGCGCAATATGCGGGTTTGCGGCTAGTTTTTTTTTTTTTTTTTTTTAAAATTGACATACCAGTAATTAGAGAGGAAAATGTAGGAAAAGGCAAAGGTGGAAGATTATAGGTTGTTGGTTCTTAGGTTTGGGAACAATGAGTGTCATTTTTCAAATCTTTCTTATGCTAAAGGAGTCAGAACACTTACACTTGGATTTCTCACCAAATAATTGATTTAATCTCCACTACTACAATGTTCATAATTGAATTTATGCTGTGGAAATTCCCTCCAATATTATCCATATTGGCATAGACAAATCCATCCATTAAAGCAAGGTAGATGCTTCATAGGTTGACAAGTTTGAGCACTAGCTTACGTGAGGCAGAATACTGGTGAAAAAAAAATTCAAAAAGAAAAAGCTCATTCCGGAGGCAAGGTAGAAACTTAACACAGTTCTCCATTTAGGAAGAAACCATGGGCAGAGAAGCAACTTGTTGAGCCTCAAACTTGTTCCCCCTTTGAAACTTTGGCTAATGACTTGTGGAGAATTACGCTTCTATTGAACCACATTAATAATCATGTCATTATTTTCTTTCTATTAACAAAAAAAAATTATTTCATTTCCGGAGTCTAACAAAAAGGAAAATCAAGAGAATCTAAACGTTTCTCAATTCAAAGTCGTATGTCCTTTTGTAATTCGTGAGCATTTCTTTATTGTAATTTGGATTACAAGATGTAAATAAATAAATATTCGAGTTATTTAATTTTCTTGTAAGTGATGTAAATAAATAAGCATTTATATCATTGTAATATGAAGTAAGAGATTTAATAAATATTTAGGATGATGTGCATACTCCCGTAACTACATTCTTGTGTATAAAGTTGAGAGATTTATGGATTGGTGCATGCAAGCATTTGTTTTTATATTCATATTTTATGATTCTTCTTAGCACTAAGTACCATGTGTAATAACATGCTTAATTACTAGAAAATCTAGTGTATAATTGACAAAGTGACATTGATGAGAGTGATATTTGTATTTGGAATTAAAAATTTTCACTTCCATAGAAAGCTCCTCCTATCTTAAACAAGAATTACAGATGATATACTAAGATTAAGATGGGGAAAAGCAAAGGTGGAAGATTATTGGCCGTTAGTTCTCAGGTTTGGGAATGAGTGTCATTTTTCAAATTCTTCTTATACCAAAGGAGTCATATGAACACTTGTGTTTTCTCAATGAGTATTAAATTAATCTCCACTAATATCATGTTCATTAATGAATTTTATGTCATAATTCCCTCAAATGTTGTCCACGTGAAATTGAAGAATAGAATTGCAAACCCACAAAAAATATTGAAAACAAGTTTGAGTGGTAATATACTATGACCAATTATATTAATGAAATTGTCTATGAAATCACATTAAAATTTGGGGTTGTTCAGTTCTAAGACTTTAGGAAATAAATGTATTAGAACTTTAATTTGTAATGTGTTGGCAAACTATGATTAAAACTTAGAGTTTAGGTTTAGGCTTGCTCAAAGAGTGTTTATTTGTAAAGTTGAAATCAAGTGATTGCAGAATTTATTGGACTAAATCTGCAAGGCTCAATTGATTGAAATTAGGCTCGATCGATCGAACCTCATGCAGATTAATTTTCTGCGGAATTTTCCAACTTAGCCCAAGCTCAGTTTGACGTGTAGGGTTTTATTTTTTACTCCAAATATAAAAGGAAAAACCCTGGCTACATTTTAGTTGTTGATGTGTTGTGTGTTGAATCTCTTGTGAGATCTAGAGGTGTTTAGCTTCATACACACTTAAAGTTATTAAGATTATGTCAAGAACTTAGTGATCGGTTCAGTTGTTGCATAAAGAATTTAAAGGAGATCCGAAACCGTTGAGTGGAGTCTTAAAGTCATAAGTGGGAGTAATTGTGGTTGCAGTGGATCAAAGAAAGAAGTAGTCCGTGGACTCGAAGCTATCATGTGGTCATGGTAGTAAGTTTTCTACTCGAGATAACAATAGGATGTTAGTGGTCTAAGTCTTATTGTACAAACTTCAATTCTTTTCATAGTGGATTTGTTTTACTTTGAGAATAGCCAAGTTAAATCCTCTTCAGATTTTTTACCGGTTTGGTTTTCCTGGGTTATCATATCGTGTGTCCTTTATATTTCCACATTATTTACACGATATGATTTGATTGTGTTAACCTTTTTTTTTTTTTTTTTTTTTTGAGAAACCTCCCTACTCAGGAAGGGAGAAAATAACATAACTACTGCAAATCTTTTACAACAAAGCTGAAAATATTTGGAGGCACTTCCTCCATCCAAACTCTTAAAGGAAAAGAAAACCTAGCATCCCTAGCTAGCGCATGGGCTACATGATTGCCCTGCCGCCTTACATGGATGATAGAGGAGGATTGAAAATACCCCCTTATAGACATAAAGTCTTTTACTAAGTGGCCTGTCAATGCATTTGATGCTGACCCCGACTGCAAGCATTTCACCACTAACTCTGCATCCCCTTCAAAACAAACCCGGCTAAAGCCAAGTTCCCTTGCAAATAGAGCTGCTCTTTGTGCCGCCAACATCTCGAGGAACTCAACTGTTGCTGGCTGCCTAACCTTTTCCGACAACGCCGCCAGCACCTGCCCTTAACCTAGATTTGAATAATTTATCTAAGTAATCACTTGACTAAATAACTAGGTTAAACAACTTGTGTTTTAAGGAGTCTAAAAACGTACAGGGATCTACATTCTAAGAACTAGAATTCCACTTCCCAAGTGCCAAGTCAAAAAATGATAACTATATTAGCATTAAATAATAGGGTATTTTAATATTGATAGATTTTAACTTCAACCCTAATCCTTTTTAATTAGATATATGAGCGAGTATTTTCAAAAAAGTAAATGGACGTAGCTCAAAATTCGAAAGCCACAAAACTTGAACAAGAGCAACAATTAAGAGGTGTTTGGATTTTCAGTTTCCATCACCTATAACTCTATTTCCATCACCCATAACTCAAAATATATGGGTCCCATGGATGAATGGTTTGTTTGGGGATGTTTTTAGTTTTTGTTTTCATCACTCAATTCTCTGATTTTTGAGTGATGAGTTATGGAAACTGAAAACACATTTTAGGTGTTTTCAAGTTATGGAAACTTAATTATGATGGCATTTTGGTAAATACACACACATTGAGGGACGCACGGTCAGAGGTCCAACCGCAACTTTTAACTTTTTTTTTTTTTTTCACTGGGTTTGGTGAGTTTGGGTGGTCTTCTTCTTCTTCTTCTTCTTTTCTTCCTTTCACATTGGTCTTTTTCTTCTTCTTTTTTTCTTTTCCCTTTCACGCTGAGTCTGGTCTGGTCTGGTCTTCTTCATTTTTTTTTCCCCTTTTTCACATTGGTTTCTAGATTTGGTTGCATTTTTTTTTTTCCATTCCTTTTCATTAGGTTTCTAGGTTCTCTTTTTTTTTTCTTCTTCTTCTTTTTCTTTCTTTCTTCACTTCTCACGATCTTTTCTCTAACACACAAACACAAACCCACAAACATGTGCACCCACACAAAAAAAAAAACCAGCCGATTTCAAAGACTCGATACTAATCCAAATCCACACAAAAATGACCAAATTATCAATTATTAAGCTATAAATACAAGTGGGTTTTTGTTGAAACTTTGATTTGGGTACCATAATTTTGGCTGTTGTTGCGGTGGAGGAGATGGGTTTGTGGAGGCTCTGATGAAATAATGGGTTTTTGGGAAATGGGGTTTTGGGTTGATGGAGAAGGAGAGATAGATGAAGAAGAAGAACAAGAATAAACAAGGCTGAAAGGGGAAGGGGAAATGCGAAGTGAAGAAAATATGTGGAGTTTTGAGGGTTCCGCGTAGGCTAATAAAAATCACTGAGTGAGGAGTCAGGCATGGGTCCCACAAAAAGTAAAAAAAATTGAGTGATGAGAAGCTGAAAAAATGTACCAAACGAGTGGGTATAGGAAATTGGGGTATTTTAAGTGATGAGTAACTAAAATTAAGTGACGAGTAATGAAAAAAAAAAAAAAAAAACCAAACAACCCCTTACTTTTCTTGAAAGTTAATTTATGCTTCAAATTTAAGAATACTGATCAGAACGAACATTGCATTTGTTAAAAACTAGTTTGTGCTTAAAATTTTAGGACAATAGCACCTCATTACAAATGATTACAACAACTATTTCCAAAAAGTCTTGTTGAATAATGGCTTCAATTGTTTTCAATGATATCTCATATTGATCAACTAAACTCTTCATTATACAAGCACCAATGCATTGGTCACGGGTTTTGATCTCTCCTGAATTTTAATTTCGTAAATTGGATTCAACTTTGAATTTTTGTTGTTTATTAAAATAAAAAATAAAAAATAAATTCATATCAACACACTTGCTACTCACTGGAATAATTTGTGACCATGGGAAATCAAAACCCTATTATTATATCCTTATTATATTAAGAGATGATAGAAAAGATTGTAATTAAAAATAGACAAAATAGTAAATTGAATGAATTAAACATTTTCTTCCTACTTTTCCTCCTAATTTTTTTGGAGGATGGTTTTTAGTCCCCGGGTGAAAAACTTCACTACTCCCCTTTTCCATCATCCCTCTTTTCCACCACATCAAACAAGGGAAAATTCTCATTTTCCATCCTCCCCTTTTTACACCCAATCAAATAGACCATGTAAGGAAATTTTCAGAGCCCTTTTTTTTTTTTTTTTTTTTTTCCTTACCTGGAATCCATTGGTCCCACACACGCAACTATTGATTCTCAAATCCCAGTCAACATCGCTTATCAATCGAAGAAACAATTTTGTAATTAGTGTTATTATGTCCTTTCTATCTTTATTTACTTAATTAATATTATAAATTACAATTACTAATTTTGGACATAAAGATTGCTATCATGTAGTGTGTCCAAAATGGAGCATCATTAGCACTGCTTTGCAGATTTTCCATTAAGATAAAACATCAAGACAATAAAGAAGAGGGGAAAGGGAAGAGGAACAAAAGACCAGCACATACAGTCGTAATGTTACACACCAAAAAGAAAAGGAAAGAAAAAGTGACTTACAACTCAAGACACAGCATTTGCATCAGGCACCTCATCAAGGATAAGTGGACCAAGTTTATCATCAAATGAGCTTCCAAGGCCTTATGGTATCTTAAATGCCTTGTGTATACTACAAACTGCTGCTCTATCAGACTCTCCAAGTCACTCTCATCTTTTTATATTACCAATGAATCTTGATAGAGTTAAATACAAAGCACATTGGACTTATGTGAAAAGATCCTGAAAGGGAAAAAATTAAAGAACTAGAAATTATGAAATGAGATCAAATAAAACAAGATATTCAAAGGTCACATTGGGACCCTTTCTTAGATACAACACAATAAGAACTACAAATGACATAAATTAACCTGTAAAAGAGCTAAAATATATAGAAATGTCTTAACATAAACATTTAAAAGTATTTCAGAAAGCTTTGTGCACAAACATGTAACGAACAGCAAAAAAATAAAAAATAAAAAAATAAAAAATATTGATAAGTATTCTTGAACTGAAAAATAAACCAGATTTTGCGTACTTCATATTTCATGCATTGAGTCATCATTTGATCAATCCTTGTTCGAAATATTTTTCTCTACCAATCACCATTACAGAAAGAGAGGGAATCTACCTTTTGTAGAAATTATAGAAAGAAAGGGTCATTTAGATGGATCCTATGGACACAAAATACTCTCATAAGGGCTTACTCACAAATGTTAGTGAGTTCTCCTATCTCTTACCACTCCCATCTATTCTTTATTTCTTTTTCCAATTATATAATTGAAACCAAAATATCCACCTCTAGCAACATATTCTTACTCAATGAAACCGCCAAGCATTTCAAATTATTAAATTAGCATCAGAATATACTCTTCCTCAATATATGTATTGTCTATAGGGTTACTAATGAGTTTTCTCTTATTTACTTATAATTCAATCGCAAACTTTTCGCTTACCTTGACATCATTTCAACCACTTCTAAATGTGCTTTTCTTGTTTGCTTATTTATTCTACCATAAATTATTTACATTCAGTCTTTCTGCAATTATTCTTTTTTTTTTTTTTTTTTTTTTTTTTTTTTTTTTTTAAGGATTAACAAAAGAGCATTATTATTGCAGAAGTCTCAACAGCAGAGAGGATTTGAGAAGTTTAGATACCGATCAAAACGATGGAAGCTCTCTCCACAAGTCTCAACAGCACCATTAACATTCCCCTTCAAATCAAGGGACCAAAGGGCAGTGAGATCCTTCTTTTCAACAATATCATCACCCAAGAACAACACTTTGTTGAGCTTTGGGAAGATCTCTAGCAAATAAAATTGAAGATGATTGAGGATAGATAAGTATTTTGGATGCCGGTACTTCAAATTTGAATCAGAATTGGCTCGATGAGCTCTGAAGTAATAGTCTATCATGGACTGCGAACCCAACTGCTTGAGAACTGGACTATAACTTGCATTTAGCCATGTAAATTCTTCAATGTTCTGAACCCGGATAGAAGCTTTGCCTGGTGGATTTACCAAAAACCACATCCTTATTGCTGCATAATTTAGCCTATCAGTAACAATGTGGAAAACATGCTTCGAAGGGTCCTGCCAGGATTCCAAACAATAAATTTGAGATGTCAAACAAAAAATATCAAACATTGAAATAGTAGATAATTAATGTTTTTTTTTTTTTTTTTGGCAGGTGGGGAAGCTCAACAAAAGAAAGATGATGTGGGAACAAGAGTCTTAGAATAGCCATTCCAAAATTTCTTTCTTGACAATTAAAGGAAATAGCGAGTATATCAAGAGTGAAAATTACCTTAGCATATGTTATAGTTGAGTTTACAACAACTGCTGCTGCTAATACGTTATCAGAGAATAATGCATAATGGTACAACTGAGGGTCTTCAAACTTCTCTTGATTTGTAAAGTCATGTTGGGAAGAATTCAAGGTATAATACTCAGTTGTAAGGCGCAATGGAAGACAATGCAGACCTTTAGGAATCGTTTTTGCTGTCAATTGAGTCAAGAATATAGTCTGCTTTTTGTGCACTTAGAGCTGCTCTCCAGTTGAGTGGAGCATAGCCCTCAGCTTCTTCACCACAGAAGCACAGTCATCTTGAAGCTGCCTTCCTTTGGCGAATTTTTGCTCCATTGCCTTCAATTTGTCATAGTCACTACATAAAAATAAACCATACAAAAAATTTAAGGCAGAGAAAGATGGGAGAATTTTAAAAATAGCAAGCCAAATAGAGAACCTAATAACAGATCGATACTTGAAGGAAAAATTCAATAAAATTTGGTTGTCCGCATATTAATATGTTAAAAGAGAAGACTTACTTCCTTGGCAATTCAGAATCTTTTATCACATCCCCAAGTACTCGTTGAATTTCCATCATCCGCCCCCGAAGCTCCCTTGTAAAGTGAGGATTGTTTCTTGTGCCTGGGAGGGATAGATAAACCTTTGCCCTGGTGATCTGATCTTTGAGTTGCCGCACCCGAGTATCCAGCATAGCTGTTTGGTCATTCTGTATGCTAGAGTCAGGTTTTATGCGTTCCTTCTTTTTAACCTTACTTTAAGTTTGGGTGGATTGTTGCTCATCCTTTATTTCCTACAGGAAAAATGGAAAATAATTAAAGAAAAGAAGATTAAAATGCACAATAAATATTCTGAAAGTTCAAATATGTGTATAAACACCCTTAAACGTTTAGACCCCCAAATTACAACTTAACTAATTCAAGCATTATGTTAAACAACAAGTGTGTGGAAAATTAACATAAGCTATAATATGGAATTGGAAAAACTATCTAAGCCAAATTAAAATCACAACCCACAGTAGATAATAAAATGCAAAGATAAAAGGGAAGGAAGATGCAAACACAAAGACAACACGCGATGTGTTATCGAAGAGGAAATCGAAGCCCTCGGCGTAAAACCTCTCTGCCGCCCTCCAAGCGGTAAACAATCCACTAGAAAATATAGTTGGGATACATGGACAGCAATAGACCCTCCAAGCCTAATCTACCCAGTGCACCTAAGCCCTCCAAGCTTCTTGCTCCAACGAGGTTGCGCTGAACCTTTTTCTTTTCTAGCTTCCCGGATTCCGCTACTAGACCGTAGCATCAACCAATATAGATTGGTTACTTCCCAACTGCTTCCCAGAAAACCAAACAGCCCTCTCACAGTGAAGAATATGGTGAGAACAAGGTTTGGTAAAATGTCTCTTAAAGATTTGTCAATGGAGAGGAAGAGAGTTGAGGAATTTGAAGAGACTCTAATGTATAGATTGTGAGTGAATCAATCTTGTTTTTCTTTAGGGTTTCTCTCTCAAAATTCTCTCTGGAAGCTCTCTTACATTTGTGGGTAAAAGGGGTATTTATACTGGAGTGGGAGAGGAATGTGAAACGTCAGGTTTTACAAAACAGGGGTGGCTCGCGGCTTGACCTCGCGACTTGACTAAGTCGCGAGATCCAATTGCGAGATAACCGTATGGCCAGTTGTCCTGTTTTGTCCTGTAGTGCTCCAGCTAGCATGACTATTCACTTTCCGGCATGCTTGGCACGTGTGCTGCGTCTGGCGGCTTGCAGCCGAGAGTCACCCGCGAGGCCAAGCCGCGAGTCTCTGTTTTCTTGCACACTCTTGAGCAAACTTCACTCTATTTCACTCACTACCCTTACAACAAACCCACCTAAATACAGGGTTACTAAATGCTGAAATACAAACAAATTTGGCACGGAATAAAGCCAATTAGATGGTTGAATAAATTCAACCTTACAATCTCCCCCTTTGGCTATTCTGTGACAAAACCGTACAACAGACTCTAGACTTAACATGTGAGTTGGGAACAGTTGAGCAAAACTCACTCACACCTAACTCTAGAAGCTGTGAAGCACTTGAATCATATGAACATAAGACTCCTGAAACACAACAATACACCATGATCATTGTAAGCAGAAAATCGTGAAATGCATATGAAACAGGCAATATGTGATCAAGCAAAGATGGAGTTAAGAAACAAACCATGACTTGATCAACCAAGTAATCACTACAAGGTAGTGACCACAATGCTCATTCACACTTGGAATGAACACAAGGACATACAAGCTAACAAGCACAAGGCAAGATACTTGTATGCTCAACACTCAACCAATGCATAATACACAAAGTATATGCATCTAGGAACAATCCTACAAGGGCGCAAGAGTGACACCACATAAATCAAAATGGAAGACATTTAGATAGAAGTACTAATTTCAACATAGCATAAAAGGCTGCATTAAGCAAGGTACAAACCATAAAGCCTATAGATTATGCATAACACATTAACCCTAAAAGCTTACATAAGCACATGGGTACAAACTCAATATATCCTGAATAGCATCAACAAAATATATAAAAGATTAAACCAAGAGTATAAGTTATGAGTTAGAAACAAATATACACCAAAACCACAGTGTATCACACCCATATAAACATTAAATACCCAAAACATAAGCATATATAAACAAAGTCTCTGATTTTGACAACTCCCCCTCAACACATTACTCCCCCTTAAGAGCTGCTTTTCTGCTTCTCATCAACAACAGAAAGAAACATCTCCCCCTTTTTGACCGAAATGGCCAAAGGGTCACTGTCCATGCTGGGTGGTGAAGCTGTCAAGTTTTGCAGACAAAATATCAATCTGGTCCTGCATGGCTCTCATCCTCTCAGAGTGCTCAGTCTGGACTCCTCTGATCCCATCAAGTCGTTCCAGAATGATTTGAAAAGCATCTGGAGGTATATCTGAAGAAGTTGATGCTCTAGTCCTTTTGCCACTCCTCTTGGGTGTTGAGGTTGATGCATGCCCTGCTGCCTCTGCCTCAGTCTCCATTGGGACACCCTCTCCTTCATCACCTTCATCTTCTTCTCCTGGAAGCCTAACACTTATCCTTTTGCAGGTAAGCTTGTTAATTGCAGAGGGTGTGGACATGGGACTGATGTCTTGTGGGATTGGAACATCCTTCTTTCTAAAGATCCTCATTAGCAAACTAGGAAAGATCAATTTTGGCCTAGAAGTTGTTCTAGTCTCATCCACAATAGTGTCATATATGTGGGAACTTATGTCAATGAAGTCTTTTCTTTGAGATCCATCAAAAAAATTGCTCTTGCACAGTTGATTGTAGTCAACTTCTTTATGGGATAGAGGTTAAACATCATGATTATTGTTAGACACCTCATGTCCACTGGAAAAGCTGTGGTATTCAGACATTTCCCTTCTCTCTGTCCACCTATCCTTTGTTGAACAGTTTCAATAGATACAATCCTATCTTTGTAATTGACAAACTTCTAATCTTCTAATCCTTCAAGCCCTAAATGACATGTGCATCCAAAGTAAATTCTTTACCTCTAACCCAGCAGCTTAAATCATTCTCCCTTATCACAGCATTTGAATAAAACTCCCTAATTAGGGGTTCACACACTACAGGGAGATCACTCAGAAGTTTTTCCCATCCTCTCCCTTCAAAACAACTGGGGATAAAGGATTTTCTTTAATCCTCCAAATCTACAAATCTTTCTTGAATAATTCCTGCTTTCAAGAAGAAATCCTTGTATCTCTCAAAGTGTTGAACCGACCTAAACAGATTAGAATCCATTTTCAATCTTTTGTCAGCCTTCTTTGCAGGAGTTTTCTTCTTCGGAGGTGAGGGAGCCATCTGTGAACAATCAGAAGAGGCCACAACAACATAGTACAAAACATGTGTAGAACAAAACAGAACTTTGTTAGTGACAAGGACAAAAATGCCTCCACTCAGATAAACTAAAACAATTAAACCTCATGCTACAGTAATCAACCACACAGATGAACAGGCTTAAAAAGTGAACACACAAGGACAACAGGGAGCAGCAGAGATAGAAAATATCCTAAAGACAATGTGATGAGAAAGACATGACTCATAAATAGCATAGTAAAACACACAGATGCTCTCAATAGATTCACACTATAGAACATGCACATTCAGCACAGTGAACTTCACATCCACAATAGGAACATTTTGAATCAACTCATCAGCACAAGTTCAGATAAAATAAAAAGAAACACTTAGCTAAGCACATGATGAAGACCAAAAAGGAAACAACTAAAATAATTTCAAACTCAAGCAACAGCATCCACAAGCTAAGCATGAACATAGAGCAATATCCGAAACACAAATCCATCTCAAAAACATAAACACATGTGAAAAATCAAGGGGGAAAAACACAAAATCAAGTAGAAAGGTTTTCAAGAATGAAAACCCATACCTGTTACTTGAAGATTTTGAGCAGAAAATACGCAACAATGGAGTTTGAAAATGGGAGCATGGAGTGTTTGGGAAGGAGATAGTTGAGAGAGAAGATGAATAGTCACAAAAGTTCGAGGGAAAAACTGAAAAAGATTTAAAAACTGCCCCTATTTTTTCCAAACATGCGTTTTTCGCGACTGAAGAGAGTCGCCAGTTCAAGCCGCCAAAACACTCAAAGACAAAAGTTTGAAAAATTTTTTTAAGTGTTTTTCGCAACTGGAAGGTCTACCCGCGAGAGAGTCGCGAGCTGAGCCGCGAAAATCTCTGAGTAACCCTCACGACTGGACCTTCCACTCGCGAACAAGTCGCCAAAAATGACCCGCGAAGACGCGACTGAGGCTCGCGACTTGACTTACCCGCGACTGAGCTGCCAAAACAGGGCAAAACTGAATTTTTGAAATATTCAGATTTTTAAACAAAATACTTTCCAAAAACACCTAAAACACTCAGAAATATTTTTGTGTTTGAATTAACAAAGATTAAGCATGTGAAAACACATTTCATCAAGTACAATCACATAAATGAATATGACATTTATTGAACATAAACTTGTGTGTTGTGTGTGGATATCAACAATGAGATAGTCCTTAGTCTAATGTGAAGTTTCAATAATCAATTCAACCAAGGCATACACAATTAGCACTAGATCATGTGATCTATCTCAATTATAGAAATATGTATATGTGACCTCCCACAAAACTTGATAACACATCTTGGAGCTTTACATTTGACTCCACTTTCAATCATAACATTTGATCATTTTGACCTTTTAAGACAATTATCTCTCATTGTGAGAGTGATATATGATATTTCACATTAAAGAACTAGCCTTTGGCTTTTTGAATAAACATTCTCTTTAATATAAGATCACTTACCCTTTTTCCTAGTCGAATACTAGAATATGCGATAGGCTTTTACAGCTCAATATCTCTTTTCATTTGGAGATTTACATTTGGTGAGCTCTTTTTAGCAACAACAAAAATAAAGAGTGGGAAGATATATAGACACAGGTCTATGCATGTCTCAAGATCAACATAACCATTCACTAATCATTCATGACAAGTTTGAAGATTTATTTACAACAATCACATAGATTTCAAGATTTTTCCCACAGTGATATGAGTGCAAAGAAACAAGCAATGCTCGAAAATGCACAAAGCCATTAGCACAAAGGTACAAGGCAAAACAGGTTTTGAGACAAAAGCTCAACAATGTCAATCAAACTTTTTGATTTTCTAATTTTTATGTGATTTTTGGATTTTTGACACTAGAAGCAAAAGATTGATCAAAAAAAAAAAAATAAAATAAAAGTATGCACAAGTAGACAAGCAAACAACCAACAGCAAAACAACAAGCAAAGAAACAAAAATCGTCGCAAAGCATAGGAAGTATTAATGCATGGACATGTTGTAATGCTTATGCATGAGTACCATTTTTCACCCACACGTCACTTGCGTTTGGGGTGATTTCCTTATAGGATTGGGTACGGGAGTTAGGGCTTTCAAACTTTCGTGAGAAGCTTTCCAAGCAGTTGGTGAATGCACCAATCATCTTCATCACGTTCATCATTCCGGGATCACCATTTTGATCTCTAGATTGTTCACCTGCCCAATTTCTTCTATCATTTCTAGGTCCTCGTGATCTTTGAGGAGTTGCACTATTCTTTGCTCTCAACTTTTGGCAATTTGGTCGAGTATGCTCTTGAAGTCCGCAATGATGACACACATAAGTTGCTCTAGGACCTCTTTGTGGTCGTGGGCGTGACTTGGCACGAGATTCAGACCTGCCCACAGATTGATTACGGGAAGTCAACAACCGTTCGTTCCCCACATTTCTCTTCTCCTCAATCTCGGGCTTCTCAACAGTAGGACCAACATCGGCTGATTCTTTGGCCTTTATAAACTTCACTTCTTTAGTGACATTTCCAGATGAGCTACTTCCTTTGGTATATCCCAATCCGGATTTGTCTGAAAAACTCTTTTGAGATGAAATAACATCATCTAGCTTCTTGGTGGTGACTCTCTCAATTTTAGCATTTGCTTGCACAACCTCTTGCTCAAGAAATCTCACTTTTGTGTAAGCTTCTGACAGCTCACCATTCAGTGTTTCTATCTCACATTTGGCCTCCCTATATCGGATTAGGAGACTTTTGTAATCCTCCTCTGTCTTCTTCATTTTTCTCACAGCAGCCTTGGCCACCCTTGTGTACTCACCCGACTTCTCCAGGAGTGAGTTATAATTCTCTTGAAGATTGGCTGTGCTTTCATCTTCTTTAGCATCTGATTCTTCAACAATTCCCAGTGATTCTTCATCACTATGTTCTCTAAGGTCTCGTACAAGCAGATTCAACTCGTCCTGAAAACTCAACATGAGCAATAGTCATAAATGCTGAGTAGTTGCCCTCTCCATCACAGCTTTCTTCAGATTCTGAGTCAGATGAATCCGAGTCACTCAATGTTATGGCATACACTTTGCCTTTCGATTTCAAGTAATTAGGACATTCTTTCTTAAAGTGTCCATACCCGTTACATTCGAAACAAGTGACACCTTGTGTAGGTTGGGATTCTTTTCCATCTTTCTTTTTGAATTCCCTTTTCTCCCTTCCTGAACTTCGAAATTTTCCTTTATCACCAAATTTGCCATTATTTTTGAATTTCAAGAATTTTCTGAAATTTTTAACAAGGTATGCAACATCTTTGTCAACCACATCTTCTCCCGATGAGTCATAATCTTCCACCTTCTCATTAATGGTCTTAAGAGCAAGAGATTTACTCTTCCATTGATTGGGCAGCGACATCTCATAAGTCTGAAGAGAACCAACCAGCTCCTGGACTTTGATGTCATCAAGGTCCTTACTCTCTTCAATCGCTGTCACTTTAGCATGAAAACTTTCCGGCAAAGATTGAAGGATCTTCCTTACAATTTTAGAGTCCTCCGTTTTCTCTCCCAAATTGAACTTGCTGATAACCACCTCATTTAGCTTCCCATAGAAAGAGTCAAAGGACTCATCCTCACTCATTTTGAGCTCCTCAAACCGAGTGGTCAACATTTGCAACTTGGTGTCTTTCACTTTCTTCGTGCCTTCGTAGGTGGTTTCCAATATCTCCCATGCTTCTTTGGCAACGGTAATGTGAGAAATCCTGTGAAATTCATCTGGGGACACACCACAGAAAATAGCATTGAGTGCTTTACTGTTAGCATTAGATGCAGCAAGTGCTGCCTTATCCCATGTGAATTTGGCTTCCTCAGGCCTGGTCCAACCTATCTCAACAACATCCCAAACAGATTCATCAATAGAACACAGAATAGCTCTCATGCGAACCTTCCAAAAAGCATAATTACTACCATCAAAATATGGAGGTGCATTTAGGGATTGAGACCGATCCATCTCAAAAGGGAGTCAAGGATCACACAATGGTAATGAAACCACTAGAAGTGTACCCGCTCTGATACCAAATGAAAGTTCAAATATGTGTATAAACACCCTTGAACGTTTAGACCCCCAAATTACAACTTAACCAATTCAAGCATTATGTCAAACAACAAGTGTGCGGAAAATTAACATAAACTATAATATGGAATTGGAAAAACTATCTAAACCAAATTAAAATCACAACCCACAGCAGATAATAAAAGGCAAAGATAAAAGGGAAGGAAGATGCAAACACAAAGACAACACGCGATGTGTTATCGAAGAGGAAACCGAAACTCTCGGCGTAAAACCTCTCCGCCGCCCTCCAAGCGGTAAACAATCCACTAAAAAATATAGTTGGGATACATAGACAGCAATAGACCCTCCAAGCCTAATCTACCCAGTGCACCTAAGCCCTCCAAGCTTCTTGCTCCAACGAGGTTGCGCCGAACATTTTTCTTTTCTGACTTCCCAGATTCCACTACTAGTCCGTAACATCAACCAATGTAGATTGGTTCCTTCCTAACTGCTTCCCAGAAAACCAAACAGCCCTCTCACAGTGAAGAATATGGTGAGAACAAGGTTTGGTAAAATGCCTCTCAAAAATTTGTCAATGGAGAGGAAGAGAGTTGAGGAATTTGAAGAGACTCTAATGTATAGATTGTGGGTGAATCAATCTTGTTTTTCTTTAGGGTTTCTCTCTCAAAATTCTCTCTGGAAACTCTCTTACATTTGTGGGTAAAAGGGGTATTTATACTGGAGTGGGAGAGGAATGTGAAACGTCAGGTTTTACAAAACAATGGTGGCTCGCGGCTTGACCTCGCCACTTGACTAAGTCGCGAGATCCAGTCGCGAGATAACCGTATGGCCAGTTGTCCTGTAGTGCTCCAGCTAGCATGACTGTTCATCTTCCGGCATGCTTGGCACGTGTGCTGCGTGTGGCGGTTTGCAGCTGCGAGTCACCCGCGAGGCCAAAGCAGTGAGTCTCTGTTTTCTTGCACACTCTTGAGCAAACTTCACTCTATCTCACTCACTACCCTTACAACAAACCCACCTAAATACAAGGTTACTAAATGTTGAAATACAAGCAAATTTGGCACGGAATAAAGCCAATTAGATGGTTGAATAAATTCAACCTTACATATTCCAATTTTCCACAAGGTAGATAGGGGAAAAAGGGGACAAAAAGGCCAGGAGTTTGGCATGGAGGCGGTTATTCAAGATAATATGTATCAATCAGAAATAAGAAGTTTGCAAAGAAAGCATATTTCATCAAATGATTAGGATAAAATAATATAATAACAATAGGCAACAATGAAAATGATCAAAATAAATATCAAACGTAATAGTTTAACCCCTATTTCAAGGAGATATGATATAACATGTTAAAAAAAAAATAAAAAAAAAATTAATACTAAGTCATAAACATTCAAGCTAGGGATGAGCAGTATCCAAGCAATGTACAAGATAGTCAGAATGACTTCGTTTTTTGGTTGACTATTAGTATCATGCTCATTTGAGTCATTTGCTTCCTCAAGTGAATCTGTGACCTCCCTGATGAGGTAAGTTCTTTGATCTTGCTCTTCCTCATCCGTCGTAGATAATACTCTGGTAGACCTTTTTTTTTTTTTTTTTTTTTTTTTTTTTTTTTTTTTTGAGAAATATACTCTGGTAGACCTTGATTCTACTATATGCATATATAAATGATAAAATTACCAAGCAGAAAATTATAAGGATGAGAACAATTGTGCAAATATTGGTTTTAGTAATTACAAAACAAAACAGAAATTAGAACTAGAAAAATGACTTTTTAAGGAGTACCTTGACTTGAAATTGCAATGTGGGTGTCCTGTAGGTCTAAATCATCTGAATTTGGAAGAGATTTGGTTGAGGTATCTGACTAAACAATTCTAATCGGATCTTTAACGGTAGTTTCCGATTCCTATATAGCAAAAACCAAATAATTTGAAGAGTAAAGATCTGAAATTTACTACTCCAACTTAACTAATATGGATGCATCATCAAAGAAAACCCAAAAAAGGAACAAGTATTACCTGGGGCAGCACATTTAGACGATCGTTACGGCCATTCAAAGTCTGTGTAGTTAACCAGAGATTTAGATTTGCTTAATGAAAAATCAAAATACAAAATATACCCAAAAGAGAAAAGTCCTTGTTTTCAAATAAAAGAAAATTATTTACTACTTACAATAGTTGTAACATCTTCAACAAATTCATCTCTAGCTGCAGAAATTGTAAACCAAAGCAAAGAATGTTCAAATCACCAAAAAAAAAAAAAAAAAAAAAAAAAAAAAAAAAAAAAAAAACCCTAGAAAGAGAGAACTTGAAATAGATCTAAAACAAAAAACTTACAGGAAGAAGAGGTCATGGACCCACTTGGTAAAATTGTGTAAGAGCATTCACAGCAGTGAAGGCAAAATTTTAGCTATTTAGCTACACAAAAAGTCACTTTATCTATTTTACCTACACACATGCTGCAGCAGTGGATCTATTTAGCTTTCAACACAATAAAATAATATACACATCACAATAAAATAATATAACCACTACAATAAAATAATATATCCTACTCCAAAAAAAAAACAATCACAGCACCAACCACAACCACTCTACCATCAGCCACAGCCACAGCCACAACCACAACCACAACCACCACCACCACCACCACCACCACCACTACCAGTCCACAGCAAGGAAAAAAAAAAAAACCCACAGCACCACAAAACACGGCACAGCCACAGCCAACACAGCACCACAAAATAAACCCACTCTACCATCAGCCACACCCACAACCACCACCACCACCACCACAGCCTATAACAAAGAAAAAAAAAATCAACCAAGCCCACACCCACCCGACCCACCAAGCAACACCCACACCACGGCAATCAAATTCACGCAATGCAAAAAAAAAAAAAATAAATAAATAAAAATAAATAAAAAAAACAAAAAAAAACAAAAAAAAAAAAAAAAAAAAAAAAACAAAACAAAAACAAAAACAAAAAAAAAAAAAAAACAAAAAAAACAAAAACAAAAACAAAAACCTAAAGCTTGGATTGATGGAAAACCAAAGCAATGGGCGGAGGAAGGCAGCGGCGGCTTCAATGATGAAACCCAGAGCTTGGATCGACGAATGAAACCCTCGAAATCCAGAGCTTGAGTCTGATCGGCGAGATGGGTTTGTTGGCTGAATGGGTGGGGAGATCGACGAGATGGGTCGGCGCCGGTGATGGGTCGAAGCTGGGCTGCGTCTGATCGGCGAGATGGGTTTGTTGGCGGAATGGGTGGGGAGATCGGCGAGATGGGTCGGCGTCGGTGATGGGTCGAAGCTGGGCTGGCGGCTGGGTTGTGAGAACGGGCTGGCGGTGGAGGAAGAAGAGAGAAGATGAGGAAAGTGGAGGAAGAAAGAAGAAAGGAGTGAAGCCGGAGAGAGAAAATGGGAAATGTTTATTTAATGAGAGAAGAGAGAGAGTGTAATAAAAAAATTCTTTTTTTCTTTTTACCTGTGAGCTACAGTGCACATTTAAAGATAGATGTGCACTGTAGCTGAGGAGCTAAATCTTTTAGATTTAGCTCACTATTGCATGATGATTTTTTGTGGTTGAGAGCTAAAAAAATACCATTATACCTATATAGCACCACTGCTGTGAGTGCTCTAAGGCCAGACACCACAACATAGCTACAGTCCAGAACCACAGTCCCTAGCTGTGGGGCATTCCAATTACAATTCTAGCCTTAAATCAAATCCCCCTTTTACATCTTGGGCAAAACTTTAATAACAGTAACTTAGGTACTGTTTCTTATGTTTTTCTTTTAAAATTCAGCCATGTGCCTACTTAATTAAAAAATACATTTTCATCCCATGAGAAAAAATTCATATGGTAAAATCTTAAAAAAAGAATTTAAGAAACAATACCTAAGTAATGTACCTAAATCTTGCTCTTACATTATAATTTTAAATATATTAGGTAGTATTGAGTCTATAGCCATTTTTTTTTGGGGTTTTGGCCTAAACCTAGATTTCTTGTAGTGATCAGTGTCTCTTCTCAAGCTTCATATGGCTTCTACACAGATAAAAGTCTTCTATCCCACTCACTCTATGCTACACCTATCACCTTGTCACATTTTGTATTCACTTATGCAGTGCCAACATTGAAGTGTAGCATAAATAATCTGGGCCCTTGATACCCCAAGATTACTACCTCATTATTTTTTTATTTTTTGAAGGTAACATGGAATGAAAGAAAATTAATGGAACCATTTTCAAGAACTATAACATTGTATCGATCATATTTGCTTTTCCTTTCTTGGATGAATAAAACGGTATTATTATTTGTTCTATATATTATCATGCAAGATCCTCTTTCTTTCTTTTTTTTTTTTTTTTTTTAATTTTTTTTTATGGAAAATGCTAACGAGTACCCTTACGGCATTAGTTAACAATTCATTTTAGAAAAATTTTGACATTATTTTTATGCGAAATAAAAAAAGCTGTCAAAATATTAATTTTTTTTTCTTTTCCCATAAAAACTTTCTTTAACTGAATTGTTAATTAACTAATGTCCTAAGAACACTTGTTAACGTGACCCTTTTTATATATTCAAAGATCAATTAACTTCTACAAACATATCCTATATACTAATATGGTCTATCTATGATGCTAGTGGAAACCCTTCTCTATTTTATTTTATTTTTTAAAGTTTGGCCAGATCTAAGACTAACATATTTCAACCGGATCGATGACAGAAGTCAAAGGACTATGATTATGCATTATTTTAATCTGTTTTGAAGGAAAAAGATACTTTTCTTTGTATCTTTTTATTAAAACGGCCAAAATGCAAAAGACATAGATGCCCAGATGCAATGCAGTACTCTCCTTCCTCTCTTTTTACCTTTCCCACATTTCTTTTTGTATTTAAAATTTCTTTTTCATATGTTGGAGTCAATATTTCTAATTTTTAATCACGTAATCTACTGGTCGATATTGTGCTGGAGCTTTACACCATAAAGGAACTACACGGCTACAAGGAAGATGATAAGAATATACATCTATTTAGCCACCTCTGCATACTTCACATTCGCCGTGTCCAATAAGCAATAAAAGATAATAACAAACCATTAGTATTCTTGCCAAGGTGCTTCTTAATTTATTTTTCTTTGTCCTTAAGTATAGCACAAGGTTCGCTCAATATATTTTGAAGCCTAAAGCGACAACTATATAAGGGTTTATTTTATATTTAATTATTAATTACATAATATATATTGTTGAATTTTTTATATTATTAATAATTAAAAAATTATTTTTTGCATCTTTTGAGATATAAATTTAATAATTACGTTTCTTATGTAATAAATGAAAAGAGATTTTTTACATTTTACTGTCATCTCATCCAGCCTAGCAGCATATCTGATTTTGCTATAAATATTAGTTCACAATTAACACAATGTGTAAAAGATAGAAACTTAGAATAATAGTTTTTTTTTTTTTTTTGGAGAAAATAGAAGACTAGTTGACTTAATAAAAAAATGATTTTGCTTTTGTACAATACATGTTGGGGAAGCCAAAACTAACTAATTAAAAACTTTTTTTTTCTTCTGTAAACATAAGTATAGAAAGAGAGAAAAGCTAAATCTAAATAAAAATTAAGTATGGATAAATTAGGATAAGTATTGAGTGCATAACAATAAGTCAATAAGTCCCAAAGAAGTGTGAATTTTTTTTTTTTGTTTCCCTAGATAATATTACTATTTTTAAAAATTAAAAAAAAAACTTATTTTTATTGATTAAAAATTTTGGGACAAATCTATTATTTGTTAGCTAAGTGAAAAGCCCTTAATAGAGGGGGATCTTCTTCCGTTTGGGGGCCTTCGGCCACTGCCTAAGGCAGTCGCCTATATGGTTATATTAAGCTAACTCGGGTAGAATATAAAAAGTAGGATAAAAGATTTGTATTTATCACTCATTATTAATCACGTAATTTTTTTAAGATATAGTTTATTGACGCCCTATGATTATGATGTTAACATCATAGAGGAGTAAACATTTATCATGGAAAAACACATGAATAATCTTTTTAATTGCCTTATGATAGGTTAAAGGAACTTCTAACTGATAGATTTGGAATTAAAAAAATTTTCTTTGATGAAAAGATTTTCAATTCTTTTGCTCTCTCTGAATAGTCTTACTCGGCACCCGTAATTGTCACAATCCGATCTACTTATGGTACTGAGGGTATTGAAATAGAAGTGCTGCAATCAAAATTCCTAATTTGCAAGTAAATATTTGGAAACAAAATTCTGTTTTCGTTTGAAGTAAAAAACTATTAATTCACCATCTTAAATATATGTGTGTATATATATATATATATATAGTAGATTTAATGGATTTTTTTCCTGTTAACATTTAAAATGGAGGGTATAAGCCTATATAAGGGCTTCGCCTTAAATAGCATAATATCCTCCCTCATCAAATAAGGTGGAAATTGAAATACATATTAGGTTAAAGACCCTCTAGTACTACTTTTACTTTTTAGCATACTTTTTTTTAAGAGGAGTTGAAGTGCGTGTACAAGACACAAGTTTCTTCTTCACTCTTTTTTACTAGAGGCCAAAAATAACAAGCAGTGTGGCCTAGAATGTTTGACCTTCGTGCCACGAATCATCATATACTTATAGCATAGTTAATTAGTAATTTTTGCTAATACCTAGTGTGCGTTTGACATTACTTAAAAAGTCAGTTTTTCTGACTATTAAACTTATTTGTGTTATTATTTATGGGTTTTATTACACTTCTTGGTACTATTTATAGGTCCTACTATACTATTTTAGCTATTTTTTAGTTTTATCTATAGTATTTTAAACAAAAAAAATTTCATTTTCAACTAAATAAATTATTTCCAAACAGAAACTCAGTAGTTAATTAGTTAAAGCGTCATGCCGTCACTATCTAATTTTTGTATCATATCAGATTAACTGGTTTTATTTAGGGTCTGTTTGAGATTCACTTATTTTACTGAAACTAAAAACATCTTATTGAAAGTACTGTAAATAAAGGTAAAAGTTAGCTGAAATAGTACAATGAAACTCATGAACAGTACCAAAAAGTACAATAAAACTCTTAAATAATAGAAAAAACAAACTAAATAGTAAAATAAGTTAATTTTTTAATTTGAAATTAAATACCCACTTATAATATTATCAGGAATATAATTAAAATATTTCCTAACTTTTAGGCATCAGATTTGTCAAACTGTCCATAAAGAGATTAATATAGGGTCATGCTAACGAGTGCCTTTAGGACACTGGTTAAGAATCCATTTTAGAAAAGTTTTAACATCACTTTTATGAGAAATGAAAAAAACTGTCAAAATATTAATTCTTTTTTTTCTATAAAAATTTTCTTTAATTGGATTCTTAATCAGTATCCTAATAGACACTCGTTAGCATTTTTCTTTTAATTTTAATGACTAATTTGGCCGTTTGGTGCTACTTCTAGAAATGCGTGTGCCTCAGTCTATTATTTTATTAAAAAAAAAAATAATAATAATAGAGGGTGTCTGGGGCTCACTTCCATGTCTTTTCCGTAACTAGGTGCAAAGATATGGATTGGTTTCTTAGTGCTCTTTTATGCCGATATCTATCTTCTTCGAAAAAGATGCCAATATCTCTGTGGCATCACAAATATTCTTGCACTTGATTTACGGCTGATGTCAATTTTAAACTAATTATTTAATTAAGGTCAATTGTTAATATAATTAGTCAATTAACAGGTTATAAAAAAATTTATAAAAGTTTAGCCAACTATCATATGTATGATACATAATCAAAACGTTAACCAAGGAGGTTGGCCAAGTTGGTTGAACTCTTGGTCTCAAAGTGTTTGTACTTGGCTCGACTAGGTGTGCTCCCTAGTTCGAGTCCTGCTACCTGCACTTTGAAAATAATTTCCTTGACTAGTACTTTACCCCTTCGTGGGCTCACCCGGCACGAACAGTGATTAGTCTCTGATTGAAAGCCTTGAGGAAACACTGTGGGATACCAAAAAAAGAAAAAAAAAATCAAAACGTTTATAAAAAAAAGGAGAAGATACATAATCAAAACAACAAATTCCAAACAACAATCATATCCACAAGAACTGAAAGAGTATACACAAATAAAACCCTTAAAAATGGCAAAAAACTTGTCAGGGCCTATAGTACCAAACAATCTATTAAATAAGAATAGTTACACTACAAATCAACAAAACCCTTCAGGCTCTTAAAAGTAATTGATTCCTTGAATATTTTCTTCTTATCACTTATTGAATTTGTGAATTAAGCTATCAATCTCAAGACCAAGTCTCCTTTTGGCCACTCCAAAGCTTCTTGAAAATTTTGGAACTGCTCCAATAACAAATTTTTCTCAAGTTTTGACAATTTTGCTTGGGCAAACTAATAAGCAAGAGAAAGGAAAAATTGTTGTCTCAACAAATTTTCAAATGAAGAACTTGCTTGACAATTTGCCTGTCACTCTGAATTTCACTTATAGGAGTTTTTGCATATATACTATACAGCTCCAACTTGTAGCTCTTGACATCTTCAACGCATAACAAAATAGCCCACGATTGTACATGATACAATGAAATTGTAAACATACAAATTTGGCACAAACTATGATAACAAACTAAGATCCTAACAGTTAGGAATAATATTTGTTGAACACAAATTTTATATCATTTCTCATCAAATGTTTTTTACATGATAAATTTTACAATAAATCACATTTTTAATAATTTTAAATTAACTATTTGAAAAAATGCAATACCTAAAAAATCCGAGGTTTTAAAAAATTGCAGTTTCAAAACAAGATGCCATCTTACATGTAACGATACAAAATGAGTGCTGGAAGAAGCATAGAACTGCCTTTTTAGTGATCATAAGAAACTAATTTTCTTCTGTGTTGATACCTTTGAACACTGTTTGGGCGTTGATGTGGTGGGATATGTCGTCTGTATATCTTACTATCTCAAACTACGTTCCAAAGATACGACAAATTAAGGATTAAAAAAAGATTTGAGAACATATAGGTTGATTTCTAAAGAAAGGCCAAATGAAAAGCCTGTCCCACTGAGGAAGGAAATCGATCTTTAAATATAATACACACAGGTAGATAGTAGCACTGTCAAGCGAAGAGAATTTTCTCTCTCGGTAGCAGCACTATTAACTCCAGCTCCCTACTATGAAATTTCCTCAAAATCCTTGATAGCATTAAACTTAGTCTTATGGATCTTCAAATGAAACCTGTACATACTGCAACAACATGCACTCTTGCAACAACCAAAGATCCTTTAATAAGTTTCTATCTTTACTTATCAACGAGTTTACAATAACCCACTTACAAAATAGCCAACATAGAGAACACATTCAAATATAAATCTTGATCAATGCAAGTATATTGTGCTTAGATTAGTCAGATTTGGTTGGCTAAGGAGAAAATGTCACTCATCTTTCAACATTATTATGCAACCAACATTGCTTTTTAATTTTCTTAATTTTGATGCCAAATGAAAAAGCCAAGATGACTACAATAATAACACACACGATCAACCATTGTTTTGGGATTTGTTCTTTTAAAATTTTACATATTTATAATCTTTTTGTCTTTAATTATTTATGTATATTTCATGAGGTAAGATGGCGGTATAAGAATTTGGATTGTGTTACCTCCTAGGTAAGTCACAATAGGTCAGATCAAAATTCTGACTTGCTACTATCGCTGGCCATTAAATACAAGATCATTTGGTCCCTGGGTATTTTCACTATTTTGACAAATAATTTTTAAAGCTATTGTATAAAAGTTTAAATAAAATAATATATTTATGAATTTATTTACTATGAAATTGACTTCTTTTATATATATATATATATATATATATATATATTAGTCTTATCTACACTTTAACTTATTTCTGCTACTATTTATAGGTTTCACTGCACTTTTTAATACTATTCATGGGTCCCACTGTAGTATTCAATAAAATTGTTTTTAATTTCAGATAAATAAGTTGACACTTGCTATTATTATCAAAAATAAAAATAAAAATAAAAATTACACCTAGTATATTGTTCAAGATTTTTTACACCAAAAAGGCCTTATTGTTGAAAATTCATATTATTGTTACAAGAGAAATGTAATCACGAGTTTAGTTGTAGCATTGGTTTTCTTTTCTCTAGTTCAAAGCAATAGGAAGCTTTCAATATTCAAGTCCTTAGTCGAGATCATCACTAAAAGTAAGGACTGTAGACTAAAAAGTGATTGTAGTTGCAAAAATGAGGACACACACATCATAGCACGTGCACTAATAAGAATTAGACTCATGTTGACTGAAACTAATACGTAATGTAAAAAATTAAAAAGGAAAATAACATTCTGTATTTACCTTTATTTTTTTCTTATAAAATTTTTTTTAAAATATTTCCTAAACTAATATTCTTAGAGTATTGGTTAACTTTTCTCTGGAAAGAATGCACACAACTAAACTAAAACTAGATACTTTTGAACGCACACATACACTAATAAGTTCTCAGCACTAAACATAAAGTTTTCCCAAGTGAAAATAAAATAAACGTAATATTGAAAAGATTTTTTTTTTTGGGTGAGAATCATTAAAAAATCCATGAATATAAAGAGCGTGAGGATTATTATCATCAATAATAAATTCAATTTAAACATAAAATATCAACCAAAAAGAAATTGCATGCATGTAGACATGGCAAAATGGTCGGGGCGGGTCGGGTTGACCCTTATTTTTCACATGATTTAAAAAAAATAAATAAATAAAGAAAACAACATGTATTTCCCATTTGGAAAATCATACAACAAATTACTTGATGTAAAATACATTATTTTGAATTCACCACTTATATCAAGAATGCAATCAGTTAAATTTATTAATACTTATTCAATAATTTTAAAATTATACAAATTCTAACATTGCTATCTAAAACAAAATAACACAAAGATAAGTATAACAAATACACAAGTTTTATTTCTACACAATATCAACATCCCAAAATATAAAATAAAATTACAAATGACTTATTAGATAACTCATTTGACAAAAAATAAAAACATATAAGAAATTTACAATCTTGAAAATTAATTTTATAATCTATTATCAATTGTGGTTGACACTCTATTTCAATTTGAAATATACATTAAAGTTTGATTGTTTACTTATTTGCACATGGTCTCTTTTATGATTATCATATCCTTGTTAAACAACACACACTCTAGGAAATATCATAATTTATTTTGAAAAACCGTTTATTTTGGGCATAAATTGTTAAAAAATAGGTCTAAGCATTCATAATTTATGTTAATTTGATACTTTGGCTTCACTATTTTCACATTTGTGAATATTTCTCACACATGTCTACAATTTTAAATCTATATTTTTAACTCTACTGTAACCAGATGATCTTAGTATGTACTTTGCTATTTAATATCTAAAAATCTTTACTCATTACAGAACGCTCAATCATTCATCTTTCAATTAATTTGCATGCAGTTATGTACATATTTCTGTGGGGCCCAGCCCAGAAATAATGGGCTATTCCTAATTCAGGCCCGTCCGAGGAGCGTCCTGTCCGAAGAGAAACCACATATGAAGCATTACTCAATCCCAATAAACGCCAAGGAAACCTGTCCGAGGAGAAACTCCTCCTCGGACATCACGAAGCCCAGACGAGGAACTCTCCCCAGCCACTTCAGTTCATCCTCCCAACATATAAAATGAATAAAATCTAAAATATCCCATGGAGAGCTACCACCACATTAATTGCGCCCCAACCACCCTCTTGGCCGCATTAATGAGGAAATGACCCCTGAACAGTACCGCCTTGGCCTCTGCAACTCACATGGGGAGAGATGAAGGCGTCTGATGGGACAGCCACTCAAGTAGGTGCTTAGATAGTCAACAAGTGTAGGGTTGAGATGAGAGAAGGGAACTATATAATGTAGTAGAGTCCCTTAGAGAAGGGGACGAAAATTTCTGTATGAGGAACTAAAGAAATAAACTTATACGTGAGAAATCCATTCTGGTGTTTTTATTTTCTGCAACAATGCTGTCCATGTATCAGACCGAACAGACTCACTAAGACCAAGTTCTTTGACCCATCCTCTACAAATATTTATTGTGGGTTGCGCTTTGGGCCAGGGCCTGATCAATCGAATTTGGGCCAGGAAAATCGTGCAACTACAATTGGCGCCGTCTGTGGGAAGAACTAGAGCATCAGCTAGCACAACGGTCAAGCATGGCAGAACTAGGTCCGCACCAGGAGAATCCTCACCAGGCTAACTCCCAACAGACACAACCCGCCGAGTCCTAGAGGCAAAATAACCCCGTCAACCCAGGCCACAGGGGAAATCGTGAGGGAAGTGTGCATACTATCCGGACAAGCCAGAGTCACACTCAGATAGGTAGTCACGTGTCCCAGAAGCGAAATAGTCACCAGGCCATGCAGCGAGAGATAGATGATCTGAAGAGGAAGCTACGACGAGCACAGCGAAGGCGATCTCCTTCAGACTCAGACAAGTCCTCTAATGCGGAGGATGTGAGTTACCGACGGAGGTCAAGGACCTCCCCAAGTGAAACCTTTACCTACGAAAAGGAACCACGCCCTGTGCGGAAGTATGAGAGCACATCTAGTAAGGGTTCGGGAAACGACGCCATGAAGAGGGCGTTGGATCAGGTTTCAAGGTCCCCCTTCACGTATAGAATTGAAGGGGCTGAGCTGCCTCGACGGTTCAACCAACCAGCATTCGCCATCTATAGCGGTCGATCAGACCCGGTAGAGCATGTGAGTCAATTTAACCAGAAGATGGCGATCTACTCGCAAAATGAGGCCCTTATGTGTAAAATCTTCCCGTCCAGCTTGGGATCAATGGCGATGAAGTGGTTCAACGGCCTGAAGACAAATTCCATAAGCTCTTACAAGCAGCTCACTCGGGATTTCTGCTCTCGCTTTATCACCAACACCAGAGTCCCCAGGCCCCTCGGTTCGCTATTGTCCTTGTCCATGCACGAGGGAGAGACTCTGAAAGCGTACTCCGATAGATACTGGAAAGTATATAATGACCTGGATGATAACCACAATGCTGTCGCTATCAGCACATTCAAAAGCGGCCTCCCCACCGAGCATGGCTTAAGGAAATCCCTCACTGGTAAACCGGTTGCCAACGTTGATCAGTTGAGGGATAGGATAGACAAGTACAAAAGAGTGGAGGAAGATCAGCTGCAAGGGAGGGGGAAGGAGAAGGTTATCCACCCCAAAGCAAATGATTTCAGGTCGGAACGGCACAATCATGGTCAGCCGAGGAGAGATTTTGCGCGACAGGCTGGGCAGAGTAACCCGCAAACAGTGAATGCCATATTCAGAGAGCCCGTACAACAGGTACTGGAGAAAGTAAGAGATGAACCCTATTTCAGGTGGCCGGGAAAGATGGCTAGAGAACCTTCCAAACGTAACCAAAACCTGTACTGCCACTATCATCAAGACCATGGGCACACTACTGAGGACTGCAGGAATCTGTGGAATCATCTGGATCAGTTGGTCCGAGAAGGAAAGTTACGTCACCTGCTGCACCCGTCGAGTGGCCACATCGGCCAAGCAACACAAGAGCCGCGAAAGGACGTGACCTTAAGACCACCCACCGGGACAATACATGTCATCTTCGCTGCACCAGGAAGAACGGGACCACCCATCCCCAGGGTGCTAGCTGTTGATCGGCTCCCCTCCGGGAGCAGGCAGAGGGAACACAAAAGGTCAAAAAAGGGAAGCTCTTTGATACTGGGGTTCTCGGATGAGGATAAGAGAGGAACTATTCAACCTCACGATGATGCCTTGGTGGTCACTCTGAGGATTGGGGGCTTTGACGTGAAAAGGGTGTTGGTGGATTCGGGAAGTGCAGTAGAGATAATGTACCCTGATCTATACAAGGGGCTGAACCTGAAGCCAGAAGATTTGGCAGTTTATGACTCCCCCCTTCTTAGCTTCGAGGGAAGAATGGTTACGCCAAAGGGACAAATCCGACTACCCGTGCAGACTGGGGCGGAGGTGGTGGAAGTGAATTTTATCGTCGTCGACGCTTACTCACCCTATACCGCGATAGTCGCCAGGCCATGGATCCACGCCCTGGAAGCCGTAACCTCCACACTTCATCAGAAGGTGAAATACCCATCCAAAGGACAAGTGGAAGAGATCCGAGGAGATCAGGCCGTATCCAGGCAGTGTATGGTGACCGCCGTCTTACATCGGCCCCACGCCGAGGCCTCGGCCCCTGAGAGTTTATAGCAATCAGCCGCCTCGGCAGAGCAAGACGACTGACTGGCCGAGGATATAGGGTGTGAAAGTTTAGATAAAATCGCTGTCAACAACGACCCGGAGAAGTTCTTTCTGGTCGGCTCGGAATTGCCCTCTCAAGAAAAGGAGGAACTGGTCGGATTTCTTAGAGAAAATGTCGACGTGTTCGCATGGGACGCCTACGATGCCCCGGGCGTCGATCCTAGCCTTATTTGTCACCACCTGAACGTCAACCCCTCTTCCACTCCGAAGAAGCAGCCACCCCGACGCCCTTCAAAAGAACATGCTAGTGCCGTAAAAGACGAGGTGGCAAAGCTAAAAAGAGTGGGGGCTATCAAAGAGGTCTTTTACCCAGAGTGGCTGGCAAACACTGTGGTGGTAAAGAAGAAGACGAGGAAGTGGAGGGTCTGCGTAGACTTCACGGACCTGAACAAGGCATGCCCAAAGGACCCATTCCCCCTACCCCGAATTGATCGATTGGTGGATGCAACCGTGGGGCACCCTCGAATGAGCTTCCTGGACGCCTTCCAAGGCTATCATCAGATACCCCTTGCGCTAGAGGACCAAGAGAAAACGGCTTTCATGACGCCCATCGGAAACTATCATTACAAGGTGATGCCGTTTGGGCTAAAGAACGCAGGCTCAACCTACCAAAGAATGATGACTCGGATGTTTGAACCACAATTGGGCAAGATCATTGAGGTTTATATAGATGATATGGTCGTCAAGACTAGAAGGGCGTCCGAGCACGTGAAGGACCTCGGAACAATCTTCACCATATTAAGGGAGCACCGGTTGCGGCTGAATGCCTCCAAATGTTCATTCGGGGTCGGGTCTAGGAAATTCCTAGGGTATATGGTCACCCACAGGGGAATAGAAGTAAGTCCCGATCAAATCAAAGCCATTAACAGCCTACAGGCTCCTCGAAATCCGAAGGAAGTACAGAAGCTCACTGGTATGATTGCGGCATTGAATCGGTTCATATCGAGATCGGCGGATCGATGTCGGCCTTTCTACCTCCTGATAAACAAGTGGAAAGAGTTTGCATGGTCGGAGGATTGCGTTCAGGCTTTCCAGCAACTTAAAGACTACCTGTCCCGACCACCCATCATGTCCAGCCCTGAGGCAGATGAGGTGCTGTTCGCCTACATCGCCGTAGCTCCCCACGCTGTAAGCCTGGTACTGATACGGGATGATAATGGGGTGCAGCGACCGGTGTACTATGTGAGCAAATCACTACATGAGGCCGAGGTGCGATACCTACCTTTAGAAAAGGCAATTCTGGCAATAGTGCATGCAACCCGAAAACTTCCTCATTACTTTCAGGCGCACACGGTCATCGTTCTGACTCAGCTTCCCCTCCGAGCAGTGCTTCGAAGCGCTGACTATACAGGAAGGATCGCCATGTGGAGTGCGCTCTTGGGAGCCTTTGATATAAAATATATGCCCAGATCCTCCATCAAAGGGCAGGTCCTCGCAGACTTGGTAGCGGAGTTTGCTGAGCCCTCCATAGAAACAATAACCGAGAAGAGGGACATGGATGGGAAGTCGGTTGGTGCGATTTCAACAGGGAGGAACACGCATTGGAAGGTCTACGTAGATGGCGCAGCCAACCAGAGAGGGTTAGGAGTTGGGATAGTTTTAATATCCCCGGACGGTGCCGCCATTGAAAAATCATTGAGGCTCGGATTCTCGGCTACGAACAATGAAGCCGAATACGAAGCCTTACTTCAAGGGATGACGATGGTTCAAAGGTTGGGCGGAAGAATAATAGAAGCGTTCTCGGACTCCAGACTGGTAGTCGGACAGGTGATGGGTGAGCTGGAAGCCCGAGATACTAGGATGCAAGAGTATCTGGGACAAGTCAAGCGGCTGCAGACGAATTTTGAGTCCTTCAATCTGACACACATTTCCAGGAGTGTCAACACCCATGCGGACTCGCTGGCCACTCTCGCCACGTCCTCGGCACATAATCTGCCGCGAGTGATCCTGGTTGAAGATCTAGCCCAGGCAAGTCCCATCAGTAGAGGCCCTGCCAGAGTCCATCAGATCAGAAAGAGTCACAGCTGGATGGATCCCATAAAGAACTTCCTTCAAAACGACGTCTTGCCGGAAGAAAAATTGGAAGCCGAGAAGATACGAAGGAATGCTCCTCGGTTTTGGCTGTCAGAGGACCACAAACTATATCGGCGCTCCTATTCTGGGCCGTACCTACTCTGCGTACACCCAGAAGAATCCGAATCTCTGCTTGAGGAGTTACACGAGGGGATTTGTGGAAGTCATACCGGAGGGAGATCGCTGGCGCACAGGGCACTTACCCAGGGGTACTGGTGGCCAAACATGCAGAGAGAGGCCCAAGAATACGCTAAGAAGTGCGATCAGTGCCAAAGATTCGCCCCGAACATCCACCAACCCGGAGGAGTTCTCAACCCCCTCTCGAGTCCATGGCCGTTCGCATAATGGGGCCTTGATCTAGTTGGACCCTTCCCCAAGGCCGCGGGGAACAAGCGATATATAATAGTCGGAACGGATTACTTCACTAAATGGGTGGAGGCTGAACCATTGGCCAACATTAGGGATGTGGACGCCCAAAAATTCATCTGGAAGAATATCATCACCCGCTTCGGGACTCCGCGCACACTCATTTCCGACAATGGTCTGCAGTTCGACAGTAAAAACTTTAGGGAGTATTGCCGCGAGTTTGGAATCATCAACCGATATTCCACCCCTGCCTACCCTCAGGGAAATGGGCAGGTCGAAGCCGTGAACAAGGTCATAGTAAACGGACTGAAGAAGAGGTTGGACGAGGCAAAGGGGAGATGGGTAGAAGAACTCCCCCATGTCTTATGGACTTATCGGACGACGCCGCGACGATCGACCGGTGAAACCCCCTTCTCGATGACTTACGGGGTTGAGGCCGTGCTCCCGATTGAGAACAACTTTCCCACACTGAGGTCTAGGTCGTTTACCCCAAGTGATAACGATGAGTTATTGGAAAGGAGTCTAGACCTAGCCGAAGAAAGAAGGGAGAAAGCGATGATTCACGTGGCCTATTATCACCAGAAGCTGAGACAAGGGTATGATGCTAACGTCAAACCACGGCCTCTGGGGCCAGGTGATCTCGTAATGAGGAAGATTCTTGGCAGCGCAAAGAACCCCTCTTGGGGCAAGTTGGGGCCCAATTGGGAGGGACCATACCGTGTCACATCCGTGGCCGGAATAGGCGCCTACTACCTAGAAGATTTAGATGAAAAAGCAGTACCTCGACCATGGAATGTAAATAACCTCAGAAGATATTATTATTAATGAGAATGGCTTAGCACACGTTTTCTTTCATGATTATCCGCTGCTTGCTGGGCTACTGACAACCATTCGTAGTTTTAAACAGAACCCAAGTCCTGCATGGCTCCTCGGACCACAGACTTGGGGGAAATTATTACTCATAAGTTTTAAACAGAACCTAGTCCTGCATGGCTCCACGGACCACAGACTAAGGGGAAATTAATACTTAAGGCAACAATTCATAGTTTTAAACAGAACCCAAGTCCTGCATGGCTCCTCGGACCACAGACTTGGGGGTAATTATTACTCATAAGTTTTAAACAGAACCTAGTCCTGCATGGCTCCACGGACCACAGACTAAGGGGAAATTAATACTTAAGGCAACCATTCGTAGTTTTAAACAGAACCCAAGTCCTGCATGGCTCCTCGGACCACAGACTTGGGGGAAATTATTACTCATAAGTTTTAAACAGAACCTAGTCCTGCATGGCTCCACGGACCACAGACTAAGGGGAAATTAATACTTAAGGCAACTATTCATAGTTTTAAACAGAACCCAAGTCCTGCATGGCTCCTCGGACCACAGACTTGGGGGAAATTATTACTCATAAGTTTTAAACAGAACCTAGTCCTGCATGGCTCCACGGACCACAGACTAAGGGGAAATTAATACTTAAGGCAACAATTCATAGTTTTAAACAGAATCCAAGTCCTGCATGGCTCCTTGGACCACAGACTTGGGGGAAATTATTACTCATAAGTTTTAAACAGAACCTAGTCCTGCATGGCTCCATGGACCACAGACTAAGGGGAAATTAATACTTAAGGCAACCATTCGTAGTTTTAAACAGAACCCAAGTCCTGCATGGCTCCTCGGACCACAGACTTGGGGGAAATTATTACTCATAAGTTTTAAACAGAACCTAGTCCTGCATGGCTCCACGGACCATAGACTAAGGGGAAATTAATACTTAAGGCAACTATTCATAGTTTTAAACAGAACCCAAGTCCTGCATGGCTCCTCGGGCCACAAACTTGGGGGAAATTATTACTCATAAGTTTTAAACAGAACCTAGTCCTGCATGGCTCCACGGACCACAGACTAAGGGGAAATTAATACTTAAGGCAACCATTCGTAGTTTTAAACAGAACCCAAGTCCTGCATGGCTCCTCGGACCACAGACTTGGGGGAAATTATTACTCATAAGTTTTAAACAGAACCTAGTCCTGCATGGCTCCACGGACCACAGACTAAGGGGAAATTAATACTTAAGGCAACCATTCGTAGTTTTAAACAGAACCCAAGTCCTGCATGGCTCCTCGGACCACAGACTTGGGGGAAATTATTACTAGTTTTAAACAGAACCCAAGTCCTGCATGGCTCCTTGGACCACAAACTTGGGGAAAATTATTACTCATATAAGTTTTAAACAGAACCTAGCCCTGCATGGCTCCACGGACCACAGACTAAGGGGAAATTAATACTTAAGACAACTATTCACAGCTTTAAACAGAACCTAAGTCCTGCATGGCTCCTCGGGCCACAGACTTGGGGGAAATTATTGCTTATGATAGATTGGGAGATCATTACTTAAAGGAAACCATTTTAATACGTGCGCGCAGTCTGGCACCATCGCAACCCTCAGATGCGCAGCCCAAAAACCCATTTTATCTTGACCGTTTATCTGTATCTACATAGTTGTAAATGTTTAAAGAAGAGCGCTACTGACGTGCATCCATAGTAAGCAAAACGAATATTTTATATTAATATTCCGAGTACATTAGAAGGAGAGGTCCTTACAAAAGAGCGGAAAAATAGGACGACTCTCGGTCAAAAAAGGAAAGAGTACAAAGATCAAAAGCCTAGAAGGCTAAGCCTCAGCAGGAGGATCTCCTTTCTGCTCGGGCTGAGGAGGCGGAACCTCGATGGTAGAGTCTACGACGGGATCATTCGCCATATCGGGCACAAGGACAGCATCAGGCGTCGCCAGATCCTGCTCAGAGGCAGCTTGGACACCATCAGGATGCGCTCGAATCTCTTTAGGATAGAAAATGCTCTCGGGCAGTCTCAGCGCCGAGTCAGCAGGAACTCCCGCCGCGTCGAGGGCACGAGACCATGAGATATCGCAATACTCCCGGCATACCTCGGGGATCTCCTCGGATAGCCTGGCCTCCGTCTCTTCGGCCCCGAGCTGGCGTGCAGCACTCTTCTCAGCCCCTGTGGCCTCTCGGATCAGTTGGGCCTCCTCTTTGACCCGTCGCAGCTCATCCTCGACCCTTTGCAGAGCGGTCTTAAGATCCTGCACTGCCTGTTTCTCGGTGGCAAGGTTAAGCTGGGTCGAGAACAGCTCCTTGCGCTGGTCCTCCGCCTGGGCCTCAGCACTCTTCAAACCAGCCTCTGCAGACTTGCGCCGGTTCTCTGACTCCTTGAACTTGTCCATGAGTTCAGCGTAATCGTGCTGGAGGGACCCCAAGGTTTTCTCCACCTCCGCTCGTGCCTGGTTCTCGACCTCAGCCCGACTACTGTTACCACGGCAAAATTCCTCAGCCACGAATACCTGCTGGGTAATCTACAAACGAAACAAGATTGCTGTAATCTAAGGTCAAATAAATTAATGAAACAGTAAAAGGATTACTTACCATCGCGAGATCCCTTTTAAGGGATAGGAAGATCTCGGGCTGAGAGAACCGCCTATAAGCCTCCATATCCCGAGGAAGGAGTAGGGGCTGCTCTAAGGCCTCGGCCACGTAGCCCGCCCGGCCTCGATTGTACTCTCGGATCGAAGCATTGTAGGGAATGGCCACCCCATCCAGCTCCAATCTGGGGCCCCATACACGCGGGGTAGCACGTACCTCCGCAAGAGTGTCCTCGTCTCGACTCTCCGAGGAGTTGCCCCTTCTGCTCCTTGGCGCGCGAGTGGTTTTTTGCTGCTTGGTCGGCTGGGCAACCACCTCGCCCTCCTCGGGAGTGTCGGCCGGCCTTTTCTTCTTTAAGTCCGGATTAACCTTAAGGCCAAGGTCTGAGGTGTCGGTAGGAGCCACAGGAGGGAGGGTCTTGCCCTGTGGTGGAGTTGGTGCCTTCGAGGACTGTCCTTTCGACAACCGGCCTTTCCCTCGGGAGGCCATCAGCTCCTTTAGAGTTTTTCCTTTTTCTGCCATGGGCTTTATCTCCTCGTCCGAAGTATCGTCCGAGCAGATAACGATGGAAGGAACACCAACTGCAGAATGTCGGTCCCGCTCTCCTTCGGGATCAGAAAATTCCACCAGGGGGGTTTGTTGAACTTCCTCCTCAAAATAAAACTCGTCTATCTCTGCCTCAAGGGAAAGACGAGATGATTCAGCTCCCTCTTCAGCCTGAGCAGCAGCACCCGGCTCGTTTGGCGGAGGTAACTACTCTGCTAAGTAGGGATTCCTAACACCGGGCAGCACAACTGGTGGCAGATCGTGTTCAGCTAGGAACCCGTCCCTGGACACGTCGATCCTAGCCAACCTCGGACTGCCCGCCCTTATAGCGTGACCGATAGCCTGGAAAGAGCTGCTCAGAGGTTGATAGCCCAGAACCAGATGGGCCGCACGCAACTGTCCGTCCTCGGAAACGTAAATCTCCGATCTAAGAAGGTAGTTCAACGCTGGCACGTTCACAAAGTTTAGCCGAGGAGCGACGTGAACTTTATCTGCAAGCAATCAAGGAAAGCGGGGTTAGTTCACAAAGTTTTCCAATTACAAAGAAAGCAAGAAAAATAAACCCTCAATACTAAATCCTTCCCCAAAAAAGGATCGATCCTAAAAACGCCGCACCTGGGTTTCCTGCCCGAGTTGGACAATGAATACCGTCGAACCACTCCCCAGAGGTAATCAGGAAGTCATTCTTCACGGTCTTATTGGATATTGGGAGACAAGAGATCAACCTAACATCCTCGTTCCGGGATTTAAGATAATACCCCTCATCCCCGAGGCGGTGACATTCGTACAGATAGGCCACATCATGCCAAGTAAGGCCTAGATTCATCCGCTCGTCTAAGACATCTACACAGCCTAGTATCTTGAACATATTCGGGGCACATTGATACGGCGTCAACCTATGGTTGAACAAGTATTCTCTTGTGATCCTACGCATGGGAAGTGTCATCCCTCCCTCTATGAAAGCAATCATGGGGATAACGACTTCTCCCTCACGCCTATCTGTCAATATTCCTTCAAGAGGACAGTACCGTAGCCCAACCCCTGGGGGAATGTGATATTTAGCCCTAAAGGCCTCCATAGCGGCTGGGGTGTTTACTAACTTCTCAAATCTACCCATCTGGACTTAACCGGGGAACAAAAGTAAAGACTAAAAAAAAAAAGTAGAGTCCGAGGAGGAAATTGAAACAGCAAGATGAACGAAATGTACTGGTACCTTCACAAAACGTTCAATGAGACGCCTGGGAATCTCTCGTGGACGAAACGCTTCACAAAAACGGCTACGATGGCGTAACGGACGCAAGTGTTCGTGCATCCCTGGGGTTCGATGGAGTTCTCTGGAAGCCTCTAAGGTTTATGAAATGCAGATAAAAGAAGAAACTGAACCCCTATGACGTCTTATATAGCCAGGAGGAGAGAGAAAAGATCACTCCTACCTGAAAATACGAGAAAAAACGATAGCCGTTCGATCTACGCCACACCGTTGGATGAGGGAACATGACGCCTCCAGAAGTTAATGGCCGCGCCTCGTAAATTGCAGCGCGTCAGAAGTAACGGTCCGCACGCGCGCCACACGCTCTCCTTATTTCCACCCTCTCCCAAACGTCAAAACCCCGTTTTTATCCTCTGACAGAGATAGAAACCGGAGTTTTGAGGGGCTATTGTGGGGCCCAGCCCAGAAATAATGGGCTATTCCTAATTCAGGCCCGTCCGAGGAGCATCCTGTCCGAAGAGAAACCACGTATGAAGCATTACTCAATCCCAATAAACGCCAAGGAAACCTGTCCGAGGAGAAACTCCTCCTCGGACATCACGAAGCCCAGACGAGGAACTCTCCCCAGCCACTTCAGTTCATCCTCCCAACATATAAAATGAATAAAATCTAAAATATCCCATGGAGAGCTACCACCACATTAATTGCGCCCCAACCACCCTCTTGGCCGCATTAATGAGGAAATGACCCCTGAACAGTACCGCCTTGGCCTCTGCAACTCACATGGGGAGAGATGAAGGCGTCTGATGGGACAGCCACTCAAGTAGGTGCTTAGATAGTCAACAAGTGTAAGGTTGAGATGAGAGAAGGGAACTATATAATGTAGTGGAGTCCCTTAGAGAAGGGGACGAAAATTTCTGTATGAGGAACTAAAGAAATAAACTTATACGTGAGAAATCCATTCTGGTGTTTTTATTTTCTGCAACAATGCTGTCCATGTATCAGACCGAACAGACTCACTGAGACCAAGTTCTTTGACCCATCCTCTACAAATATTTATTGTGGGTTGCGCTTTGGGCCAGGGCCTGATCAATCGAATTTGGGCCAGGAAAATCGTGCAACTACAATTTCAATTGTTTCCTTAAAACTCACAATGAACAATTAAACCAATATTGTCTTAATTTTATTATTTTTTTATAAAAAAAAAATTTTAAAAATGGTTCAGGTTGGGTCACGGGTCAGTTCAGGTCAAGTTAACCCGCAAAAAACACGGGTCGGGTCATGGGTCAACCTGTTTTTTGCTTCGGGTCAAAAAAATTGAGTTCAGGTTAGGTATTTTTTTAGTCAGGTTAGAAAATTCTAACCCGTTTTGCCATGTCTACATGCATGTACATTGAAATTAACTTAAATTAATAAATAAAATAACTTATACAACAATATATAGATCGGACGTTGCATGCGAAATTTCTTAGCCTTTGTTAATCCCTACTGAACCACGATCCCTCTGGACTTCCATTTCAACTTTCTACTTTTTTTTATATGCTTTACAAAGTTTCTTCTTATGAAATTTAAAAATAAAAAATAAAATTGGATTAAAAGAAGCATAACAACAACGACAAGTCGTATTCCACAGTAATATGAATACTAAAGCTACAAGTCACACAGATGAACATTGAAGTAATATGCAAGGTTTTCAGACCCAGACCATTCATTGAACCGTAAAAGGGAGAGATTCAAGGTTTTTGAGGTTGAACTGAGGTCGAACCGAGGTCAAACTGTGATGACGTCATAATTAAATTAATAATTAATTAAAGCTTAAATATAGATATTAAATTTATAAAACTAGCAAAATTGACTAATATATCTATATATGTGAGGGAAATTTAATGATTTTCAAGCATATATTTAATAATTAAATAAGAAAGTTAATAAAATAAAATAATAACTATGAAAACATTAAAATTTATGATTAATTTTTGAAGTAAAGTTGAATATCTTTGAAGGATTTTAATTATAATTTTTTTTATTCCTTGTAAGAGATGGATAATTTAAATAAGTAGAATAAAATTGTGTTAAGTCGTTTTTATTAAAAAAAAAAAAAAAAAGCTAAGGGGTTGGACTGCACGGTTTTTGCCACCGGTTCGTGCGGTCCAACTCCGGTTTTAGGAGTTCACGGAATTGCTACATATGCCCAATTCTTTATACTTAAAAAACCGGTTTTCATCTCGGTTCTTGGTTTTCATAGTCCGACCTCCCGATCCGGTCCGATTCCCGAGAACTATGGTAATATGCAGTTGTTTTGAAGATTAGTAGTTTTATTTATTTATTTATAATATAAATATGATGAGATTTCAACTCATGATATTTATTTCATGATAATTACTATTTATTGTCAGGTCAAGATGTTGGTTTTTTTTGTGTAAGCAGAGTTCAAACCCTAGATTTCTTATTTGATGACAAGAAATTTTTTCTATATATATATATATATATATATAGTCAAAGATGAGAGAAAATTCAATTAAATTTTAAATTGAAGTCTAATTTTGTGCCACGTGTCTTATCTAATTTTTAAAATTTTTGTGTCAAGTGAATTATTAGGTGCAAAAATCAAAAAGTCTAAATTCAATTAGATTGTAAATTAAATTTTAATTAGAATTTAATTTTACACCATGTGTCTTATTTAATTTTTTTAATTTTTGAGACAAGAAATATTGGATGCAAAAACCAAAAATTCTAAATCCAATTGGATTATAACACACACACACACATATTAGCTTTAGTTATATGCTAGTATGTAACCCCGTGCATATACACGGGTGCATATATATATGCACGAGGTAACACACAAGTATATAACGAAACCCAAAACTGAGAGAAAATCTAATTGAATTCAATTGTTATCTAATTTTGCACCACGTGTCCTATGTATTTCAGTTTTTTTTTTTTTTTTTTTAAATTTTTGTTCAAGGTGAGTTAATACTATGCAAAAGAAAAAAAAAAAGTATAATAAAATTAAACCATCAAAAACCCAAAAGAATAAAGAGTGAACTCATGTGTATATTAAAAAAAAACAAAAAAAATAAATAAATATAAGAGAGAGAGAGAGAGAGAGAGAGAGAGAGTAAAACTCGTATATGACTTTGAAAATGTATAACTCTTACCCTAAGTATAATTTAAACTTATATATATATATATATATATATATATATATATATATATCTCTGTAATTCTGATTGTTTTTAATTATACCGTATATATGCACATGTTATACACTAGTTGAGTATTTAAAGGGAAGAACTTTTGTTGAGATAATTAGTTTTTTTAACATAATAACAAATGATTAAGAATGTAGTATAAGCTAGGATGGGGTTACATTCACATGAAAGAATAATTACATACTTGAAGAGCTTTGAACACCTATTTAGAAAAAAATTAAAATAAATAAATAAATCCCTTAAGCTTTGCTAATCCCCCATCTTTAATTTTGTCCTTTGCTTTAAATTAAGGGATGGAAGTGCTCCCCTTGGGCATAGTCATAGAGGAAGACGACGGAGTAGTTTTCTGCTTTGAGCCTTGCGAAGGAGAAACATGGTGATTCTTTGAAGGAGGGATATACGTCGACGGATTGCCTGAAGATGAAACGGGAGAATCCCTGAGCTTTCGGGGTAGCAAAGTAGAGGCATCCTTGGGTGGGGGATTAGTGACAAATAAGGCCTCTTGGGTGAACATTGATGAAGTGGTATCACCGGTTGTTGCCGGAATATTATTGGGCACATTTGGAGGAGCTTCACCTTGCTTTACTCCTCCAAACAACTATTCTTGCCCATTTGGGGTTGTCCTAGCCTCCATTGAAGGCATGCACACGAAAGAAAGCACCAGCACCACTGTGACTTTGAGCAACATATTTAGACGTCGTATAATTTTCTGTTAAGTTGAGAGAGTTTGAGATAGATGTCATGCTGTTAATTAATGTATATATATAATATTAAGGGAGGAAAGGGGAGAAACGAAAACGCGGACCGTGCAACAGGGGGAGGTTTGGTAGATTACTTAGAAACTTCGTTTCCAGAATCATCGTGGAAGTTATTCTGAAACAACTCCAAAGGTGTCATAGGCAACTTGAAATCAAATTCCCAGGGATGTGTATACGGTGTGAGTGGCTATATACATAGAACGTGAGTGTCAAATTGCAACAGAGTCAAAGTTTGCAAGGTGCAAAGCAAAAATGCAAATGTGCTTAACCCGAGTGGATGGAAATTTCAGTTTCAGAAAGATGATCTAGCATGCCTGGATTTTATTTTATTTTATTTTTTATGAGGTGCGTCGGACGTATAGTTCAAGCTAGTTTCTTTGTGAACAAGTATTAAATTTCAAATTTTAAATGTATAGGTGAACATTGTTAGTATCTTCCTAGTAATAGAATTAACTTACATGGTAAGGTTGCTCTCCATTTTACCATTAAAATTTTATTTCTTTAATTTAAAAGTGTAAATATAGTATATTATATTATTTAAAATTTTAAATAATATAACACAAATAATTATAATTTATTTAATCTAAATCATAAAATGGATGTATTTAGAATAAAGTTTTTTTTTTTTAAACTAGAGTTACCAAAAATTTGGTTTCTTACGTCGCAAATGGTTCAATTTAAAGGATATAAAGAAAAAGGTCTACTCCTAAATTCAGGTTACCATTCATTTAAGCATCTTCTAAAAAAAAAAAAAAAAAAAAATCATTTAAGCATGTCCATATATATTGAGCATGTACAATCCGTGGGAGCTTCTAACTTTAACTTGATAAGGCTTTGTTCATCATTATTTCAAGAAATCAAGAAGCATTGGCACAAAACTATTAAAAAAAAGTTACATATATATTTTAAAAGAATGAAATAACAGAATATTCAATATGCATATACTTTGATAAACATAAACTCTTCAATGAAATTTCCAGTAATATACACAGCAGCTTCTCTTCCCACAATTTCATGTTATTTCTATAGTGTTCCACGCATAAATCAATTTGTGCGACATATGTAACGTTGATACCATAAGATTACTACTTGCATCATTTTTTTTTTTTTTTTTTTAAGATAACAAGGTATGAAAAAAAAATTAATGGAAACTTTTTCAACACTACAAAAAAAAGGTTCTATGGCCGCGTTTTTAAAACGCGGCTATATGTCAAAAAAACGTGGCTATAGCCTATAGCCGCGTTTTTTTTTGCCACGCTTTCTAGTGTGGCCTAAAACCTGTGACTATAGGACTGACGGTCCTATGGCCACACTTTTTAACCGCAGCCCAAGACCAGATTCTATAGCCGCGCTTAAAACGTGGCCTAAGACCAGGACCAATGGTCGCGTTTAAAACGTGGCCTAAGACCAGGACCTATGGCCGCGTTTAAAACGTGGCTATAGGATCGGACCAATGGCTGCGTTTAAAACGTGGCTATTGGTGACAACTATAGCCGCATTTTTTAAATGTGGCTATAGGACATATTTTTAGCTGCGTTTAAAAACGCGGCTATAGCCCTTTTTTTCTTTTTCTTTTTTCCTATAGCCCTTTTTTCTTCAGCACAATGCTGAAGAAAGACATTCATTGTCAAATAAATCATCAAATTCTTATCAATGTAACTCTCCTCAAACGAAATCCTTGTTTTCAATTTCAATTTACTGTATTCCTTACAAGATCTCCACCCACACAGTAAACACTTAAGTTGGGACTCCTAACCTTTTGCTTAGTAAATCAAAATAGGCATTTAACCAAACATAACAAAAAAGAAATCCATATCTGAATATGATATAAAAGAAACCAAAGAAACAAGCTTTAAAATGAAATGAAAGATATTCATATCCCCCCCCCCCAAATGTTTATGAGTATAAAAGGGGGGAAGAACATAACACAGTAACTATTCTCAGGGACTAAATTGTAAAATAAAAAGAAAACTAAAAGAATCTCAGTTTGAGTCACAACTCTATTGCCTAAAAATTTTTGTAATTGCATTAGCCAATTCCAATAGGCCAGAAGTAATCAAAATTGATATTTACTAAGAGACAAATTCAATACATACATAGGGCCTGGGCAGTAGTTAGTCTTGCCCAAGGATCCTTCACCAGTAACTTCTTTACAAAATCTTTCGCACTGTTGCTTATGGTTGGCCATGGTTTGCGGTGAAAATCAGGCTTGTTTCGTAAGACCTGCAAAAGTGAGACAGTTAGATAAGTATACAAAAGGAAACTATGGGGGGAAAAAAGAAGCAATATTGAAGACACAAACTTTATGGTAGATTGAGATAGAAAAGGCTCGACAATTGAACTCATTTTCTACAAATTCACCGAACTGGGTTTTCCACAACTTCATTGCCTCTCTTCCTCTCCCTCACCCCAAGACATCACACACACACACACAAGAACTAAGGTTAAAAAAAAAGTTCAAAGATTGGAAGGATAAGAACTAATATTAAAAATTTTCAAGTTTATAGAATTTTTTTAGAGACTAAGTATTAACAGCCATATGAGATTTAACCATAGTTCACTTTCAAGTGACATAGTCAAGTTGAAGTTGGGTTTTTTCTATGTTCGGCCTACTGATTTTCAAGTAAACCCATTTTCAACGTTATATTGGGCTTGTTAAATTGGTATTGGACCTATTTTTAAAATAAAGAATAACAAACCATTTTGATTAGCCTGAAAACACACAAGTGACTGCCTTCTGAAACATACTAGAATATCTACCAATCATAGTTCATGTAATTTCAACAACACTCAAAAGCATAAATATAGTAGGATAAATATCACAAAAGAATAAATACGTACCTTATTACCCATCAGGAGACCAACAGCATAGCCAGGATTTGAGTGGCACCTTCCATGATGACGACAAAGTCTAAAAAGAAACCAGAAAATACATATTACAGTGTGCACAAAAAAAAGTTTGACAGAAAAATAGCCAGGTTACAAGGACATAACAGCCTTAATAAATGTGGTTTTCCATAAATAAAAATTCATAAAACCCAACTTCAAAAATCAAGAAATAATGAGAATTATGACATGACAAAAGTCACAATTGCACTAAAAAGTAGCGTAAAAGAGGACATCGACTAATTCATGATTGGTATTTACCTAAATACTTGGGATACCACTAACTAAATGAGAACTTCATTGCAAAAGCGGAGCACTGTCAGGGACCCTGCTATTAGCTACTTATCCAACAAAAAAGAAAAAGAAAAAAAAAAAGAGCCTAACCAAACTCAATCCATCCTCCAGGAAAAATAAAAAGACTATGCTACCTAGCCTAGTATTATTCAATAGTAATAGTACCCGACTACTCGTTAATTTTTTTTTTTTTCTTTTTCTTTTTGCAACAGATTCAAAATCAAAACTTGATTGTCTTATCATGTTCGTTTTCCCTGCAACCAAAGAAAGGGTACAGCTATAACAACTCATTCAATCAAAAAACAAACAAACGGCTCAAGATACTCAAAATTCTCATCTTTTATCAGCCTTTGCCAACTATCAAAACAGAAGGGGAAAAAACTATCTTTATCCCAACAAACATGAATTTTGCCAAACAGAACAAAGAAAAAAAAAATGCGTCCATGTTAATCCAGATTGCATAGCAAAACTCCAATAAACCAAATTAAAATCTCATAACATAAAAGATCAGAGAACCAACCTCAGAATTGTCACCTCCACCCACTTCATGAAATCGAAAAATGCGATTTGGCAAAGCTGACCAAGTAGTGAAATTCCGATCTTCAACATCAAATAATATTGAAACTGAACATGCACATAGATTTAATCCACTGAAGGAGTTTAGTACTTACCATCATCCTCCACTTTCATATAACACGTGCCAACCCATACATAAACTGATACCTAAAACCACAACATCAACAAAAAAATTATCAATTCTCAGAATTTCGATAAAAAATTAAAGAAACAATAACAAATTATGTATTTCCAACATGGAAAAACAAACTCAAATTTGGATCATTAAAAAAAATTAACAAAAAAATTAAACAAAAATTAACTCAAAAGAAAAAAAAATGTAAAAAATACCCATTACACGAACTGATGCGTTGCAGGTTGTGGTGGGAGGCGAAGGGTTCCGGAAGCGTCGCCAGATGGTGCGAACTGAAGCATCGCGAACATTCTGCCAGATGAAGCGTCGCGATCGGCGCCAACGGCGACGTTTTAATCGTCACCATCGGTGCCTCGTCGCCATCGACGTCGATCGCCAACGGCGGCGCTCAAGCGTCGCGATCGACGCTGATCGCGACACTTGAGCGTCGCTGTTGGCGATCGACGCCGAGCGTTGGCGAGCGACGTCGATCGCGACTCTTCAGCGCTGGCGACCGGCGCCGATCGCGACACTTCAGCGCTGGCGATCGGCACCGATCGCGACGCTTCAGCGCTGGCGATCGACGTCGATCGCGACGCTTGAGCGTCGCGATCGGTGTGGGTTGGAGTCTCGGCGTCGCCGTTGAGCTTCATCGGCGACGGCTGAGCTCAACGGCGACGGTCTTTGTGGTTTGTGTTTTTTTTTTTTTTTTTTTTTTGACCGAAATGGCTCTGGGTTGAAATGTTTTGTGGCTTTGGGTTTCTTTTTGGTGTGCTATTACTATTGAATGGCCCCGTTTTTAAAATGCGGCCACAGTTAAGGAAAAGATTAAAAAAAAAAAAAGTTTGCCAAAAAATAAAGTACGGAGGTCCTTAGGCCGCGTTTTTAGCTCAAAAAAATGCGGCGCTAAAAACGCGGCCTAAGAACCTATCTATGGCCGTGCTTAAAAAATGCGGCCTAAGAACCCGTCTATGGCCCCGTTTTTAAAATGCGGCCATAGTTAAGGAAAAGAAAAAAAAAATTTGCAAAAAATAAAATACGGAGGTCCTTAGGCCGCGTTTTTAGCTCAAAAAAACGCGGCCTAAGAACCCGTCTATGGCCCTGTTTTTAAAATGCGGCCACAGTTAAGGAAAAGAAAAAAAAAGTTTGCCAAAAAATAAAGTACAGAGGTCCTTAGGCCGCGTTTTTAGCTCAACAAAACGCGGCCTAAGAACCCGTCTATGGCCACGCTTAAAAAACGCGGCCTAAGAACCCATCTATGGCCTCGTTTTCAAAATGCGGCCACAGTTAAGGAAAAGAAAAAAAAAGTTTGCCAGAAAATAAAATACGAAGGTCCTTAGGCCGCGTTTTTAGCTCAAAAAAACGCGGCCTAAGAACCCATCTATGGCCCCGTTTTTAAAATGCGGCCACAGTTAAGGAAAAGAAAAGAAAAGTTTGCCAAAAAATAAAGTACGGAGGTCCTTAGGCCGCGTTTTTAGCTCAAATAAACGCGGCCTAAGAACCCATCTATGGCCCCGCTTAAAAAACGCGGCCTAAGAGCCTGTCTATGACCCCGTTTTTATGAAACACGGCTTTAGTCTATCTTGGGCCGCGTTTTTTGTAGCCACGGCTTAAAAAACGCGGCCCAAGGCCCCCGCGTTTTGTAGTGCAAGGACAATATATATATATATAGTACTAGTATCGATCATTTTATTTTTCCTTTATTGATGAATAAAATGGTATCATTATTTGAACTACATATTACCATGAAAGGCCCTCTTAAAAAAATAAAAATAAAAAGTCAATTAGCTTTTACAAAAAAAAAATCTACTAATATTGCCTACTATGACGCTAATAAACCCTTTCTTTCTTTCTTATTTTTTTTTTTCAGTAGTGTGTGGCCAGATCGAAAAACTAATATATTTCAATCAAATAATAGCTAGGACTAAGATTAGAAAGGCCAAAATGCAAATTAAAAGGCATAGATGCCCACAGAAGTTGGAAGCATTATTTCTAAATTTAATCACGTAATCTACTTGTTACTTCGTACATATTGTGAGAGGGAACTACACGGTTACAACGAAGACGATAAGAATAATATACATCGAGCCACATCTGTGGACTTGCCATTTACCGTGTCTAATAAGAAGTAAAAGATAATAAGACACCATTAGTGTTTTTGCCAAGGTGCTTCTTTATTTCTTTCCTTTGTTCTTAATAATAAAAAAAGAAAAAAAAAGAAGAAGTTATGACATAATTCATAATTTAGATTAAATTTTATAAATCTAAATATGTAGTGACGGTCCCGTCCATTGTTAGATTCAACTTGCATTGCTGTGACTATAAGAAGCATATTAATATAGAAACCTCGATTACACAAGAATTGTGATGATGCTTGCCTGCAATTTTCTGAGGTGCCCGGGACGTGTAGAGTAAGTTTCTTTGTCGACAAGTCTAAAATTTCAAATTTCAAGTATACTTGAACCTTGTTAGTATCTTCCTATTAATAGATTTGGATGGTACATGGTAAGGGTGCTCTCTATTTTAAAACTAAAATTTTATTTTCTTAGATTTTAAATGGTACTAGTAATGTAAAATTTATATTAAATGTGTACAATATTGTACAAATTTATTTAGTTTATAATGTAAAATTTACATTACTAGTGCAATGATAAAACTAATCAAATGATAATAAACTCTAACTTCAATGAAGTTTTCACTAATATACTCATCATTAGTGTCTCTCCTCAAGTTTCATATGGCTCCTATAGGGATAAAAACCTTCTATCCCACTCAATATATGCTGCACCTATCACCTTGTCACATTTTTTATTCACTTATGCAGTGCCAACATTGAAGTGTAGCATAAATAATCTGTGCCCTTGAAACCACAAGATTACTACCTCATTATTTATTTATATTTTTTTGAAGATAACAAGGAATGAAAGAAAATTAATGGAACTTTTTTCAAGAACTATAACAGATATTGTATCGATCATATTTCTTGTTCCTTTCTTGGATGAATAAAACGATATAATTATTTGTACTATATATTACCATGCAAGATCCATTTGTTTTTTTTTTTTTTTTAATCAATAAGATCAATTAACTTCTACAAACATATCCTATATACTAATATGGTCTATCTATGACGCTAGTGGAAACCCTTCTCTATTTTTTTTTAAGTATGGCCAGATCAAAGACTAATATATTTCAACCGGATCGATGATAGGAGTCATAGGACTATGATTATGCATTATTTTAATCTGTTTTGAAGGAAAAAGATACTTATCTTTCTACCTTTTTATTAAAATGGCCAAAATCCAAAAGACATAAATGCCCAGATGCAATGCAGTCCTCTCTTTTTACCTTTCCCACATTTCTTTTTGTATTTAACTCCTCTTTTTCATATGTTGGAGTCAATATTTCTAATTTTTAATCACGAATCTACTGTTGATATTGTGCTGGAGATTTACACCATAAAGGAACTACACGGCTACAAGGAAAATGATAAGAATTATACATATATTCACTATTCAGCCACCTCTGTAGATTTCACATTCGCCGTGTCCAACAAGCTATAAATGATAATAACAAACCATTGGTATTCTTGCCAAGGTGCTTCTTAATTTATTTTTCTTTGTCCTTTTTTTTTTTTTGATGTGAAACTGATTACTTTAAATTAAACTTAAAAACCAACTACATGACATCTTGGGCCACCAGCCCCTCAATACAAGCTGGAACTTCCTCAACCCACGCGTAATAGTCTGGCACGCTTTTAGCAAATTGGGCTAGCGTGTGTGCAACCTTGTTTCCTAACCGGCCCACATGGCTAAATTTTACATTTCTAAACCCATACAGCTGGGACAATGACCCATTAATAACATTAACAATAGAAGCTGGGACCTCTGTACGTCGGTGCATGGCGTTCACGACAGTGAGGGAATCGCTTTCAAACAGGCAGTCTCGGATTCCCATTTCCCATGCGAAGCGAACACCTTCCTCCATTGCTTTAGCCTCTATCTCAACCGCACCTAACGGAGCTTTTATCCGCTTGCTAAGTGCTGCCACTACCTCTCCGTGGTGGTCCCGTATTACCACTCCAATCCCGGCTTCCTTTTGCTGAGTAAAAACTGCATCGTCCATGTTTGCCTTGTACCATGGAGGCTTGGGAGGTCGCCATCTTGCTTCCACAGAATCTTTGAATGGTCGTGTAGAATAGTTAGCCATCACAAAGTTCTCCAAGAGCTCTTTTGTCCACCCAAGGAGGACGGACGCTGGTTTTCTGCTCTTTCCGTGGCGCACTTCATTCCGGTTCGTCCAGATGCCCCATGCCAACGTTACCATCAAACCCATGTCCTCCATCGGCCACTGCTTCACATTTCGAGCATACCACAATAAATCCAAGAATTCCGGGCAGTTGTCCATCACCTTATCCGTATTCATCCCTGCTTCCTTCCATACTTCCTTCGCACGGTGACAGTGCCAGAGTGCATGGCCTGTTGTTTCTTCAAAGCTTCCACACACCTCACATGTATTATCCGCCGTTATCCTTCGCCGGAATAGATTAGCCTTTGTGGGTAAGATATTCCGGCAAGCACGCCACGTGAAGCTTTGAATCTTATTAGGGACATTCAATCGCCAAATAAACTTCCAAAACTCCTTCATCCGTGTTGAGTTTGAGCTCTCCTCTGCGTCATTGCCAGTTCTCTCTTTGAGGGCCAAGCTATAAGCGGACTTCACCGTGAACTTCCCTGAAGGAGTCAGCGCCCAGATAATGTTGTCATCAGGCAGCGTTGGGCTCAGTGCAATGGTAAGAATCGAATCCACATCCTTGGCCATGAGAGTTTGCTGTAATGCTTCCAAGTTCCATTCTCCCCTTTGGTAATCTATTAACGAAGCCACTAATAGATCTTCTCCACCACTCGGGCAAGGTGTGACAGCTTTAAAAGTGGAGGATAAAGGAAGCCAGCGGTCCCCCCAAATCCGGACTTTTGCTCCATTTCCTATCCTCCAACGGCTCCCATTCCGGACTAACTGTTGTGCAGCAATTATACTCCTCCAAGCATATGAAGGTCTTGTCCCCGCAGTGGCTGAGAGAAAGTCTCCATGTGGAAAATATCTAGCATGGAAGACACGGTAGAAAAGTGAAGTTGTAGAGGTTTGAAGGCGCCATCCCTGTTTGGCTAGTAAAGCCAAGTTAAATGCTTTGAGGTCCCTAAAACCCATACCGCCTGTTTCCTTGGGAGTGCACATCTTCTCCCAGCTAAGCCAAGCCATTTTGTCAACCCCATTATTTTGTCCCCACCAAAATTTGAGGACCATACCAGCGAGCTCATCACATAAAGAATCTGGAAGTTTGAAGCAACTCATAGTATAAGAAGGTATTGCTTGGCCCACTGCTTTTATTAAAATTTCTTTGCCCGCATTCGATAGTAGTTTTTCCTTCCACCCTGAAAGTTTTTTACCCAGTTTGTCTTTTAGATCATGGAAGGTGTTCTTCTTGGATCGTCCAACCAACGAAGGTAATCCTAGATATTTTTCATGCTGGCGTATGACTTGAGCTCCAAATCTAGACTTTATTTCCTCCTGTATTGCCCGCGGAGTATTTTGGCTGAAAAATAAGGCAGTTTTGGCTTTATTGAGTTGTTGCCCTGAGGCAGCTTCATAAACACTGAAAATGCGCTGTAACTCATCACATTCTTCCAAAGATGCTCGACAAAAATCAAGCTATCGTCGGCAAAGAACAAGTGGGAAATTCTTGGGGCTCTCCGACACACAGCTACACCATTGATAAATTGTCTTTCTGTTGCACGACGAAGTAGTGCTGAAAGACCCTCTGCACAAAACAGAAACAGATAAGGAGATAGTGGGTCCCCTTGGCGAAGGCCCCTAGAAGGGACTATTCTACCTCGGGTTTGCCCATTAATGCGGATAGAATATGTGACAGTAGTTATGCATCTCATAATCACTTCAATCATCTTCTGATGGATACCCATTTTCCTCATAATATTCTCCAAGCAAGGCCATTCTACCCTATCATAGGCTTTGCTCATGTCCAATTTTAGAGCCATCTCCCCCACCCTCCCAGACTTCTTTTGGCAAATGTGGTGCATGGTTTCGAATGCAACTAACACATTATCAGTTATAAAACGCCCTTTGGTAAAAGCACTCTGATTTTCACTGACAATAGTAGATAAAACACTTTTCAATCTATTAGCAACAGCTTTGGAGGCTATCTTATAGGCTACATTACATAAACTAATTGGCCTGTATTCAGTAATTTTTCTAGGGTTCTGGACTTTGGGAATAAGAACAATCTGTGTGTCATTATAGTTAGGAGGAACAATACCATGGTTCAGGAAATCCAGAGCAGCATGAGTGACGCAAGTGCCTGTGAGCGACCAGAATTTCTGATAGAAAAGAGGTGGCAAGCCGTCCATACCTGGAGCAGTATTGGGGTGCATTTGCTTCAGTGCTAGGTCAACCTCTGAGGCCTGAAACTCTCTGGTTAGCAGCAGGTTCATAGCATCCGTGACTGTAGGTGTGATGGCATTCAAAAGTTCTGTCATATCTCCCGGCTGAGTGGAAGTAAATAATGTGGAGAAATACTATGTAGCAACATACTCGATATCATCCATACCCTCCTGCCATAGCCCATTCCCATCCTCCAGCCCCTGAATCCAATTCCTTTGCTTCCTGTTCGAAGCTTTTGTATGGAAGAAGCTAGTATTACGATCCCCTTCCTTCAGATAAATATTCCGAGATCGTTGTTTCCACATGACCTCTTCTATATCCAACCAAGAGTTTAGAGATTGCCTGACCTGCCGGATGGTTTCCAGATTGTGCTCCGGGTCGGTTTCCAGTGCTAGGAGCCTATTCCGGAGTGATTTAATCCGGTTTCCAACATGGCCAAATTCCTGCTTGTTCCACTGAGTGAGACGAGCATTACATGAGGAAATGCAGTTCTGTAATGGATGACCTGTAGAGACACCCAGGCCAGATTCCCACGCTTCACTTACAACCTCCGCACACCTTGGATCATGGAGCCACATTGCTTCAAACCTAAATGGCTTTCCACCTTTATGTCGCCTTTCCCCTCCTTGATTCCACCGAAGAGCTAAAATGCAGTGATCCGACGCTGTGGTCGACAGATGGTATAACTTCGCATTCGCAAATTTTAAAAACCATTCCGGCGTGGCTAACGCCCGGTCTAGTCGAATCCACCAACTGTCTCCATTTGCAAAAATTTTGTTCCAGGTAAAACGTGGCCCCACATACCCTAAGTCTCTGAAACGGCATCTGTTTAGTGCATCCCGAAACCTTTCCATCTGTTTAGGTGACCTCCGATTGCCCCCAAGTTTTTCAGCATCACTAATGATCTCGTTAAAGTCCCCCATACACAGTCAGGGGAGATGGTTGGAGCTCCCAAGTCTTTCTAGAATACGCCAAGTCTCCTCTCTCCTACTCGTTTCCGGTTGGCCATAAAACCCCGTGAACCTCCACTTCCCTGTGCCATCAATCCCTCCCACCTCTGCATCTATATGCCAAGGTCAGAATGTTTGAATGTCCACCATTATTTCCTTTTTCCAGAGTAAGGCCAATCCCCCTTTACTCCCATTGCTAGTCACTACCAGCCCTTCTGTGAATCCGAGAGTACGCTTCTTTTTATTCATCTCTTCCTTAGATAGCTTAGTTTCCATAAGGAACACTAAACTGGGATCTTCAGAGGCTATTACCTCTTGGAGTTGTCGAACTGTTCGGAGGTTCCCAAGCCCCCGACAGTTCCAACTTACAGCATTCATTGATCTCGGCGGTGCTGTCTCGCAGCCACCGCCTTTTCAGTAAACTCCATAGCCAGCATTTTACTTACTTCAACCACCTCTGCCTCCAATTTTTTCTTCTTTGACGTAGATACCGTGTTTGTGTTTGTATGGTCATGTGCACGTTTATTTCCTGCATGTGCCTCCTCCGGTTTTGGATTATTAATCTTAGGCCCAGTGATAAGTCTCTTCCACGTTCTACTATTTGGGTTATTTGCACTAGGCCCATTAGGCCCATCACCCAAGCGGCCCATGTCATGTGGCCCATGGTCCAAAGTCCCCTCCACGTGAAGTTCTTCCTTCCTCATCTCTGTCAACGTGTTGTCAGATTTTCCTTTATTCCTGCAAACATGATTATCATTAGTAGCTTTTGTAACTGAAGGAAGATCAGTACCGTTACGGATTTCATCATCAATCTCCTGGATATGCGCCTCAAATTTCTCCCTGTCAGTAAATATGTCCGTGATTTTCGCCTTTTCATTCAAATTCGAATATTCCTTGGGATCCGCACCTTCCTTTCTCGTGCTAGCATCCGTTTCAGTGATCGTCACCGGCCTGTCAGTCACCGTCGTCGGAGTAGTAACGAAACCACTCTTCTCTGCCACTCTATGCGTTCGCCAATCCTCTTGCCCAGCCACCGATATTACTTTTCGCCTGAACATATTCACCTGAGGCGCGCGCATCCACTCTCCGAACTGCTGTTGCTGGGCATGTAAACTCCCTTTGCTGCGAATCCATATGTCGCACTCCTTAGCGTCGTGCGTTAACCTCCCACACCAGTAGCAGAAAATTGGGAGTCGTTCGTATCGAAAGGAGACCCACCCTTCACTATCTGGACCAAACCGCACTCTCCGTCCACGACTGAGCGGCTTTGTGATGTCCAGTTCCACGCGTACTCTCATGAACTCCCCGCCGTCAGTTTCGTCGTCATCGCTGCAGTGGATTACGCGTCCTAGTGTTTGGCATAGACCCTCCGTCGCCTCAATCGTCATTCGTCTCGCAGGAATGTCGTGCACTTGAATCCAAAACTCCGCCGTATCGAATCGGAGTTCCTTTAGAGACTGGTCCGTTTCGTATCGGCAGAGAGCGACCAGATATTTGTCAAAACTCCACGGAGCTCCGAGAAGAATTCGCTCAGCATCCAACTCGTCTTCAAACGTGAAAAGGACGAGATGGTTACCCAGGTCTTTGATCCGAAACTCTTGTTTTGTTTTCCATAGTGGTCGGAGAGTCCGAGCCACGACTTCTATACTGAGAGCTCTTTTCGTGAAAAATTTCGCTGCTAGCATGCTTCCTGGCTAAATTAAAATTTCCTGGATTGGGATCGAGGCCCAATCCTCGCCAAGCGCCTGGCTTCCCGCCCCAATGCTCCACGGGGGTCCACTGCTGGAAACCGCGTCCATGAGGGACCTTGGAGATGGCGAGGGTGGGTACGTGGCAGACGCATTAGGGAGAACCATGCTACTTCCCACCGACGTGGATGGGTTGAAGAAAATGAGGATGCAGGAGGTCTTCCTCAATACGAAGAGGTACTTGGGCATGGTAAGGTTCTTGAAACCTAAAACTTTACTAACTCTCACTCCCGGTTTGTCATTCACGATGTATTTATCTCCCTTGACAGGCTCTCCAGGCCACCTATAGGATAGAGGAAGAGGTGAACAATCAGAATAAGGCGACCGAGAATGAACGCTCCAAGCGCTTACTGGCCGCTGGGACACTTAAAGCTTCCAAGGACGACCTCGCCAAGGCCAAGACTGCCCTAACAGACGCTATCCGAGACTGGGATAGCGCCTCGACGGGTTTAGCCAGCGCCCAAAAACAGGCCGAGGACCAAACAAAACGTCTGCTAGAAGCCGAGAATCAGTTGCAAATAGCTAAAGAGCTGATCAAGGATTTAAATAAAAGACTGGTCACAGCAGAGCATGACAAAGGTCTGGCGGAGTATGCCCGTGACGAAGCCATAAGGGCCGAGCGGGAGGCCGAGTTTTCCAGAAACGAGGCTGAGGCTGCCAAGGAAACGGCCGAGGATGATGGTTATAATGCAGGGTAGCTGAAACCCAAGCCATCCTTAAAGCCCAGATTTCTGGAGTATGCAGGCTTTACTGCTCCCAGGTTTGGGAAGAGGCCTTGAAGCGAGCTGGGCTGAATGCTTCATCCGATTTGTGGAAAGCGGAGAACATATTCTACCCTACAGCCATCCGTGAGGCCACCTCCACCAGCTCCGTGGCTGTGAGCGACCAACCCGAGGAAGGGGTCACTCAGTCGGAAACCGTACAGGTCGGCGCCTCTCCTGGCTAGACGCTCAAAGAGGGAGAACTTCAGGATGTGATAGAAACATCTCAGCGTACGGATCCCGAGGTACCCAAAGAGGTTGCTAAGCCCGTAGTTGGCACACAGATGCCTAATGTTGAGGAGCCAGCCATACTTGCCCAGCCCCTACAGGCAATTCCCCTTACTGTGGTCCCCAAGAGTACTGATACTGACCCTGTTTAGCTTTCCCCAGAAGGGACTATCCTCCAGGGCGTCGAAGCTGATCCCGTTCCGCCTTCCCAGGACGTGGCCGATGAAAAATTAAAGAAGTAGAAACCCTGGCCAGACTTCGTATTTGTTTTTAGTTTAATGATTAACTTGTTTCTTTTCCATTTTGAAAGCTTTGTAATCTACTAGTAGTTTGAACCTGTTGAACATGTATATATGAAATCCTTTTCTTCCTTTTTCCTTTTGGTTACTTGTTAGTTGCCCTTGTCGATACTTACTATTATTTGTGAATTTTGAACTAATTACCTTAACACGTATGAATAGTTGTGCATGCGATAAATTTAGAATCATGTTTCAGAACGTTAGCTTACCTGCACCTATAGAGCCTTGAACTCATTTCTAACCTTCATTCAATGGAGATATAGGCATCATCCGAGATGTCACATGTAGTTGCTAGGTCCTGCTTAGTATCCAGGTTTCTTTAAAGTAGTTGGCTTCCCCATAGGTTTGAGTTCGAGGACCATGCAATACCTTGGTTCTGTCCAAAACTTGATTTTTATAGTAGTTGGTTTCCCCATAGGTTTGAGTCCGAGGACCATGCAATACCTTGATTCTGTCCAAAACTTGATTTCAAAGTAGTTGGTTTCCCCATAGGTTTGAGTCCGAGGACCATGCAATACCTTAGTTCTGTCCAAAACTTGATTTTTAAGTAGTTGGTTTCCTCATAGGTTTGAGTCCGAGAACCATGCAATACCTTGGTTCTGTCCAAAACTTGATTTCTAAGTAGTTGGTTTCCCCATAGGTTTGACTTCGAGGACCATGCAATACCTTGGTTCTATCCAAAACTTGATTCTGATAAGTAGTTGGTTTCTCCATAGGTTTGAGTCCGAGGACCATGCAATACCTTGGTTCTGTCCAAAACTTGATTCTGATAAGTAGTTGGTTTCCCCATAGGTTTGAGTCCGAGGACCATGCAATACCTTGGTTCTGTCCAAAACTTGATTTTTAAGTAGTTGGTTTCCCCATAGGTTTGAGTCCGAGGACCATGCAATACCTTAGTTCTGTCCAAAACTTGATTTCTAAGTAGTTGGTTTCCTCATAGGTTTGAGTCCGAGGACCATGCAATACCTTGGTTCTGTCCAAAACTTGATTCTGATAAGTAGTTGGTTTCCCCATAGGTTTAAGTCCGAGGACCATGCAATACCTTAGTTCTGTCTAAAACTTGATTTCTAAGTAGTTGGGGGAATTAACCCCTCGGCTATGGCATGAGACCTTGGTTTTAGGGGAATTAGCTTCTCGGCCAAGCCCCTAGAACCATCCATGCTGCTGACGCTACGAAGTGCAGCCCTAGTAAAGAAACATAGCCCCTAGTGGAACTTTACGCTAGAACACTACAACCGGCTGTTAGAAATGACAAGGGGATTGTCTCGTCCTACCGCCTGTGCCAACACACAAGCCTTTCTCACAGACGGCGCCAATTGTAAGGACACGATTTGTAACGACCCATAATAATATTGGGTTCGTACGTAAAAAGGCCCAAACAATATCATTTATAAAGCGTGGGTTTGAAAGGCTAGGCCTTGGTCACAAGACAGTGGGTTTTTCGTGGTGTTCATACACAGTTAAATCGTGTTCGCCCTAGGAGTCTTTCTCCTGGAGGCGGGCTGGGAGACTCTGGTTTTTAGCCATTTTTCTCAGCCACCACCTTGATGTATTAGCCTTCACATTATATAGTCATTCTTGGTTGATCTTAGCCCTCCACTTGTTGGTCAGGCAGGTGCCTACTTCTGTACTCGTCCCATCAGCTGTCCCTTCTTGCTTTCTGTTAGTTGCGATGATCGAAGTTACCCTGTCCAGGTGTCTTTTCTCATTAACGTGGTCAGGACGCTGGCGAGTGCATTTAATGCGGAGGGGACGTATTTACCTTGAACCAATTTTGCATCGTACCTCCACGTGGGCTCCGTTCTACTCGCATCTTTTTCAAGGGGCTGTTTGGGGATAGCCTTCATCGAGACGTTGCTCTTCCCCTTGAAGTCCTGGAGTGCCGAGGATAGGGTCGTCCTCAGCTGTTCCCCTCGACACCTCAGCTTTTCATCATTCGTCCTCGGTACACACCCTCCTCGGCATAGGCCCTGAGCCCTAATAGAGCGTGGGCCGGATCATAAGTTCCCCGGCCCCACAACTTACACAAGCCATATATTGGCCCTTTCTTGATAGGAGAAATTTCTACCATATTTATCAAAATTTTCTTTAAAATATTTCTCATAAACATAACAAAAAATATGTATCTCATGCACATTCTCAGTGGAGAAAAGGGGACATAAAGTATTGTAACTAGAGTAATTGGGCATGTGAAATATTGTAAGTATGGATTGTTACATTAGTACTTCAAGCTATAAAGCTTTCTTAGGAACTAACAAGATAATGAAATACCATTAATTTCAAAAGTTGAACATTACATAGCTTTGAACATTTTTATATTACATCTAATCTAATCTAAATATGTAGATACATCACATCCTAAACCCTTTTTATTTGCACATGGGCCAAATAAAAATGGGCTGACCCGGCCCATTGACGAGCCCAAACCATTCGACAATTCTTCTCACTAAAACATTAAACCCAAGAACGGTAGAACTCTAATTCTGTCCCCACTAGCCAGGTCCCAGAAATTGCATCGACAATTCCACCTTCCTCTCTCTCTGCTTTTTTTTTTTTTTTTTTTTGAATTATTACTATTTTTTTAACGGTGTTTGTTTTGTTCAGAAAGTTCAGGAACAAAGGGAAAATAATTTTTTAAATAAATATAGTGTGATTGCACTTTGGTGAAAAAATTATCTCCATCGATAAATGATAGATTAGGGGTGAGAAAATTGGATACTTTTAAACCCAAGTTTGTTAAGTATTTTGGGAGGAAAGACTTCAGCTTTGGAAGTGACTTACCAGAATATACTTGTATGGTGTGAGGTTGGGGACAATTGACAATATATTTACTTTTTTTGTTGCAACCTTTGGAGAAGCGAAAGGGATTTGCAGGCCATGTGACCAATGTTGTTGTTGGGGATTGTACAAGAATAAGATTGAGAAAAATTATTGGGAGACTAGACTATGATTTTATATCCGTCGGTAAAAAATTATTAAATCATATGTCTAATACCTACCAAAATCATTTTAGAATTATGATGAATGAATTGTGTATTTAGAGGGTGAGAGAGAGAGACCGATGTGGTGTGTCAACAATAGAGACAACTATTTGGGGACTTCGAAATTGTGTTATCTTAATCTATTTTAGCAGTGGGTTATAAAATGATTCAATGACATTAATATCTTTAGGATGATGTTTTTCTGGTATACTTTTGCGTAGGACCTCTAAATGAAAAAGGGTAGTTTGATTAGAGAAAATCAGAATTATAAGAGCAAGAGCTTTTAACAATTACTAAATTGGAGTTAGTTGACTCTATGTTTGGCATGTTATATATATTCTATGTAGATAGGGTGGGTACTGAATACAAGCTGATGATCTTGCTGTACGCTTGCTTTGGGAGAGACTCACATGACTAAACTCAACATAAGACCTTTAACACATGTTGATATATCAATATATTGCGCCGGGTTAGAATATATTGCCTTGCTAAATCAATATATTGCATGAAATTGGCTGAAATGAGCTGAATTGACTTGCTATTTAAACCTTCTAGGGGGTTACTAATTACTAGTCTGGTGTGGTGATCGGGTATGGTTTATTTTGGTGGTAAGTTTTAGAAGTAAAACTTTCTTGTGGTTAGGCTGGAGGCTAGATTGGCGTACCTCTTTGCATTTGTCATCAAAGCGGGAAGGGTTTGTGGAAAAAAGAGAGGAAATGGAGATAAATTTGGGAACAATTGGTATTGACATAGATTTCCATCCTTCGAGGGACCTCATTACTGCAGGACTCAGAGATGGAAATGTTCACCAATACATAATGTCAAACCACAAAGGCTATTTGAAGTTCATGCACACACTTAGTCTTGCAGAGCTGTTAGATTCTTCAATAATGGGCATGGTATTATTGCTTTTCCTTTTTCTTTTGTTTTGGCAGGGAGGGGAAATGAATAATGATTTTTTTTTTTAATACATGCCTAATAATGGGGTAATGAAATGGTTGGTTTTGCATTTATTGTTAGCAATTGTGACATGTTCTCTTGACCAGTCAATTCTGGCCACAGATGCGGAGACTGGATCAGCAATTGCTCGTCTTGAAGATGCTCACAGGTGGGAGTGCCTGCCTTGTTCTCTTCGTGTGTCCTTTTTTTGTTCTGTTAATAATATGTTCATTTCATGCTGTGAATGTTTGTGGAGCAGTGCTGCAATCAACAGATTGATAAACCTGAGTGAGGCAATTATTGCCTCAGGTGATGATGAAGGCTGTATTAAGGTCTGGGTTACCAGACAACGTTCTTGCTGCAATACTTTTGCTGCTCATCAAGATTACATTTCAGATATGAGTTTTGCATCTGATTCCTTGACACTCTTGGGAACTAGGTACTCTTCTCCAACAATAACAGTCAACTAATCATGCCTTTGCTTTCTGCTCATGCCTCACTTGTGCACCTACAGAACTATTCTTTTTTTTTAGAAAGCTCATATCATGTTTCCTTAGTTTGTTGCTGAAGTAAATTCAAAAACTATTTTCTTTTTTTTGTTTCAATTGATAATTTTCTTCTCTTTTTTTTTTTTTTTTTTTTTGTTTCAATTGAATTTAATCAACCATCTTGTTGGTTTTATTCCGTGCCAAATTTACTTGTATTTCAGCATTTTGTAACCCTGTATTTATGTGGGATTGCTGTAAGGGTAGTGAGTGAGATAGAGTGTTGAAATGCTCAAGAGTGTGCAAGAAAATAGAGACTCGCGACTTGATCTCGCGGGTGACTCGCGGCTTCAAGCCGCCAGAAGCAGCACACGTGCCAAGCATGCCAGAAGTTGAAGCGTCATGCTAGCTGGAGCACTACAGGACAAAATAGAACAACTAGCCATTCTGTTATCTCGTGGCTGGATCTCGCGACTCAGTCAAGCCGCGAGGCCAAGCCGCGGGCCACCCCTTTTTTGTAAAACTTGACTCTTCACATTCCATTTTCACCCTAGTATAAATACCCCTTATACCCACAAAAGAATGAGAGCTTCAAGAGAGAATTTTGAGAGAGAAACCATAGAGCAAAACAAGATTGATTCATCTACAATATTTAAATAAGAGTCTCTTCAAATTTCTCAACTCTCTTCCTCTCCATTATTAAACCCTTGAGAGGTCTGTTACCAAAACATTTTCTTACCATATCCATTATTGTGAAAGGGCTGTTTGGTGTTTTGGGAAGCAGTTAGGAAGGAACCAATTTACATTGGTTGATGCTATGGTCAAGTAGCAAAATCCGGGAAGTTAGAAAAGAAATAGGTTCGGCGCAACCTCGTTAGAGCAAGAAGTTTGGAGGGCTTAAGTACACTGGGTAGATTAGGCTTGGAGGATCTATTGCTGTTCATGTATCCCAATTACATTTTCTAATGGATTACTTACCGCTTAGAGGGCGGCAGAAAGGTTTTACGCCGAGGGTTTCGGTTTCCTCTTCGATAACACATCGTATGTTGTCCTTGTGTTTGCATCTTCATTCCCTTTTATCTTTGCCTTTTATTATCTGCTGTGGGTTGTGATTTTAATTGGCTTAGATTGTTTACCAATTCTGTTTATAACTTTCGTTCATTTTCCACACACTAGTTGTTTGTCATAAAACTTGAATTGGTTATTTTGTAATTGGGGGTCTAAACGTTTAAGGGTGTTTTATACACTATTTGAACTTTCAACAAGTCCAAGCTCAATCAGAGTTTTCTGAAGATGAACTACTCTCCGTTGTTCTCATGAAGGTAGCATTTGTTCTAACTCTTATTAAGTACTGGATTTGCTACTTCTTCAATTTGCCTCAACTCTGTCAAGGATGTAGTTCCCGCTGGCAACATATAGAGATAGTCAACAACTCAACATGTTTCCCATATAAAATATTTGATCCTTTGGTAACATGATATTATCTTCGGACAATAGTTATAGTGATTTAGTGCTACATCTTACCATCCAGTGTCAAATGTTGATACATTAGTCTAACTAAGTCTTTGTTATCTTACTTGTCTACCATATATGTTGACATGGAAATATTATTCTTGAAAATGTGGAGCATATAAATAAATATTTTAAAAAAAACATATTGCTCTAATTTTTAGTTTAAATTAAAGAAACAAAAAAAAAAAATGTTAGAAGTCATAAAATATTTCTCAATAATTAAACTAATTAAGAATCTATTAGTTTCATAGAGAGAGTGAGTAAGAGAGAGGGAAAGAAAAATAAAGAGAGTTAGTGTGTGTTTGGCAAAAATTATTTTTGTCAACTTATTTTACTATTCAGCTGATTTTTGCTATTATTCATGGGCTCCATTGTACTTTTTGGTACTATTTATGAGTCTTACTATACTATTTCAGCTAATTTTTACTTTTATATATAGTACTTTTAGTAAAAAAAATTTAATTTCAGCAAAATAAGCAGATTCTCTATATAATCTGTATCGAAAATTTGTTCAATACATACATGACTACTAGTTTGAAGTGTTCGGTTTCCTAAGTTTTGACAAAGGACATAGGTTTAATCAATAAACTCTTCCAGACCTTACAATAACTCCTTTTCTTCTCTGCTTAATGATTGCAGGTACCTCCTTTGCCAGTTCCAGCAAGTCGGGGTCAGCCATGTCTTTCGGGAAGCGAATAGATGTGCAGATTATCTTGCTAAAGGAGGCTGCACCCTTGATGGGAATTTTGTTGTTTTGGACACTCCTATTTCGGAAGATCTTTGTATTATTTTAAATTCTGATGCTCTTGGACTGTACTCCTTAAGGCTTGTAGCCAACACTTCACCTTTTATGGCTAGTTAATGCAGTACTCCCCATTAATCAAAAAAAAAAAAAAAAACTGCAAATAGCTTGAACGGAATGATTGAATAAAAGTGGGTACTATATTTGTACTGAAAAGAGTCAACTAAATGACTTAAAAAGACTCATCATATGTTTCCCTTGGAGTGCCCTCCACAAGTCATTTCTAAAGGGAAAATTGGAAAGACCAGTAATGTTTGTTTAGAAACCCATGCGTGTGTGTGAATATATATATATATATATATGAATTGGTTCAAATTATATATAATGTAACTTTTAGAATTGTTTAAATTACTCAATAATTTTCTATTGGATGTATATTTGACAAATCCACCAGTAGATTTCATTTTCACTCTATATGCTTGCAAATTTTCAAGTTAATTAGAGATTAATTTAAATTTTAACTTTTTTGTATTTCAACACTATACACAAAACATGAGTTTATTTCTCAAATTGTAAGTGAAATCTGATTCATATGAAATTTGGTGTTGTGTGTTAAGAAGAACAAGAACTTGTAAACCAACCGTAGAATTTTTAAAATTAATCCAATAGACATTATTGAGCAGTGTAACATTAATATAAAAAAGTAATGTTTAGTTAGAAACTGGATGACTTAGAAAGGAAAATAATATGATGTGTAAGATGATTTTAGAGGGATGATTCAAAAGAAAGAAATCATTCAAGGCTTGGCTAAGCTAATTCATATGCTTAGTGCATATTATGAAGAATGTTATTTTGGTTAATAGAGATTGATATTTAGATTTTGAAAAAGTGATTCTCAAGACTAACATCTACCTTGGAGAGAGAGAGAGAGAGAGAGAGAGAGAGAGAGAGAGAGAGAGAGAGAGAGAGAGAGAGAGAGAGAGAGAGAGAGAGAGAGAGAGAGAGAGAGAGAGAGAGAGAGAGAGAGTCTGGCGTATTTGCCAGATTATACATATTTTCCGATAACCATTTTACATGCAAACCAAATACTGGAAACTATTTTTCAATGTATTTTTTAGAACATAACCAAACAACTGAAAATATTATAATTTCCAAAAAATATTTTAATTTGAAAAAAATTTACACTTGGAAAACATTTTATATCGAGTCAAACACTGCCTAAGACAAATGAAATTAAGAGAATTTTTATTAATATTTAAATATTATTTATTTTACTTTTTTATGTATAGGTAAATTTTATTAATATATCCTAAAATTTGGATTAATGCTAATTAGTTTTAAGACATTTCAAAACTGACTAAAAAAGACTAATAGGCCTAATAGAGTTTAGAATCTAAGTTAGCTTTATGGATCAAATTGACTTGTTTTAAAATATTTTGAACTTGATTAATATTAGCCCAAATTCTAAGCATGGTAATAGAAAATTTAGCTTTTTATATATATTTGTTTGTTTAAGAACTTATAGGTTTAATTGCGAATATTTTACAATTAATAATGATTAATTAATACACTTAATCTTGTTGTGATATAATTTTTTTTAGAAGATTCTTGTGATATAATTGTTCTTACTTGACACATTGATAACAATTTTTTTAAAACATATTAGAATTTCAGTTAAGTTGGATTTCTATTTTCATAATATTTTCATATTTTGAGAGTCTTCTTAGAGCATCCACAGCAGATGTGCCAAATGCCAAATATTTGGCACACCAAACACAAAAAACCCCCTTTATGAGATGTTCCAAATCTCATAATTTTTACCACAAGTGAACAGTACCATTCCATTTTGGAATGGTACGGACAAAAATGTTAAAAAAAAAAAGTTTTTTATTCATTTCTCTCTCATCTTTTTTTTTTTTTTTTTCTCTCTTCTCTCTCTTTCTTTTTCTTTTTTCTTTCTCCACCACTCCATCTCTATCACTCTCTTTTCCTCTTTTCTTCTTCTTTCTCCAGAAGCTTCACTTCTATTTTTTTCTTTTTCTTTTTTTCTCTCTTTTTTTATTTTTTTTATTTTTTTATCACTTTCTCTGTGCCTCTTTGTCTCTTTGTTATTTTATTTTTTATTTTCTGGTCATTCTCTCTCTCTCTCTTTCTACTTTTTTCTCTGCCTAAACCGTTGCCATTGAGATCGGTTGTTGCTGTGGAGTTTGGCCTCACCGATGAGGTCGACTAGTGGAGATCACATGTAAGTTTGGGCTTTATTTTATTTTATTTATATATTTTTTAAGGTGGTGTTGGTGGATGTGGGTTGGTGCCGGTGGTGGCTGTTGGTGTTGTTGTGGTAGTGGTGGTTGTGGGTTTGTTTGATTTGGGATGAGTTTTGAGGTTTGTGAATGTGGCGGGTTGTGGTGGATTTTTTTTTTTTTTTTTTTTTTTAGTTGGCGTTGGTGGATGTGGGTTTGTGCCGGTGGTGGTTGTTGGTGTTGTTGCGGCAGTGGTTGTTGGTGGCTATTGTTGCGGCAATGGTGGTTGTGCGTTGTTGCCACTGTTGTTGTTGTGTTTGATGATGATGATGATGGTGGGAGGAGTTAATATATTAAATATATTATTTTAACGTGTAATAAATATTATTTTAATATATAGAATTGAATTATAAAACATCTGATAAATAGGTTGTTGTAAAATAACTTGATAAAATAATAAAGTAGACTTTTGGTGTGTCAAAATAACATTTTTTATAGAACATCTGCTGTGGATGCTCTTAAAGGTGGAAGAAAGAATGCAAAACAAAACCATTCTATAAGTCTTTTTGGAAATAGCTTATTTAACCAAAACTAAAAATTTTTCCGTTAAAAGTACTGTAGATAAAATTAAAAAGTAGTTAAAATAGTATAATAAGACTTATAAATAATATAAAAAGTACAATAGGATCTATGAATAATCACAAAATAAACTAAATAATAAAAAAAAACTGACTTTTTAAAGCCAATGTCAAACACAATCTATATATATTTTTCTCTTTTTAAAAATCCAATTACCACTCTACAATTTTTAGGACACTTTTTTGTACAAAATTTGGAGCTTTTGTTTACATGACGGAGGACCCAGAGAAATTTTTGGGTAGGGGACCCCTTAGTCTTGCCCCTATCCATCTTTTTTATTTCATCCCTAATTGGAATTTGGAATTCCCTAAAGAGCTCTCTCTTCCGTGTTCCTTTTCTTCGATTGCAGAATAACGTTAAGAAACGTTTCAGGTAATTTTAATCTTTCATCTTATCTTTCTGTTTGGTTGCCTAGAAAATTGAGAAGAGACAAAAAGTAGTTTTATATTTACGATTCTTTTTTATCAAACCGTATGCATTGCCCATTAAATTTTATTTTATGCATTTCTTGTTGGTTGCTATGATATTTTTTTATTGTGCATCAAAATCTAAAATTTATAATATTTAGTAGATTAAGATATAAGAAAAAATATAATGTTAATGTATATGCTTGTTTAATTTATAATTGTCTTTAGTATTGTTAAGTTAGATCCTTATTGAATGTGTAAATAAGGTTTCAACGAGGGTTTGATTGCATGTCTTAGGCTTTTAGCTCCTATTCTTTAATTTGTAAAAATCTGATAAAGATATTAAACTTTTACTACAAATTGAAGTGTTAAGGAGGCTGGGTTTCCTTGAATTAATCCCAAACACCCTTTCATTTGTCTCGAATAAAGGCTATAGCTATAATTATTATTTAGAAATATCTCTCTGTACAATTGGGAGCAAGAAGAAAGGACAATCCTCAAGCCACACTTGAGGCTCTTCCTTTTGCTGAGAAAACTTTGCTAGCTCTCTCGAGTTGTGTAGTTACTGCACAAATTGGAAAGATACACATTCGAAGCTTAACATGTTTTGCCTAATATCATTTAGCAGTTGTCCCTATTCAACAAAATAGCGTGCTACATTTGTGAGTGCATTATCATCCCAGCGTCTTCACATTCCACAATCACTCTACTAAATTCCGTGACATGATTCCATTGCACTATATGTGAGAGAGGAGTAATACATTTTCTTTTAATCAATGATGAATCACAAACTCTCTCAGACAATGCAGCAAACACCTCACCTGCTCTATCATGAATCACCGCTCCCACACCTCCAGTCCCATCTTTGAAGCTCAAACCGGCAACATTTATCTTGAAACAGCTTGCATCAGGAGGTAACCACTTCACTGGATCCAGATTGAAGTGAATATCCTACTGTGTCTGCTCAATGAATCATTTTGTCATTTAAACATTCAATAGGGAAGGAAACTGAAAAAAAAACTTAAACCGGAACCCACATTGTTGCCGCATTGAGAAACGGAGGAACTCAAAATTTGGCAAAACTGGGAGGTTCTGACCTTGACATTTTGGTAAGGAAGGTCAACTGCTGAATGGCACTTTAAGGCTTTCAATGCCGATTTATCCTGCCTTCTCCTCTTACTTCTGTCATCCTACAGGTTAGAGCTGCTTCTTGATAGTTAAATGCACGTGTTGGGAATTTGTAACTCAAATGGGAAACTCAGATTTGGGTTAATTCATGTATCATGGTCAATTAGTCAATGTTAGTTACAAGTAGTGCATGCATATTTCACTTCATCAATATTGGCACCTGAACTTGTTGTTTTGCATCTGTGATATGTGAGATTTTTTCATTTTTCATGCTATTCAACTTGCAATTCAGAGCTTGGCACCTGTGCTTGTATTTTCGTTTCAAAGGATCTTCCACACAAACACTTTATGTGGAATGAGGCCGTACTACATTCTCATGGTTCCATTGTTTCACTTCTTTTCATAATCAAGATTATCTACTTGCTTGAATTACAGCCAGAGGTTATTCAGCACAATTAGTTGTTTCTTATCACATTTGAATAGGTATTCTTTTGGGGGAGAAGTTTGGTTTATACTTTATAGTTAATACATATTTAGATGAATCAGTTGCTTTTGGCATTTTGCATTGTAGATATTGCAAACACATCTCACAGACCTATGCTTTTCTGGTACATTCATAAGTACTTGCTTTCAGCTCATTTGGCATGTTAATTGTAGTTAGTTAGTTCCCTACAAACATTTATGCTTTCAGCCCTATATGTGAAGCGGCAGCCTTCTTTGTACAGTATTAAAAAAGGCTGTTAAATTTCTTTAGCTGAATTTTTGTTAAACCTTTGTATGCTTGTGCAGATGAGCTTGGAGGAGGAGAATACAAAGGCCTTACTTATACTCAATGAAAATTATACTCACATTAAAGGAGGTAAGAGCTATTAGTTGTAGAAATATGATGTTGTAACTGTCCTATACAACTTTTGTTTGGTCTGTTGATTCTCTCTCAAACCTATTAGTTTCTTAAGAGTACATCTTTGAAGCTCTGCCTGAATTTTAGGCCTGATCTTGTGTAAATGTGAATAATGAGATCTTTATCCCATACTCAGTTCTATCCTTTAATTTTTTTTTTTTTTTGCTGAAAATCTTGGAGCTTAAAACTCTTAATCAGATAATGTCTGTTCACTGTCATTACCCTACTATTGGTGGATTGTGATTTGACCCACAAAAGGGCTTGATGCTGATAGTGGAAGCCTAGCTGCCACTAAAGTAGCATTGTAAGTAGATTTATCTATCCACGTGAAGTCTTCTTCTGCTAAATTTAAAATTCATCTGAAGTCATTTATGATCTCCAGTTAGGAAGTCAATGCACTCAAATAATATTTTCCCTGAATAATGAGGATACATGACAGTATGTATAGTAAGCAAATCATCTGAAAATTTGGAGAGGTCCTTAAGAGTTTTACTGTCTTGCAACATGGGAAACTAGATTATATGATTTGGTAGTTTATGTATGCCAATATTTCCTCCTACCTTTTTATACTTTCATGATTTTCTTTTGTGCGTATCTTGTGGTGGGGGGCTGTGGTCCAACTCTGTCTTTCTTCTTGATGTATTACATTGCATTTCCGTTGTCAACCTTTTGAAGTAAGCTTAAGTACTTGAGTCATTTGAAGCTTCTTGTGTCATTATTACTTAAGTTAAATTGTAACCACACCCTTTCTATAATTTTTATTTGATATTAAACTAGAGCGAAACAACCGGTGTTTGGAGGATTTTGAAAGGACAATAATCAATCTAAAATTTTTATTTTTTAAAACGCTATTAGATTGGATGTCTATTGTAGAAAGCCATTCTCTCTTTTCGATTTATGATTTGATGAATGCTTTTATTTGTGTTCTGATTGTATTGATCCCCAATTGTATACGTCGTGTATACTTAGGTGACTCTCTTTTTTAATGTTTGAATAACATTTTTATTACTTATTAAAAAAAAAAAAAAAAAAAATCAGGGTTCAAGTGATAACCTAGTGGTAATGGCATCCTTTGTGGTGCCCCATTTTTGTGGTTTGAGCCCCACCTCCTCCTCCCCCTCTATCTACTTATCAAAAAGTATTAATTCCATCATAAGAGAGATTGCTGCATTAGTAATATGTTTTTTATATGTAGGGAGTATATCATAAGAAGCTTTCCTGAATTCTTCATTTTTTTTTTTTTTTTTTATAAGATGACTTACTTTTCAAAAAAAAAAAAAAAAAAAAAAAAATGAAGAATTCAGGAAAGCTTCTTATGATATACTCCTTAAGATAAGTGCCAGCTTGAAAGACTCATCAGCTATTTCTGATGCACCTTATCACAAACTGATTTAGCATGGTAAGTATTTAAATGATTTTACTTCAACATCTGATTTGATACTGATGGTACCTTTAATTACTTGATACTTTGATGTATCACCAGTTCCACAGCTGCTTTCATCATTAATATCTAATGACTCTACAATAATCATATAATGGGCTATCTTTCTGGCTCATCTCCTCAGTTAAAAAGGGGAACAATGTCTGCTCTGTCAGTATTGGTTTATCAGGATGTAGATATCTGTCTGTCAATTCCCCTTCCTTTTATCTTTGCTGCATACCAAAGTGGTGGAAGTGATAAAAGTGAGCGTTCTCTTAATTGCTCCCGATTCTAAGTGTTGGTACGATTTTGCTTTCGATGCTAGTTGATTGCATATTTAACGGCTGTTTTGGGCTTTTTGAAGTACTAGTGTCATGCTTACAAGACAAAGACCTGCACAGTCTTTTGTCTGATGTTGTGTATGAAGTTCAACTATGGTCATTGTCCCCAGACATCATTTTAGATCAAAGGCACATGCAAATTTGACATTAAGCACTTATTTGCCTTATATACATAATAATGAAAATGTATTGGTGTTGGTGTTGGAAATTTTCAACACATGCATGTACATCTTTATTTACAGGTCATTGTAATAATGGAGATTTTGATACAGAAGTGTTACTCAACTTGTAACTCTAATTTCTTTAGCGAATTGTGATGCATTTGCTTGGATCTTTCTCTTGTAGAATTCTATATAATTCTCTCGTAGAATTCTCTCCCTAAATCCCTCTCAATTTCAATTATCTCTCTATCTCTATCTTTCACTTCTTCAGTAATTCCTTATTCTATCTCATTCTCCCATTATCTCACAACTAAACCCTGCTCTAGTATTTTCATCAAGTTTATTTCTCTAATCTCTAAACAATGAAACACGTAAACCACAAGTTTGATCTTAACAATAATCCTCCTGTACCTAACAGATGCTCTAGATACAACTATCTATATATGCCCCATTGCCACCCTTCTTTCTTCAACAAATTGTAAAGGAATTGTAAATTTATAAGGAAAGTGCTGACTGTTCTGGATTGAATAATATCTTGACTGTGGCCGTATCACAACAAATGGACTTAGAAGTTCATCTTATAAGTTCCTTTCTTTTTAATTATTTCAGAGGAGAAAGTTGTTGGAAAGCGTGGAAAACCTCTCCATTACAATGTAGCACATTCCACAGGATTATTCCCTACTTCATGATCCAAGTAAAGTAATTTTGCACTTGGTAATGGAAGAGGTGGAGAATCAACCTATGGCTAGAAGCTTGCTGAAGAACATCAGGATGAAGCATACTGGGCCAGGTAGGACTGGTTTCTCCTCGACCCCATTATTTCAGTAATCCCGATAGTAACATTGTTTTATATATAAATATGTATCTTTTGCACAGGGCTTTTGTCAATGGAAAATGCTTGCCCTGAAACAAATGGTTCACAAACGTCATTTCTTAGAAAATGTTTCTAAAAGGACAACACTTTTTTTTGGATTTTGCTTATTGTTATCGATTATTTTCATTGTTGCTGTAGGGTTGGTTGGTGTTTTGTTCAAGATTATTGGGAGATATCACTTTCTTCTTTGTTGGTAATGATTCACTGTAGCTTTCACTTACATACTAAATTTGCATATTATGTACTCATTTTACCCAAAATTTATTTTCCCGTATGGCTGTTCATTGCAGTTTTACACTCCCAATATTTCAGTTGCTGCCCCTATAGCAGAGATGTCAGTACAAACGAAGTATATCTCTGAACTTGTAAGTGATCTTCCAATTGTTTCTACTTTCTGGGCCTGTGATCGTAATGTTAGAGGAACACCTCCCATCTCTTCCATTCATCTCTCTGCATTGGAAGTTTTGGATGGAGATGGACTATATGTTCCTCTTCTGTGAAATAAAGTTTTCGTATTCAATAATTAAAAAAAAAAAAGAAAAAGGAAAAAGAATATAAAGCAATTAGTGAATTTTCACAAAAGAAGTCCAATTATTTCTAAGCGATAATTTTTCTTACTTTTCAATTGAAACAAAAATGTGGAATAGAAATTTTATTATATTGTAATACTTGTTAGTACTATGGTAATGTTGGCATTTTATATAATTTCTCCTATGTTGAGTCACTGGAATCAATGAAAAGCTAAAATTCTACTTTGGTCATTCTACTTCATTTAATTTTCTGGTCCTCTAGTACATTCAACACTTCTAAACTATCAATGAATCTCTCTTATGGAAATTATCAATTGTCAGTATTTTTTTTTTCATTGTTGTCAATAGGGCTGTCCACGGGTCGGGTCGGCTCGGGTTTGGGCCTGACTCGAACTCGACCCGACTGGATCGAGTTATAAAAAATTTGACTCGCAACCGACCCAATAATGGGTCAGACCTGGCGGTTCGGGTCAACAGTTGAACGGGTCGGTTTAGTCGGTTAGGCGGGTTTGGGCCGAAATTGGGCTAAAATTCTGAATTTGCATAATTTTTTTTTTAATTCAACTTTTGACAGGCCTTTTGGGCCCAAATTAATGGGCTTACTACTTTTAACAAAGATTTATATCATTAAATCATGTATATATATCAAATGGGCCTCTTTTCACCTCCTTTATTTCAAATTGGCCCATTACACAACTTTGAACCCTTTGGGCCTCCAGCCCTTCAGTCTAAATTTAATTTTCTAGCTCACATCTAATGACAAAAAATACAGTAAATATATAACACAACAACCTGGGTAATTGCAAGCACATAAAAAACACACATGATATTACTTTCTAACCACCTGTTAAAACCACACAATACAAGACAGAAAATTTTTCAAAATGCCTTTAGCATTATAGGACCTGGGCAACAAAAGCACAGGAGGATAGAGCAAACAGATTCCATACATGTAAACCTAGGCAACCTATTAAACCTACCAAGTTGTGCCAACCACTCCATACATGTAACACAACTTACACAAGCCAGCAAACAAATTCTAACAAATAATTCAATCATAGCCACACCACAAGTATGACAGCAAGCCAGCAAACAAATTCTAACAAATAATTCAATCACAGTCACATCACAAGTATTGTAACAAAAGATAATAAGAGCATCTCTTGCAATATTTCCATAGAGTTAAAGAAGACAGAAAGTGTGTAAGGCAGTAAACTACCAAGGCAGTAGCTAGTTATAATTAGTTACAAACTTCCAAAAAATAGCTTTTCTAAAGCATTTAAAGAGCAACTACTATATAGTTTAGTCCATGACTTATAGAAAAGAAAGCCTATTAAACTTAATAAGTTTTCTTTCCTATAAGCAAGAGTTGATTTATCAATTATCAGTTAGAAAAGCACTGTCCAAAAAAACTTCCAAATTGCATCCAAAAATCTGCCTCCTATACAAAATGTGTGTCCTTCCTCCTACAAGAAAATGGGCAAAAATATATTTATCAATAAAAAATATATGGACAAGACCAAAAAATACGGAATAGTAATAACCAAAAACAATAGAGAAAGCAGAACCAAACTCAATAGAAATAACATAAGGGCAGAAACTTACCCAGTTTTTGATTAGTCATCAATGTTAATTGAGATACCTTTGCTTGAGCTTGAACTTCCACCACCTGTTGCTGCTTGACGTATAACTAGAAAAGAGAAAGAAATGAAGGCTATTAGATTAAATTTCATTTGCATAAGACACATTTAATAGCACTTAATAGACAAAAAGTTTGGAAGTTAACATATTACCTAAATCATGAAATTCATCTTCCAAGGCCTCTACCTCATCCTTTGATTTGCGAAAAGAAATTGGAACCAAGGCTTGAAGCCAGTCTTGTGCACAAACAAGATTTTGAACCATAAGTGGGGAGAGTGAACTCCGAAATGGATTAAGTATGCGTCCTCCGGTACTAAACGTTGACTCAGAAGCAACAGTAGAAACAGGTACAGCCAGCACATCCCTAGCCAATTTGGACAGCACTTGATATCTATCTGAATTGGCCTTTCACCACCCCAATATCTCAAATTTCACATCCCCTCTTCTACTTTCACAATTTTTAGCCAAATATTTGTCAATCTCATTGCTACACCCTATGGACTGCTCAGCCTCCAAAAACCGTTCAAACCTAGAATTAACCATCACATATGGATCGCTACAACCAATTAACTCACCTCCTATGTGTGTCCTCTCCCTCCCACTTACTACTTGTACATTTGATGAATCAACACGAGAATAAAAATCATACAACTTGACCAAGGTACCCCTCACCAATTCAACCATCACATCAGCCAATTCATTTCCATAAATTTCAGAAAAACAGAACTTCAAAAACCTCAACTTCTTTCTTGGATCAAGAATCACAGCGACATACAAGAGATGATTCATTTTATCCCCTTTCTCCCAATACTTATCAAACTTAGATTCCATTTTAGTTACCATGTTTTTCAAGAGGTGGTTTTGTGATTTACTTAAATTGGAAATATTCTCTTGAATGACAAACATCTCATCAAAAAATGTGTTTGCAGTAACATACAAAGAACCTGAAAACTTTTTCGTGGCATTGTAAAAAAGCTTCAAAAACCCCCACAAATGTCCTACAATTTTGAAAATCAATACTACTAGGAGATCCCATACCACCACTATTCTCCTTGTTCATAAAGTATGAAGAATAACTATTATCCTCAAAGTCCATACGTATGAACACTTTCTCAAATTTTTGTGCAGTTTCTAACATGAGGTAGGTAGAGTTCCACCTAGTTGGTACATCTAGACAAAGAAGAGACTTAGACTCAATATCTAATCTCTCCACAAAACCCACAAAAGTTTGATTCCTATTTGGTGAGGACTTCACATACCTCACAGCTTCACGCACCTTTGCAATGGATGCATCAATTTCTCTCATACCATCCCCCACAATCAGATTTAGGATATGTGCACAACATCTCATTTGTAAGAACTCATGTTCTAAAACAGTCCCCTCCCAATCTTTAGTTACATTTTCCAAAAACTTAATAGTGGCACCATTTGAGCTAGCATTGTCCATTGTCAAAGTGAATATGCCATTAATACCCCACTCACGCAAACACAACTCAATCTTTCTACCTATAGTCTCTCCCTTATAGTCTTCAACTTGACAAAAATTAAAAATTCTCTTATGCAACTTCCACCAATCATCAATAAAATGACCTGTAAGGGACATATAACACAGATTTTGAATACTCGTCCATGTGTCCGTAGTAAGACACACCCTACGACCCTTCAAAGCCCCCCTTAGTTTCTCTCTCTCAACACCATAAATGCTAATCACATCCCTAGTTATAGTTTGACGAGATGGGATATCCCTAATTCGCAACTTAGGTTGTAAGGTTGTCGCATATCTTTGAAACCCATACCCTTCAACAAACCTAAAAGGCAACTCATCTATTATAACCATTTCAGCAAGTGCCTTTCTAGAAGCCTCAAGAGTAAAGGCTGTCGGTACAAGCTGAAACCCTTCCTCCCCATCCATTTTGGGTTCAAACATTAAGGTTTGTTGCCCACTAAGTGTCTTTCTATTAGGGTTTTTAACACAAATTGGTGTATGATTCAATAAATTAGCAGTACTATCAGCTAGATAAGTTTTTTGACAGTAATTACAAACAGCTTTAAAATGACCCTCACCAATATCTACTTTTTCAAAATGGTTCCAAGCAATAGACTTTTTCCTATTATTACAGACATTGCTTTTACCTTTAGGTGGAAGTGGGGGAACCTCAGCATTAGTTGGAGTGGCAGTAGGTACAGCTTGGGTAACAGGTTCAGCTGTGGCAGTAGGTGTTGCTTGGGAAGAGGGTGCATCACTTGAGGGTTCCATAACCTAAAAACATCAAATTTATACATTAGCAAACAACCATAAAAGTAACACACAAACAATAACAAGAAGTTAAAAGAGAAAGAAATGATACCTCAAAGAACTCTCAGCTATCAGGGATTTAACCTTGAAAAGGAAGCAAAAAGCCTAGGATTTCAACTCCTGTATAAAATTAAGATTTCAAAATTTTAAATTAAGAAAGCAAAATGAATCAAACAAATGAGTAATAAAATACAATCAGGTAAGAAAATAAGAATGTGAATTTCATCTTTTTAAAATAGAGGTTCATCTTCTTCTTTTTTATACAGTGAAGATACAAGTATATTGATCATAGAAAACAAAACAAAACAAAACAAAGAATAAAACAGGCAGATAAGAAAATAAAAATGTGTTTGGATTTCATCTTGTTAAAATAGGGATTCATATTCTTTTTTTACAGTGAAGCTACAAGTATATTGATCATTAAAAAAAAAAACAAACAAAACAAGGAATAAAACAGGGCATATACAAATCACACTCAGAGCACTAACATAATGAGTCAAAGCAAGAAAATGATAAACCCAGGGAGCACTAACAAATCACACACAGAGCACTAACAAAATGATAAACCCAGATTGGGCAAAAAAAGAGGAAAGCTTGATGTATCAATTATCATACAAAGTTAATAGTGTAAATAAAGAATGAGATACATCCTCCTAAATAACTAGCAGCAGATGGCTTGAGTAAATAAATTTATGACAAACTTTGTCGTCTATTAGAATGGTGACTCAGTATCATAGCCTATAAAGAACACATATTTGTACAAGGTGAAATGAAAATGAGATTCCTTATAATGCATTTAACAATCTAATTGCAAACAAGAGTTTCAATGCAATTAAGTAGCAGGTCACAACATTAACAAATAAAATAAAATAAAGCTTAGCAATTTCTAGCATCAAGTTGTTGTGGCAAGTTAATCAACTCGTGAAGAACATATTATACCATACAAAGGACTGAAAATCATCATGCTTTCCTCTTTTTTTGCCAAATCACAAACACAAAATACAGAAAAAGAGGGATGAAATAGGAAGAAACTTTACCTGATCTGAGACTAGGAAGCCGAGTCTGAGAGGCTGAGTGTTAAGGAATAAAGGGATTTGTTTGTTTCAAAATAAAAATGAGAGATTTTGAAATCACTAGAGAGACTAGAGAGCAGAGAAAACGTAGAACACTCGGGAAAAGTCCAATTTATAAGAGAGAGATATGAGGGAAAATCTGATTTTGATTTTGATTTTGAGAAGTGTAGCCAAGTTGAGTCTTGAAACCCTAAACTATGATTCATGAATAGAGGCATGGGAAAGATCAAATCTGAGTTTGATTTGAAGGGTAGCTGACTAGCTATTTGGGGTTGGACCGGCTGGTAGAGAGAGAGATAGAGAGAGAGAGAGAGAGAGAGAGAGAGAGTGAAGGCTGAAGAGAATTAGAGAAGAGTGAAAACTGAAGAGAGTTAGAGAGGCCGAAGACTAAAGAAGAGTGAAGAGACTTAGAGAGAGGGAGAGAAGGCTGGACTCTGAAGAACGAAGGGAAAGTTTAGGCTTTTAGTTCCAATTTTAGGCTTTTAGTTTTAGGAATTAGCCATTCATTGATCTGATGTTTGCTTAGTTACTTTGCTGGGCAGCTGGTGATTTGATGTTTGCTTTTTGCGTGGAAAGAAGTTTGTGGTGCCGTGTGGTTCTCAATGAGGCAGAAGCAGTGCTCAGTCTTGTCAATTACCAGTCTCACGTGATTTGCTCTTGATCAGATTTTTTTTTTTTTTTTTTAAAAACTTTGGTTGGGTCGGGTTATACCGGTTTTTAAACCCTTAACCTGCTACCCGAACCGAATAGTCGGGTTTCCTGAGAGAAGGAACCGAACCCGACCTGCCAAGGGCTTCAGGCCGACCTATTGGGCTTCGGGTCGGTCGGATTCGGGCGGTTTGAACGAGTCCTGAACCCGTTGGACAGCCCTAGTTGTCAATGCAAAAAACGTAACTATTTGTTGGGTCCTTGCACCCTATATGCTTTTTCCATGGGAAAATGTGGCTTGTAGAGCTCTTGAGGGCATTTTAACATGAACGACCCTCAAATGCACCACTTTTTGTTGGTCTCTACAAAACTTGATTTTCACTATTAGAGAAGGGGAAAGATGATCTTTTCCAACTTTAGATCCCCAATTCACCATTTTTCAGTGGAGAGCAAACCACTATCTAATCCACCAAGTGTGATTTTTTGGTGTCCCCAATTCCTCATAGAAAGTGCTTTTGAAGTATCTCTAGTTTCTTGGTTACATGAGTATGCATCATAAACGACAACATAAAATAAATAGGAATAGAAGATGAAGTGTTTTCTTGTCAAAGTGATCCTCCCTCTTTTGGACATTTCTAGCTTCTTCCATCAAGCAAACCTTCTCTCCACATTTTCTATAATTGTTTGTACTATTATGCTTGTAATATGGATTCTAATTTTCATTCTCCTATGTATTTTTTAGAATTGTGCGTGGTATAAAGTTTCAAAAAGTTTGTTATGATTAATTCTATTGCCCCTTTTTATGCTTTATTCCTTTAATTGTTAAAAAAGGAAGTGTCAATGATTTTTAGGTCAATTTTCTTTTCTTAGTGTTTTCAACAGATAACCTTTATTTTGAATCTCCCATTCCCCATTTAAAAAATATTTATAAAAAAATTGTTGAACAATGAATAATTTCTGAATGATTAATGTGTGAAATCTCATATGGTTCTTTTGGATAGAGTATTAAAAAAGGAAGGATTTGGATTTCACTTTTTAATTTAAATGAGAGGGTAAAATTTTTTCTGTTGATGAAATTTTATTTGAAATAATTATAATAGTAAAATGTTAAATTTGTAACTTTACAAGTTTTTTTTGTTTGAACAAAATTTTGAATCAGCTTAAATAATCTTGTGTTGTTAAATTCATATCAACCAATGTATAGTATCAATTATTCTTTTAAATCCCTTAATTTTAAATCCTTATATCCAAAATCAACCTTTGTTTGTCCGATGTTTTAAAATAATTTGGTTGTTAAAAGTTAGAAATAAAGAATGTGTGTGGGGTACCCATAATAAAGTTTGTGGGACAAGCTAAGCCTAAAAGATGCATGTGTTTTCTGTGGAACATATCATAATGTATTTTGCATTATTTTTTTATTATAATGTATTAAAAAATTTGTCTCTTTCTACACGTACCTTGCTAGCACGTGCAACCGATCAATTCTAGATTCAAACATTAAAGATAAGTCAGTACGTAACTTTTCTGACTCCTGACTCTTGACCCTACCATATATGATTAATATTCTATCACGGAACTCCCTGTCTTTGGTACACACAGATCCCAACAGAATCATCCTCAAAGTTGTAATAATTATTAATAGACTTGTGTGGTGCTGTTATGGCAGATGCAGATAAAATTGGGAAAGTCCATAAATTTTTTTTTCTTAGTCAAAGGATGACGTTGTAGTAATAAAAAATAATAAAAAAGTGTTATTAATAGTGAATTTAAAGAAAAATAAGTAGAATTCATTGATTTACTGTTGTAAAAAATTTTAAATTTTTTGTGTTAATGTAGTATTGCTTCTATGGAATTATAGGACTTTTGTAAACCCCAGCACTTGTTCTACCTAATTTAAAAAAAAAAGAAAAAAAACTTTTGGTGGTGTTATACTGTTATTGGATTTCGATTTGCAGATGGATTTGATCACAAAACTTTTATGTGATAATGAGTTTGATTGTTTTGTGGTGCTTATTCTACTGCGGGACGATGCTTTGTAGTTTTGGGATGTAATGGTAAGCGTAATTAATGCTTGGCTGTTCGGTTTTGGTGGGTGGTGCATCTAACCATACATACATACATACATAGTTTCAAAGCATGTGCATATATATATCCATCATCATAGAATCAAAGATAATCTCAAACATACACACATACATAGAGTCTCAAAGTACATACATATATATCCATCATCTAAGAATCAAAGATAAACCCAAGCATATATTCATACATAATCCATACGCAACAAAATTCATCTGGGTGCTAGGGAATGGAGATGCCTTTGTAGGGCATAAGGGGAGGAGGGGGGCTCTTCTGCAGTGAGCCTACCATTGGTGCAGCGTTGTCACTCTCCAAAGTGCTTGTTCAAGATGGAATATAGGTGCCCGGATTTGGAGCCGATGGCATGACAGGACCCTTAAGAAGCTGTCGGCGTAGCAAAGGATCATTGCCAAAGGCCTTATGGCTGATCCTTGAAGGAGGGGCGTCGCCAGTGGTGGTGGGAGGATTGGACATGAACACAGATATTGGAGGAACTTGGCCTTGCACCAACACTGACCCTAACTTCATTAGATTTGGCTCCTCCATGGGGGATCCTCCTAGCTTCATATGAAGCAGGCATTTTCACAAGAGAAAGAGCCAGTGTGGCTAGGAGGAGAAGCATTTTTGGAGAAAGAGATGCAACCATATTGAATCAAAGAGGGTTAAGAAATGGTTGATAGAGAATTATGAGGGACCATATGGTGTATTTATAATGAGAATCGTGTAACAATCAAACTTTGTTTACTAGTAACATATGGAAGTTCTATGTAAAGCATAGAATCAGAGTAACCGGTCCACTATTGCGTCTTTTCTTTATATTATGATTATTATTTTCAATACGAAAAAAGCAAATTTATAATACTACTAAGCATATGCATGACCAACTCTAGGCCTAGACCTAAAGCTCCCTTGCTTCAAAAATTTGAAAAGGGTCCTAAGGCCCTCATTACATTACCAAATGGCCCCAAAAATTGTAGAATGATAAATGATATTTTTTTAAAGGAGAAATATAAATAAGTTTTACATTTTCTCCCTCATCTTCAAAAAGGTCCGCAAAAGATCGAGTTAATAGTTCATTTGAACCTTAAACCTTTTTTTTTTCTTTTTAAATTATGAGTGTGCCGAATAAGAATAAGATCCATATGTTACTAGAAAATTAAATGTTTATCAATTAAAAGTGATATGTTAATAAAACCTTAATACAATGTTATTGTATTTTCGAAATATCTAATAATTTTTTCTTGTGGAATATGCTTGGCTTTTCACACAGTGCTCCCCCTGTGCAAACTACACCATTCGAATGGGATGAGTCAACTCTAAAAACTGAGTCATTTGGGGTTTGAAAATCGTATGGAGAACAAGTCCCACCAACACCAAGAGCATGGACATGGTTGGACTTACTAGAAATTGTAAAGCCGAAGAAGGTGGGTAAAGGGTTATGTTACCATCCACAGACCCACACCCCACATGACAATATTTCTCAACACTCATCAATTAGCGAAATGGGACCACAACCCCCGTTCACTTCTTCAATTTTCCTGTCCATTCATGGACTCCATTTTCATGACTCTCAAATAACCACGACTGTAAAGTGACTATTAATAATGAATTATTGTGGGGTCATAAGTAAAATTCAAAAAATTAAAAATTATTAGCTCGATACTCTTTATAGGTGGTAAAAAGTTTGATTTGAAACAAATTTTTAACGAACACCTCACATTATTTTTAACATTATTCTTGGATGGCAGTTTTGTCAAGCCCTTTGGCTTTGTTACCGGTCAATACCATTGAACTTAAAAATAAGAGATAATTACACTTTACCCACTTGTGGTTTGCTTCTAATTTGACTTGCCTACCCGTGGTTTCAATTTTGACACTTTGCCCACCTGTGATTCCCTCCGTTACTAATCTGTAACCCACCTCTGTTAAAATTAAGGGTAAATAGGTATTTTTGCTCAAGTTTTATGTCTCTCTCCTCCCAAAACAAAAAATAGCACAAAAATGCAAGAGAAAGAAGATCAAAAGGTGGTATTTATCTCTCTCTCCATTCACACAAAGCTTGAACATGAAGAACATACCAAAAAAATAAAAAACCCAGATCAAAAAGAACATGAAGATCTGCATTCTCCAAATTTTAGAAATTTGGCTCAAAAACTTTAATAGAACCAGTAAAGTCTACAAATTATGAGTCAAATACAATTAAGAGTAAAACAAAAAAAAATCGACCATCTGTATATACAACAACTCTGTAGCTAGATCAAGCAAAATTAAAAACAAGACAAGAAATCAAGCCCCACAACCCCACGGTGAGAAGATAAGAAATCGCAGCTGTAAAATAAGAAAACAAACCCAGTTTTAAGAACACCAATATTCAAACGAAAACAGCAAACCCATCTCTATTGTTACTCTATCACAGACTTCTTCAAAATTCAGACAAACCATTCAAAACTCTTTACAAGAAAATTAAAACCCACAATAAAATTAAAAATAAAAATAAAAAAGAAATCAAAGAGAAGCAAATTGCAGAGAACCACCGTTTCTAATTCTGTCACCACATCTCTCATCATCTTCATCTTCATCTTCTTCTCTTCTCAAAGATATCTCAAATTGCAAAACCCTAAAATGCCCCTCCCCAATTTCCACTCCCAATGCCCCCGTTTCTTCACTGCCTCCAGACACAGCCCTTGTCCTCCTCTGTCAGTTCACTGCCCTTGCCCATGGTAGATCAACTGTGGCCCGTGGGTTTGGTGGTGTGACAATGGCCCTATGTTGGTGATTTTATCTTGATAATCGATGTTGGGTGGAGCTCAGCTGCGGGTCTGGATCGTGGAAGATGGAGGAGAGAAAAGCGTAGAGAGAAAGAGTTAGGATGAGAGAGAGAGAGAGAGAGAGAGAGTAGTGATTCTAGTCTAGATTAATGTTCTTTTTATTTCTTTGCTGAATACCAAAAACGTTGTTCAAGTAGCTATTTTGAGTCTTTGACAGTACAAGTTAATCTTTGAGCAAATTTTTTGTTCTATTGAAGTTTTTGAGCCAAGTTTCTATATTTTTACAAAAGTCACTTTTTGATCTACTTTTCTTTGATTTTGTTATGTTTTTTATGTTTTAACGGAAAAAGTATCGAGGTGGGTTACAGAATCTTAACAGAGCTTACCTTAGGTGGGCAAAGTGTCAAAATTGAATTCACGGGTAGGGAAGTCAAATTAGAGGCAAACCACAGGTAGGTAAAGTGTAATTATCCCTAAAAAATAAAAAGAATTATTTCATTTTTTTTTTGTTTTGTCTTTTTGAGAACTTTAGCTGGCACCCACAATTTAAAATAAAACAAAAAACAAAAAAGTTGACAAAGACAAGGACTGTGGGTTGTGTACTTGTGTGGGCAGAAAGCGGAATTGATTAGACAGATAAGTTATGACAGAGAGTTGGTGAGAGTAATAAGGTAAGAGAGAGACGGTTAAAAAAAAAAAGAAAAAAAAAAGGAAAAAAAGAGAGAGACAAGGATGTATACGCGCTTATACGTGTGGATGTGGATGCCGGTAGAAGGAATGTGCTGTGGAAAATGCTTTGGGATGTTAAGGGGGTGTTTGGTAGAGGAGTTTAAGTAATGTTATTTGAGTATTTTTGATATATGTGTGGGGTGAAAAAATGTGCGGAAATTTATGTAAGTGTGTTTAAAATATTCACATTAATTGGTGTAAAAATATATGTTTATTCTAGCATAAATTATTTTTCAATTTTATGTAAGCACTTTTCGAAAATATTCATGTAAGATTATTTATTCTAAACTCTATTTAGTTTAAATATAAAATTTTCTAGATTTTTTAATTGTTTTTTTTCTTTACATACAATAACCATCATTTACTCTTTTCCTTCATTCTCAAAATCCACAAATAAAGAATTAAAAAATAAATACAAAATAGCAATTTTGCAAATTTATTCATCTTTAATTTGATTGATGTGAGTGATTTTTAGGCTCCGCTTGGGAGGAGGGAATGGAATGGAATGGAAAGGAATGAAAAGAATCATTTTAAAGTATTCTTCCCTTCCCTTGTTTGGGAGTTTTAATGGAGGGAATGGAAAACCTATTTCCTTATTTGGGAATTTAAGTAGGAGGGAATGGAATGAGTAGAAGGGAATACTCATTCCTCTCTATTCCCTTAAAACCTCAAATTTTTATTCCCTCCGAAATTGGGAGGAATTGGGGGGGGGGGGGAAATAAATTAGATTTAATGATTTTTTTACTAAAACTTCCAAAATACCCCTATATATTTAATTCTTTATTTTAAAATAGGGGTCTAATAGTAATATTGTCATAGAATGATTCCATTCCATTCCTTCCATGTTACTCCCAAATAAGATTAATGATTCCATTCCATTCCTTCCATGTTACTCCCAAATAAGATTACTTACATTCCATTCATTTTCATTTCTTTCCATTCATTTATTTTAAAGGGATAATTACACTTTACCCATCTGTGGTTTGCCTCTAATTTGACTTGCCTATCCGTGGTTTCAATTTTGACACTTTGCCCACCTGAGGTAAGCTCTGTTAAGATTCCGTAACCTACCTCGATATTTTTTCCGTTAAAACATAAAAAACATTACAAAATCAAAGAAAAGAAGATCAAAAAGTGACTTTTGTAAAAATATAGAAAATTGGCTCAAAAACTTCAATAGAACACAAAATTTGCTCAAAGATTAACTTGTACTGTCAAAGACTCAAAATAGCTACTTAAACAACGTTTTTGGTATTCAGCAAAGAAATAAAAAGAACATTAATCTAGACTAGAATCACTTCTCTCTCTCTCTCTCTCTCATCCTAACTCTTTCTCTCTACGCTTTTCTCTCCTCCATCTTCCACGATCCAGACCCGCAGCTGAGCTCCACCCAACATCGATTATCAAGATAAAATCACCAACATAGGGCCATTGTCACACCACCAAACCCACGGGCCACAGTTGATCTACCATGGGCAAGGGCAGTGAACTGACAGAGGAGGACAAGGGCTGTGTCTGGAGGCAGTGAAGAAACGGGGGCATTGGGAGTGGAAATTGGGGAGGGGCATTTTAGGGTTTTGCAATTTGAGATATCTTTGAGAAGAGAAGAAGATGAAGATGAAGATGATGAGAGATGTGGTGACAGAATTAGAAACGGTGGTTCTCTGCAATTTGCTTCTCTTTGATTTCTTTTTTATTTTTATTTTTAATTTTATTGTGGGTTTTAATTTTCTTGTAAAGAGTTTTGAATGGTTTGTCTGAATTTTGAAGAAGTCTGTGATAGAGTAACAATAGAGATGGGTTTGCTGTTTTCGTTTGAATATTGGTGTTCTTAAAACTGGGTTTGTTTTCTTATTTTACAGCTGCGATTTCTTATCTTCTCACCGTGGGGTTGTGGGGCTTGATTTCTTGTCTTGTTTTTAATTTTGCTTGATCTAGCTACAGAGTTGTTGTATATACAGATGGTCTATTTTTTTTGTTTTACTCTTAATTGTATTTGACTCATAATTTGTAGACTTTATCTGGTTCTATTAAAGTTTTTGAGCCAAATTTCTAAAATTTGGAGAATGCAGATCTTCATGTTCTTTCTGATCTGGGTTTTTTATTTTTTTGGTATGTTCTTCATGTTCAAGCTTTGTGTGAATGGAGAGAGAGATAAATACCACCTTTTGATCTTCTTTCTCTTGCATTTTTGTGCTATTTTTTGTTTTGGGAGGAGAGAGACATAAAACTTAAGCAAAAATACCTATTTACCCTTAATTTTAATAGAGGTGGGTTTCGGATTAGTAATGGAGGGAATCACAGGTGGGCAAAGTGTCAAAATTGAAACCATGGGTAGGCAAGTCAAATTAGAGGCAAACCACAGGTGGGTAAAGTGTAATTATCCCTATTTTAAAACATCCAATCAAGGTTACTTAATTACATTCCATTCCATTCCATTCTTTTCCATTCCTTTCCCTTACGTAAATGCATTCCATTCCATTCCATTCCTTTCCATTCTCTTATAATCATTCCATTCCATTCCCTTCCCTTATGAACTCCCAAGCGGAGCCTTAGAGTTTGAATGTGTAAAATTGAGTCACATTTCAATTTTGCATTATCTTATGAAAATGCACTAAGAGAGAGTTTGTAGAGTTATAGAGTTTTATTTTTTGTTTGAGAGAAAAGATATTGAGTTTTAGAGAGTTGATGATGATGGGATTGACGAACCCAATTTACTTGGATGATCTCATCCTAACCAACAAGGCAGCATTGACAGACGAATCAACACTGACAAAGATAAAGAAGCTATTCAATGCAATCAAATAAATATCTCGGACGGTTATAGGGACAACTGTACAGACCGTTGGGAGTCATCAAAGCTCACATGATTGACCATGAGGCATTACCAAAAGAGGCATTAAAGCCGCCATAACAGCCACAACGGCTAGGAGCTACAGGAATGTATATATATACAACCCTTCTAGCACCAACATAAGGTACATAGACACTTAGAAATACTTGTTGTTGTTCCACTCCATTGTTTTATTTTTGAGAGCTTCCTTGTATTGACTTTGGCATCGAAGACATTGTGGCAAGCACCACACCGGTGACCACTCTGAGGGAGCCACATTACCATTTCTATTGTTATAAAGATGAGGGCTTGGCTTCATTTGGACGCATTCACTTCGACTAGCAAATTTGCACTTCATCAGTTTGGCGCCATTTGTAGGGACGACATTTTCATATTCAGATTCGAAAACGTAGTTTCTATCAACTTCTATATTTAGATGGAGTCCAACCAGGATTCAACAGCCTTAGCTCAGCAAGTCCAGGATCTTGTGGCCACCATTGAAGAGCTCCCCAGGTAAAATCAGGAAATGAGGCTACGGTTTCAACAGGAGGAGAATCGGTCTAAAGCCAACCAGGAGGATGAAGGAGATAGCCATAGAAGAAGTGACCGTCAAGGGGCTACTACTCTAGATGAATAGAACTCATATCTTCTTCGAGAGATAAGGAAGGAGATGGACGAGCTGAGGAATGCCATTAAGGAGAAAACAAACCGGAGCCTGGATAGAATGGTTAGGGCAACAGACTCTCTCTTCACTACGGCGGTTCTGGAATGCCCAGTGCCGTCGAAATTTCGGTTGCCTCAGCTTGAACCATTTGGCGGACTTAAGGACCCCCAGACCACCTCAACACCTTCAAGATGAAACTAGACCTTCAACAGCCTCCTGACGAAATATTGTATCGTTCTTTCCCTACCACTCTCAAAGGAGCTGTAAGGGAGTGGTTCACAAAGTTTCCAACTTCGTCCATCGTCAGCTTCGAGTAGTTAAGCAATGCCTTTTTGCGCCACTTCGTCAGGGGACAATGCCCTAAGAGGCCAACGGACCATTTACTCACTATTAAACAAGGGGAGAACGAAACCCTGAGGTCGTACTTGAAACGCTTTACTCGAGAGACCTTGGAGGAAAATGACGTTGACGACAAAGTGCAGTTGATGACCTTTAAGGCAGGGCTGAAGTCTAGAGAGTTTGTGGTTTCACTTGCAAAGAATCCTCCTAAGCCGACGGAAGAGATGCTCCTGAAGGCACAAAAGTACATGAATGCTAAAGATGCATTAGCAGCCATAAGGGATGTAGAAAAGCTGGGAGACAAGGGAAGGAAGGAGGACGATCGTAGAGGACAAAAAAGGGAGCGTCTAGATCGTCGGACTAGTGACGGGGGCAAAAGGAAAGACGAAAAAACTCCTCGAACGGTAAATTCACCCCTCTAGTTATGCCTATTGACAAAATTTTGACGTAGATTAAGGATGAACACTACCTTAAATGGTCAAGGCCATTACATTCATCCCCTAACGTCCGTGACAAGAAGAAATATTGTCGGTTTCACAAGGATCATGGCCATTACATAGAAGATTGCCGGGACCTAAAGGAGCAGATAGAGGAGTTGATATGGAAAGGAAAACTGCAAAAGTATGTGAAGAAAGGGGAGTCTAGCAGGTTCAGGGACGGTAACAAAACCTAGCGTGAGTCCTCGCCCAGAGACGAAGATAACATGTCCTAGCCTCCATAGAATGTGATCGGGGAGATAAAGACGATCACAGGAGAGCCATTCACAGGCGGGTCATTCAGATCCCTTAGGAAAGCATGTCAGAGGCAGGTGAATAGCGTCCACATGATACCCTCATTTAAGCAGAGACGGATAAACTAGGACATGTCTTTCAATGAGGAAGATGCAAGGGGAGTAAAGTAGCCTCATAACAACCCCTTAGTCATAATGCTCACAATAGAAGGATTCAATACTAAGAGAATCCTCATGGACAATGGAAGCTCTGCAGATATCATCTACTTTCCCGCTTTTCAGCAGCTGAAACTAGATCTAGGAAGACTATGCCCATTTGACTCCCCCCTTGTCAGTTTTAGTGGGGACAGAGTATATCCCAAGGGCATAGTGACGTTAATAATAACAGTGGGGACCTACTCGAGGCAGTTGACCTGTTAGTTAGACTTCTTGGTGGTAGACTGCCCTTCATCATACAATGTGATTATTGGGAGGCCCACGCTCAACCGATGGAAGTTAGCCACGTCTACCTATTGCCTAAAGGTGAAATTCCCAACTGAGAACGGTGTCGAAGAAGTAAAAGGAGATTAGGTCCTAGCCAGGGAATGCTACCAGGCCGTATTGGCTGCAAAGGAGAACCATACATGGATGATCGAGGAGAAAGAAGAAGATAAAGTGGAAATCCTAGAGACAGTGGAATTGGTTAAAGGAGAGGCAACCAAGACGACGAGAATAGGGACGACACTAAATCCCGAGATGAGGACAAGGCTTGTCTAGTTCCTTAAAGAAAACATGGACGTCTTCACGTGGACTCACGAGGACATGCCAGGCACATCTCCAAAAGTCATTCAGCATAAGCTGAATGTGGACCTGGAGAGAAAGCCCATCCAGCAAAGATGACAAGTCTTCACCCCTGAATGGAACCAAGTAATTACAGATGAGGTTAACAAACTATTGTCAGCAGATTTTATCCAGGAGTTCCATTATCCTGATTGGCTTGCCAACATCGTACTAGTGAAGAAAGCAAATGGGGAATGGAGAATGTGCATGGAATTCACGGACCTGAACAAAACTTGGCTGAAAGATAGTTTCCCTCTACCAAGGATAGACCAGTTGGTGGATTCTACGGCCGGGCATAAGTTGCTGACGTTCATGGATGTTTTCTCAGGGTAAAACCGGATAAAAATGGCTGAAGAAGATCAAGAGAAAACTACTTTCATCACAAGTCAAGGGCTCTATTGCTATAAGGTGATGCCTTTTGGGCTGAAAAATGCAAGAGCAACCTACCAGAGGTAGTAAATAAGATGTTCAGCAAGCAGATTGACAGGAATATGGAGGTGTACGTAGATGACATGCTTGTCAAGAGTAGAGAAGAACTTGCCCATCTAGATGACTTGAAGGAGACGTTTGCCACCCTCAGACAATACCAGATGAAGTTGAATCCTAGCAAGTGTGCCTTCGGTGTAGCCTGGGGGAAGTTCTTGGGATTCATGGTGTCCTAGAGGGGGATAGAAGCAAACCCGGAGAAAGTACAGGCCATACTTAACATGACATCGCCCAAGACCGTTAAAGAAGTCCAGAAGCTCATAGGAAGGATTATGGCACTCAATAGGTTCATCTCTAAGGCGACGGATAAATGCTTACCCTTCTTCAAGACATTGAAGTAGGCTTTTGCCTAGACTAACGAATGCGAGGCAGCGTTTCAGGAACTCAAACGTTACCTGAGCAATCCACCCCTCTTGAGTCCATCTAAGGAAGGGGAAAACTTATATTTATATCTGGCAGTATCAGCTACGGCTGTGAGCGCAGCCCTAATTTGAGAAGAAGGTAAGACGCTGCTCCCAGTTTACTACGTTAGTTAAGCTTCCAAGGTGTTGAGGCCAAGTACCCAAGGATTGAGAAGATTGCATTCGCATTAATAGTAGCCTCGTGCAAACTGCGACCATACTTTCAGGCGAACCCCATCATGGTGATGACAAATCAACCCATCAAGAAGTCCATGAACAAGCCTGAAGCAGCAGGGAGAATGGTCCAGTGGGCAATCGAACTCAGCTAGTTCGACATTGAGTACCACCCCAGGACAGCCATTGAGGCATAAGCCTTGGTGGACTTCATCGCTGAGTTCACCCTTCCAAACGATGATATCCTCACCAACGAGACAGAACGGTGGACAATACAGACAGATGGTTTGTCAGCCTAAAAAAGGGGGGGAGTAGGGGTCATCATAACCGCCCCTAACGGAGAAGTGCTCAAATACGAAGTTCAACTGAAATTCCTGGCCACCAATAACGACGTCGAGTACGAAGGAATACTGACGGGATTGAGACTCAAGAAAGCACTCGGAGCTAAGAACCTGCTAGTCCAGAGTGGTTCAAAGCTGGTGATAGGGCAGATTAAGGAAGAATATGAAGCAAGGGAGGAAAGAATGCGGAAATACCTCAGGCTGATGAAGCATTTGACTCAGGAATTTGATAAAGTGGAATTTGTGCAGATCCCTAGAAGCCAGAACATGGTAACAAACGAAGTCGCTAAGCTAGCATCATCGGAAGAAGGAGTGGTGAGCATGGGCTTGGTGATGGAAGTCCAGAAACTCCCTAGCATTGAGGAAATCTCCACATTCACAATCCAGAGCACAGGTAGCTGGATGACGCCAATCATATCCTTTCTCCAGGATGGGCACCTCCCTCAAGACATCGAGGAGGCCAAGAAGGTCAGGAAGAGAGCAGTCAGGTTTATGATCTTGAATGACACACTATACAAGAGAGGCTTTTTCATGCCTTACCTGAAGTGTATGGACAAAGAAGAAGCCAAATATATTGTAGAGGAGATCCATGAAAGAGTTTACGGAGACCATGCAGACCCCAGATCACTGGTAAGTAAAGTTATCATAACAGGTTATTTCTGGCCTACAATGCAAGTAGATGCAAGGGAGCTCGTTAAGAAGTGCGACAAGTGCAAAGGTTTGGGAATGTCCAACACCTTCCAGTAGAGAGACTGATGACGATATCCTTCCCCTGGCCCTTTGCACAATGGGGAATCGACATCGTCGGCCCACTGCCTTAAGGTAAAGGACAGGTAAAATTCCTACTAGTCGTCATTGATTACTTCATAAAGTGAGTTGAAGCAGAAGCATTAGCAACCATCACTGAAGCCAAAATCTAGAACTTTGTGTGGAAGAACATAATTTGTAGGTTCGGGATTCTACGGACAATTATATCAGATAATAGGTGGCAGTTCGACAGCCAAAATTTTAGGGACTTCTGTTTAAGCCTAGGGATCAAGAATCGGTTTCCATCCTCGGGACATCCATAGGCAAATGGACAGACAGAGGTGATGAATTGGACACTACTAAAGATTATCAAGGCCAAATTAGATGATGCAAAGGATGCCTAGTCGGAAGAATTTCCTAACATCTTATGGGCTTATAGGACCACGACAAGAACCCCAATAGGAGAGAACCCCAATAGGAGAAATCCCCTTCAGACTCACCTATGGCACCAAGGTAGTAATCTCGGTTGAGGTAGAAATAACCAGCATCAGGCGAAAGATGTTCCACGAGGAGAATAATGACGACCAGCTACGAGTCAACCTGGATTGTCTAGACAAAGTAAGAGAGAAAGCCTCCGACAAGATGTCTAAGTACCAGTAGAAGATGACTGAGTATTACAACAAGAGAGTGAAGCTCAGGCGACTTCACATAGGAGACCTCGTCCTGCGCAATGTCACCCCAGCAACCAGAGACTCTACCCAAGGAAAGCTCGGCCCCACATGGGAAGGACCCTACCAGGTCGTCCATTACTCCAGACAAGGCAGCTATCACCTAGAGACCCTAGACGAGCAAAGACTCCTACGACCATGGTACATTAAGCACTTGAAGAAATACCACCAATAGATGTAACAACAATTGTACTCATTCTCGAAAGTAATAAAAAGAACTATTCAGCCAATGTTTTAATGAGAGCAGATCTTGTAATGTGAAAGTCGCCCAAAAATGGCTAAGTAACAAGATTCTGCCTAGATGGATGTAAGTTATTGACGAAGCAAAAAAAAAAAAAAAAATGACAAGATCCTTAAAAGGGTGTAAGTCACAAAATGGCTAAGTAACAAGATTTCGCCAAGACAGATGTAAGTTACTAACGAAACCAAAAGGATGACAAGATCCCTAAGATGGTGTAAGTTACAAAATGGCTAAGTAACAAGATTCCGCCTAGACGGATGTAAGTTACTGACAAAGCCAAAAGGATGACAAGATCTCGAAAAGGGTGTAAGTCACAAAAAGAAAAGAAAAAAATGGTTAAGTACCAAGATTCTGCCTAGACGGATGTAAGTTACTGACAAAGCCAAAAGGATGACAAGATCCTAAAAAGGGTGTAAGTCACAAAAAGAAAAGAAAAAAATGGCTAAGTAACAAGATTCCGCCTAGACGGATGTAAGTAATTGACGAAACCAAAAGACAAGAACTTTGCAACAAACCTATTTAAGAGAGAGCATCTTTTGAAAAAAGGCTCAAGCTAAATCTAAGCTCTCAACCAGTTCACCAAAACCCTCAACAAGAACTCTTGAGAAGATATGAGTCGCAGGAAATCAACTAAGTAACATAACCCGCATAGACGGGAACAAATTGTTGACGAAGAAAAGGAAGGGTCACAACTAAAAATTCTTTGCTAAGCATTGACATAGAAAGGAAAACTACAGGAACAGAAATCACAAGCAAGTAAGTATGCAATTACTAATTTAATTAAAGCCCGAAAACAACGGGCAGTTACCATTGTTTTTACATCTAAACCAAAGGCCCATAAACATTGGGCTGAAGATATTGTTCTCAAAGCAGATTAAAAAGAAAAAATTGTTCTGGAATTAGACTTACGAAATACCCAAAACATAATGGGCACCCAAAAAAAAGAAAAAAGAAAAGAGAGAAAGGAATTTTTTGTAAGTGATAAGTTTAGGCATTGGTGGCAGCATCATCTCTGATAGGGGCACTCATAGGAGCATTACCTTCTGGAGTCGAGGACTAGGCAGCTTCGTCAACCGCCATCTCCTTCTCCACCTCTTCCAGATCTAAGTTCTCCAGATCCACTTCGGTGGGATGCTTGACAAGGTACCTCTTCAGAAGCTCAAAACCCTTGGAGTACCAGCTGAAGAGGACTGTGTTGTACTCATCAGTCTGCTGGAAAGCCTCAACAACTTTAGTGGCAATGGTTTTGAGCTTCTCCTTGGCACCCAGAAGTTGTTCGTCTTTCTCTAGGGTTGGTTGATGCTCGGTTCTAAGGTCGTCACTCAAGGTCTTGACTTTTTCCTTTAGGGTGGTGGCCTCGTCCATAGAGTCAATGAGTTTCTTCTTCAGCATAGAATTCTCCACCTCCAAATCCTTCATCCTGGATGTTAGAGACACCACCTTGGCCTCTTGAGTGAAGTACTCAGAAGTAATATGAAGACTCTCCCCCAACACCTGAAAAGAAAATTGAAGCCGTCAGTACAATGAGAAAGAGACTAAAAGTTGTACGAGCATTTTACCTGAACAAGTTTATGGATGTGGCGAATTGCAACCTCGTTGAAGGGCATGTCGGAAAAGACCTTCAAGTCCTCAGCAGTCACGACCCCGTGTGCCCTTTCCACTGCCAGTCTCTCGTCGTCCTATACGGTAGACGGACAAGAACCAGCCTTCTCCTTCTCTTTGTTAGATAAGTGTGGCCTTTTAGAGGCAGGAGTAGGGATCTCTTCAACTGAAGTGGCTGGAGAGGCCGTCCTCGCCATCTCAGTGCCAGAGACAATGGGAGTGACGGAGACAGTCGGAGTAACGGAGGGGCCCTTCCTTGTGATGCGCACCATCCTCTTCCCGATGCTGGACAATGGCAATGGGGCGGGGCGGGGCCGAAGGATGGGGTCTTCATCCCCGCCTTGGATGGTTTTGTCTTGCCCCATCCCCGCCTTGCCCCGCATGACGGAGAATACTTTCTCACCCCATCCCCGCCCCTTGGGGCCCCACGAAGCCCTGCCCCACCCTGTAAAACTCTACTTTTTGTTAATTTGCCCTACAACTAGTACAATTTTTTTAATGAAACCTATTTCATTAATAAAAATATACTTAAAATTATAACTAAATTTAGCCCATCAAATCAAATAAATTTTTAGAAATAATTGAATAATATATCCAAGTGTTTAACAAGACAATCATAAATAAATAAATAAAAATCTCATAGTATAACACATAACAAAATAAAGACAGAGAATTATATTGGGTAAAATAAAATATGCTAATACTAATATGTTTGTTTAAATAGTAGGGTTTTAGGGTATGAAAAATTTACAATTATAACCTTTAGTAATGCGGGGCGGGGCGGGGTGGGTCTAAAAAGCCTAAACCCATCCCCTCCCCGCCCCATGGTGCGGGGCTAAAATCTTGCCCTATCCCCACCCCATCGCCTTTGTGGGGCAAGGAATACCTGCTCGGGGTGAAGCGGGGAGGGGCGGGTTAAGCGGGGCGGGAAAAAATTGCCATCCCTATGGACAATGGCTTGTCCTTCTTTTGACCTCATCTTCGCATACATGTCCTTGTTGAACTTGGTCGTTATTTCTACAAAAAGGAAAACACTTGTTAAAAAAAAAAAAAAAAAAAGGAAACCCAAGTATATACAAGAGAATCAATACTGACCAACCTAACACTTACTCTTTTTTTCCTTAATGTCAATGTTGCACAGGACGAAGGCAGAAGACTCTGGACCAAGACAATAAAAGGTGAGAGTCCATGGGTCCACCAGATCGTCCTAGTCCTCAATTGTCTTTGCGTATTCGATTGCCTTCTCCACCCGCTCTTTTTACCTACTCTTAAGCTTGGGTCGTCTTTTAACTGCGCAAAACAAGGAACGAAGTAGTTAGTGACGGTAAAAGTAAACACAACAAAACTCAAACGACTAAAGGAAATAATGACGCACCTAAGGTTGGGGTTCCCCACCGACGAAGCAACCTTGGCAGATCAACCCAAATTCCACTGGAGGGAGTCTTAAAGTCGTCCCCGGACACAAAGAAAAACCTGGACTTCCAATACCTGAAAGACGAAGGTAGACCCTGACGATCCTGGTCCTCCTCTCCCAAGGCACCAATTCATAGTACCCGTGCTCCTTGGACTCTTTCAAGGGGTACAAGTAGACAAGCTTGTCTACTTTAAGCATGCCTTCATCCATAGCGGCTAGCCATATCTCCATACAGTTGACCACTATCCTCCAGGAGTTGGGCATAAGTTGCCTAGGACTAATACCAAAACAGTCTAATAGCTGCAGGAGGAATGGATGGATGGGAAACCTTAACCCACAGACAAAGGTAGACTCGTAAAAGCATACCTCCCCAGGGAAGAAGTGACAGGCCCGATCCTCCTCACTGGGCAGACGAACCCTAACTCGCTCCGAGAATTGGAACCTATCCTTAAACCTACCCAATGTATCAGCATCCAGCCTACACACCTCCTCGAGGGCGTGAAAAGCCCTAACTTCCCGAAGGGTAGAGATGGTTGTATCTCCCTCCACTAGGTCGCCGTTAGACGATAACCCAGTCTTGAGTTCACTAGACCTAACCTTAGACATTATCTCCCGCTCTCTCACCAAATTCTCGAACCAATCAATTGATTGACGAAGCAGAGGCAACAAATTGGCCAATGCAATGCTCAGACTGTTACCCTCAAAAATGAAATTCTCAAGGTGTGGGAAAACCCCTAAAGACCTTCCTTAATGCGTAAAAAGAAAATAAATTAAGGGGCAAGCTATCCTAACCTCAGAGTCATTAACCATGGAAAAACCAGAAAACTAAGGGAAAAAGATAAATCCTAAAAACTTCGAAACCCAAAAACAAACACAAAAGAAAAGGGAGAGAAAATCAGAAATTCACCATAGTTTATGTCTACACCGAAAAGAGAAAAAAAAAAAAGCAGAAAGTAAGAAGAAAGACATACCTCAAAAGAAAATGTAGAAAGCTCAGCCACGCACCAGTTCGGAGAAGAATCACAGAGAAAGGTTGGAGAAGAAAGTACTCAGAACAATGATTAGGAAGTTGGGAAAGGTGAAAATGAAAATGACGAGTGGAGGAGTTTAAAAACCAAGGCACAAAAAACTGAAATTCAGTAGGAAACTCCAAGAGTCACACAATTGGAGCATTAACTCCACTAACCAAAACGTGCCATGTGGTCATAGCGCATGTGGCGCCGCCACTATGCATTTAATCCGGAGTGAAATTCCAAGAGCCACGTATAAGCCCATAGACCTTTCATCTTCTATGATCGTCATGACACGTCACGACGACCACAGAATCCGGGGACAACTAATGGGATTGACGAACCCAATTTACCTGGACGATCTCATCCAAACTAATGAGGCAGCATTGACAGATGAATCAACACTGACGAAGATAAAGAAGCCATTCAATGCAGTCAAATAAATGCCTCGGACGGTTACAGGGACAACTGTACAAATCGTTGGGAGCCATCATAGCTCACATGATTGACCATGAGGTGTTACCAAAAGAGGCATTAAAGTCGCCATAACAGCCACAACGGCTAGGAGCTACAAGAATATGAATATATATATACAACCCTCCCAGCACCAACAAAAGGTACATAGACACATTTAGAAATACTTTTTGTTGTTCCACTCCATTGTTTTATTTTTGAGAGCTTCCTTGTATTGACTTTGGCATCGGAGACGTTGTGGCAGGTACCACACCGGTAACCACTCTAAGGGAGCCACATTACCATTTCTACTGTTATAGAGACGAGGGCTTGGCTTCATCTGGACGCATTCACTTCGACTGGCAAATTTGCACTTCATCAGGTGAAAATAGAAGAGACAACCAAATAAGGGGGTGCAAAGTGAGAAGAGAAAGAGAAAGAAGGAGAGAGGAGAAAGAGATAGAGAAACACCGACGAACAGCTCAACAAAGAGGGGAAAAAAATGCGAGAGAGGAGATTAGTGAAAAAAGAAAAATATGACCGAGGAAAATTTAAAAAAGAAATTGCCAACACCAAGAACAGCTAATGAGGTAAATCAATATTTATTCTTAAGTACTAGTTTTTCAAAAATCTCAGTCTCAAACTAGGTCAATCTAAATTACAATTATTGGAAACACATTAGAGAAACATTGGAAATGGAACCAAAGAAGGGACTATAAAACTAATCCAACAGCCAGGGACAGAGTCAGAACTTTGAGTTAGGGGGCAGTTTTACTGTTGGCTGTGTGCAGTCATTTCAACATTTGATTCTGCTACTTTTGTAGGTAAGAACAAAATTATTTTTGTTTAGAATTTTTTAAAGGGTAGGGCTATTTATTTTGGATAAAATTAGTTAATTGAGTTTAATTTTGTTTTAAGTTTTACTTGTAATTTTTTTTGTTGAGCTTTTTTGTTTTTTTTTTTTTGGGCTTGTATATTTTGTTTTAGATATGAACCAATAAAAATTTTCTACTAAAAAGGTTGGCAAAAATGTTGCTATAAAAACGTTTGTGAATATAGTATTACTCTTAAAAAAATTAATGATATTGTTAAAAGGAAATAAAATGTAATTTTATGGAACAAAATTGTTAAAATTAATACACATATATATAATAATATAAAAAAAAAGGGGAGGGGGAGGGGGGGGGGGTTTGGGAATTGCCCCCCTAGTCCAAGGGTAGTTCCCCGCCCCTGCCAACAGCCAAAGAAGGGACTAGAAAGCTAACGTTAACTTAAGTTGCAGCCATGATCAGTGAAAACCCTAATTAATAGTGCCAAGGTTTGAGCTAGCCAAATGTTCAACTATTTGGTCGGATCAAACTTACCACCATCGGAAAGATGGCGAAAATTGCCTTCCTAGCAACTATTTAACAGTATTTGTATCAGTCGTATGAATTTGCTTTATAAGGCCTAAAGACAAGTCAGTACGTAAATTTTCTGGCTCCTGACTCTTGACCCTACCATATATGATTAATATTCTACCGAACTCCGTGTCTTTTGTACACTCAGATTCCAACAGGATGTCAGGATCATCCTCAAAAGTTGTAATAATTATTAGGGTAAATTCCGCAAACCACCCCTGAGGTTTGTGATAATACCAACTAAGTCCATAACATTTTAAAACCTACCAATTTCGTCCTAAAAAGACAATTTTGTCCCTGAACTTAAAAAAACCCTAAACGCCGTTACTTTTTATTTTATTTCCTCTCCCCCTCTCTTCTCTGAGTTTCTCTATCTCAAAACCCTCTCTCTCCACAACGCCAAGGCCGTGAAGGACCTCCGATCCTGCATGGACGCCGACGTGTCCCTCGCTCTCATCAAGACAAGCTGATCAAAGTCAAGCTCATGGCGCTGTGGACCGGACCAGGACCTCCGTGGTGAATAGGCTGAGGAAGAAGTTGAAGGATTCGATTGAGAGTTTCAATAATCACCTGCAACAGATCTCGTCGGAGTATCGGGAGATCGTACAACGCCGGTACTTCACCGTCACTGGGAAAAATCCCGACGAGAAAACCGTTGACCTTCTTATTTCCACAGGTCACCTTTTGTTTTAGACACTTTTCGAATTTTCTGTTGAGATTTTTAGGAGATTTCGTTGGGAATATTCAAAGGGATTTATGTACTGTTTGGCTTGGATTTTGCTTGTTTTTCTGGGATTTTTGTTGGGATTTTTAGGAGATTTCATTGGGAATTTTCAAAGGGATTTATGTGTGTTGTTTGGCTTGGATTTTTGCTTTTGTTGTTTTTTTTTTTTGGGTTTCTATTGGTTTTGAAAGAGATTTTTATTGGTGGTGTTGTTGATGCCGGTGACCAAATCATGGGCTTCACTGTGGCTAAGGTTCCATTGCAGATAGAGTTCTGAGATGGAGAACTCAGAGAAGAGAGGGGGAGAGGAAATAAAAAAAAGTAACGGTGTTTATTTTTTATTTTTTAAGTTTAGGGATAAAATTGTCCTTTTGGATGAAATTGGTAGGTTTTAAAATGTTTTGGACTTAGTTGGATATTATCACAAACCTCAGGGGTGGTTTGTGAAATTTACCCTAATTATTAATAGACTTGTGCGGTTACTGTTATGCCGGATGCAGATAAAATTGAGAAAGTCCATAAATTTTTTTTTTTCTTGGTCAAAGGTTGACGTTGTAGTAATAAATAATAAAAAAAAGTGATATTAACGGTCAATTTAAACAAATATAAGTACAATTCATTAATTTACTGTTGTAAAAAATGTTAATTTTTTGTGTGAATATTAATGTAATATTGCTTCTATGGAATTATAGGACTTTTGTAAACCCCAGCACTTGTTCTACCTAATTTAGAAAAAAAAAAAAAAAAAAAAAAAAAAAAAAAAAAAAAAAAAAAACTTTTGTGGTGTTATACTGTTAATGGATTTCGATTTGCAAATGGATTTGATCACAAAACTTTTATGTGATAATGGGTTTGATTGTTTTGTGGTGCTTATTCCACTGCGGGATGATGCTTTCTAGTTTTGGGATGTAATGGTAAGCGCAATTAATGCTTGGCTGTTCGGTTTTGGTGGGTGGTGCATCTAACCATACATACCTACATACATACATAGTCTCAAAGCACATGCATATATATCCATCATCATAGAATCAAAGATAATCTAAAACATACACACATACATAGAGTCTCAAAGTACATACATATATATCCATCATCTAAGAATCAAAGATAAACCCAAGCATATATACATACATAATCCATACGCAACAAAATTCATATGGGTGCATGCTAGGGAATGGAGGTGCCTTTGTAGGGCATAAGGGGAGGAGGGGGACTCTTCTGCAGGGAGCCTACCATTGGTTCAGCGTTGTCACTCTCCATAGTGCTTGTTGGAGATGGGTTGTAGGTGCCCGGATTTGGAGCCGATGGCATGACAGGGCCCTTAAGAAGCTTTCGTCGTAGCGAAGGATCATTAGCAAAGGCCTTATGGCTGATCCATGAAGGATGGGTGTCGCCAGTGGTGGTGGGAGGATTGGACATGAACACAGATATTGGAGGGACTTGGCCTTGCACAACCAATGACCCTAGCAACTGGTTTTTCTTCATCAGATTTGGTTCTTCTCCATGGGGGATCCTCCTAGCTTCATATGCAGCAGGCATGTCCATAAGAGAAAGTGCCAGTATGGCTAGGAGTGGGAGGAGAAGCATTTTTGGAGAGAGAAATGGAACCATATTGAATCAAAGAGGGTAAAGAAATGGTTGATGAGGAATATAAAGTTGGTGAGGGATGTCAGCTGTGCTTTGTGGTGGAAAGATTGGGCAGTACTTATAGATGTAAAAGTTGCATTTGCATGGAAAAATAGGATGTAAATCTCTGACATCAGGGAAGAAAATCTTTTGGGCTCTTTCATAGTAAACGACGTCGTGGCATATAAAGTCTATTTTCAAAGATACGGAAGGACAGTCAGGGCCGGCTCTACGGTAGAGCAAAAAATGCAGCCGCCTAAGCTCCATTAAAAAAAAAGGCCCCTAAATTTTAACCAATAGGACTATTTATAATCAATAAATAAAATAATTTTTTTTATTAGATGAAAAACAAATAAAAAAATAGAGGAAAATGCAACGTCGTCCACAATATTTTTCACAACATTTTTACAACTAATGCTAAGTAGCAAGTTATTACAGCCTATTGTTGATGGCAAAAAAATAATTATAGTGATATTTTCAAATAAAAAACAAAAAGCATTTTAAAATCTAGGATTTGTTGTAAAAAATATTGTGAATGTTGCACTTCTAAAAAAAAAAGAATAATAATAAGAGTTTAATTAGCAAACTTTTACTAGTTTTCATCTAAATCTACCACTAATACCACTGTTTTACTTACCACTATCAATCTACCACATCAACAAGTATGAAAAATTTTGTCAAATTTTTTTTGTCTTAAAAATTCAAAAAAAAAAAAAAAAATTCTATGTAGTTCATGTTAATTAGTAGTAATTTTGCATCTAAATAAGATGATCAATTTTCGTCTTAGGCCCCCAAATGCATCAAGCCGCCCCTGAGGACAATGCATTGGATTTCATTTTTTTTCTCTGTTCTTCCAAACGGGAAATGGTAATGAAATGCTCGTGTACATAGAATTAAAGTTCATGTTCCACTGCGTGTTTTGTGCGTTTATGTATGTATTCATCATGATCACGAATATTCCAAGCAACCCACAGGAGTATTAATTCCTTCTTGTGGGCCGTTAAAGGACCAAAACGACAGGGTCTAAACCGTTGGATCATGATCTCATCAGGTCAAGATTAGTCAAGTTTGGTCCAATATTAATTGGCTTCGTGCAAGCCTAAGTTGTTGTTTTTAAAACAATTGTTATTTATTTTTAAACTCAGGATGAAATTAAAGTGGTCAAAATTTAGATAATCATCAGAGGATCTTTTAATAAGATTTTCTTTTGAATGGAAGGATTCTCATGAATCAGGGTTTTGTCTTCAACATTTAGATTTATAGATGGAAAATAAGGAATGGGGTAGACATCAAACCAGATTTTTCTTTTGAATTGAAGGATTCTCATGAATCAGGGTTTTGTCTTGAACATTTAGATTTATAGATGGAAAATAAGGAATGAGGTAGACATCAAACCAGATTTTTCTTCATTCTAGATTTTCTTTGTGCGTATCTAAGAGTTCATACAATCAATGGAGTCATATCAGATTGGTTCCTTGTCCATGTTGTCTTGCCTACTCACTTGGAAAGTTCAAAGATATATGGTATTATCTGTGGAGTAATTATCATGGTTCCAGGGCTTCATAATGAAACTTCCAAGATAACACCTAATAATGAAATAAAGGTGAGAACACCTAATAAAATTTGCTTAAAATTCTTGGGCCTATTATATACTTTATTGCCATCCACATTATACCTTAAAATAATTATTCCAATTATTTCTAATCGAGTTGTAAGACTCCGTACTTGCAATTTCATGTTTTGGTGGGGACTGCCGTCACTCCACTAAAGATAAGGAAAATGTTATGATGGATATGGAAATAGTACAGAACTATGGACCATCATAATTAAATTATGAGGACCAAACGCTGTCTAGTGTTTACTTTTTAGATCAAACACTTTCAATACTCCTTGGCTGTAACTTGTAGTTTCTTCTTTCTTGTTCTTGTTTTCAAGCCTGTCACGATGAGGGAGCTGGGAAAAGGATTGACAAATTAGCTAGAAAAAAAAATGTCTTCTCACTACTTACATAACATATTATATATATAGGGTTGTGTTAATGGTACCGTAGGTGCCCGTTAACAACTTTTTTTGCAGCTTTTTGTAGATTTTTTGTTTTTTTTGACAATTTTTTAGCAGCTTAAAAAAAATAATAAATCCTTTTTGACAACTTTTTAAATAATTTTTTGTCCTTTTTATTAAGTGGAACCCATATAGGGAAATTTTAATAAGCATCACACGGTGCTTGTTAACATTTCTCATATATATATATACTAGTCGCTAACCCGTGCGATGCACGGGAAAATTATTAGAAAATAAATTTAATCCGTCTTTTTGTTCTATTAAATATAATCTTTCTTTTATTCTTTTAAAGTTTAGGTCTAATGATAAAAAACAATGTGAAATGCAAATGAGGCTACTATGAGCTAGGCGATTGTCTTATTTTATGTAAGCAATAAACAATTCACATTTTTTCTACTAATTAGAACTAAATTCTTCATTCAGTAAATATTTAGTTTTTGTCACCCACAGTTTTTATTTATTTAATTATCGAACAGAGAAACTTGTGTGGAAACTGGTTTTTAACAAACTTTATGGCAAAACTCATAAACCTCCAACTCCTCAACCAAAAAAAAAAAAAACTTTTAATTCAAATATAAATTTGGTGATGGGGGGAGCCATCTACCAATGAATTCAGATGAACCACTTTTAAGTTTTCAATTCTCCAAATTTTAATGTGCAAAATATTCACACTGAGCTTTTTGGCCTTCCCATCTCAACTACAAGAAATTCAACAAACTCTCTGGAGTATTCATCCGCTTAAAAATCCCCTGGCCCTGATGGTTTACATGCTCACTTCTTCCATAATATGTGCAATATTTTGAACAGAGATATTGTCCACTTCACACAAACTATTTTTCCTCACAACTCGCATACCTCATGATCTAACTAAAATCAGGTTGATCTTACTCCCCAAAGTTCCTAATCCTGAAACTTTGTCACAATTTAGACCCCATTCGTGTATGTAACACTTTATACAAACTGTTGTCCAAGCTTCCTGTGCTCGATCAGACTGAAAAAGTTTCTTTCCATCCTCATCCAACCAGCCCAATCAGGCTTTTTTTCCTCGCCATCGCGCCACTGACAACTATATCATAGTCCAAGAAATGTTACACCTCAACAATAAGAAAGGGAAGACTGGTTATGATCGTGTAATGGACGTAATAGATTAACATTTTATTGAAACTATAAAAAAAAAAAGGGTATAACATCATTTTAACAAAAATCAAATCAGAGTAGTGCTTCCAACTTTTCTACTTATCATAACAAAAATCACTTATAAAGTTCACAGACATTATATCCTCAGCCAAGTTCACAGACATTATATCCTCATCATATAAAGGCTATGAAATTGAACAAAAACCGAATAACCCAGCATCAAAATCAACAATAAGAAAATGTTAAAAAAAAAAAAAAACGCTCTCAGACCATCCACAAAAACCCATCTACACACTAAAATAAATGAATAAATTCTCAACATTTGGATAACCAAAAAAATCTAAAGCGCATCCAAATTTGATTTTCACATCTTTCCCCTTCATTTCCACAGGAACCAAACAACTTCTAAGAAACCCAACGACCCAGAATTGAAATCATCAAGAAGGAAACGAAAAAAAAAAAAAGCGATGGATTAGTAAAATACCAACCGTAACTAAACGCGGAGGTACCGTAAGTCGTTTTTGTAACGGCGATCGGAATCGAAGGTCTGCGCACGACCCAGAATCGAAATCATCAAGAAGGAAACGAAAAAAAAAAGCGATGGATTAGTAAAATACCAACCGTAACTAAACGCGGAGGTACCGTAAGTCGTTTTTGTAACGGCGATCGGAATCGAAGGTCTGCGCACACTTCTGCAAAAACCGTGGCAGCTTCTCATTCAGAACTTGCGAAGGCAGAGAATCCTTCATCTTTCTGATCCCTCTGTACATAACAAAAGCCAAACAATCTCACTTTTTAAAACCATTAACAGAGCTACC